>CM076578.1:180516302-180841820 GCA_034641835.2 Pinus albicaulis
GTTACACATGTAACAGCTGATACAACACCCATTGTTACATCTGTAGCAACCAGCTCAAGAGGATCTGTTGTTCCTACAACAGCCAATTGTTAGAAATACTGAGAGGAGGGGTGAATCAGTATTCCTTTCAATTAGATCATTAGTTACTCTTCAATTATTATAAGTGTTTATACAATGATAGTAGCAAACAAGAGGAACACAAATGCACACAGTTTTTAAGGTGGAAACCCACTCTGGGACAAAAACCACCTAATGTTTTTTTAATAATTCTTTAATATTCAACTCCAATCGAAAATAAAGCTCCAACTTCCTAGAATCTAGAAAAGCATTCTTCTCTAGCTCCCACTGTATGGACGCTCCAACACCTGAGATTCTTTAGTAGTAAACTGAACGGATGCCCCAACACCCAATGAGCTACAACTCACCCTAGCACCACCCTACCACCCTATAGAAGAATAAAAGAAGAATGTACTCCCATACCAGGGAAAATGGTCCACTTTACAATGATATAGAATGATGTAGAAGAAGAAGATATACTAGACCATAACCCCAACTTTGACACAACCACCTAATGATGATCCTAGACCTCCCAACATTGCCTCTTCAACCCTTGGCAAATAGACACTAGTACAATTTGTACAATAATGTATTTACAATGACTAAGTACAATGATACCTTTACAATGATTGTATACAGTGCTGCCCACTTGAAGACTTCATATGATGAACTTCTTGTTGTTGTTATTCACCTTGGTTGTTGCTCTTGTCATGCTACCCTCTACTACACCTTGCTTTGCTTTGCTGCCGTAGAAAGTCTGGTCCTTTACAACCCTTGATAACACATCATCTAGCTTTTTCTTGCCTTCTAGGAGCTCGATATTGAATCTGGTGTATCTCTGTTATTTCAGATCCTCAATATCTTATTTTTGGTCTTGTATTATTCATCTGATTCATCTTTCCAATGCCACAGGTTTGACCCAATTTGGATTCTTCAAGAGAGAGTTATATGCAATCTCTCACAATGCCCTAATTATGGACTGTTTCAGTAGAGCGCACTTGTACGGCGTGCCACGTGTCACTGTTTCTTCATTTGGCTCTAAACGTGATAGATAGAAAATTACAGACTATGAACTATCCGCCAATTTTTACGAAATTCCAATCCGATACTCAGAGAGAGAGTTATGACGAATTTACCAAGGTCACTTCTTTGAGATGAATTTCAAGAGCCCACAAAAACCCTGACTTCCACAGATCATATCTCCAAAAATGTTGCGCACCTTGATCTGAAATTTTGACAGCAGCTTCCTAAAGATTTTGGCTTTGCCTCATAAAAATTTCAGCTTCTGAACCTTCATAGAAAAAACGTTAGAGCACAAATTCCACGATGACCTGTTTCAGATGGAGAAATCCCTTACATAAGGAGGAAATGAGGATCACAATTTATATAAATGCTTAGGTTGAGAGGGGCTTCAACAAGTGAACGTGGGATAGATTTTAGGAGCTTAAAAAATATTAATTATGACTTTTCAATGACCCATGCCCCAACCCGATGGGGTTTTAGCCCACTAACTAGGGGTGCAAACTTCAAACATGAATATCTCTCAAACCGTGAAGAATTACATGGCGTGCCATATATCAACGGAAACATATCGACAAGTAGAAACCATCAAAAGAATTATTGACCTATAATATATTAATTTTGTAGGTCAAAATTCCCATGCAATATTGGGTTAGTCCCTGGTGCTGCTTGGGTTGACATCAATGACAACCGCTGATCAACAATCTCCCCCTTTGGCATTGATGGCAACACAAGTACTCCCTCTGCGATCATGACACCTCTTCCTATAACATTATCTCCCCCTTTGACATCAATGGCAATGAGTAACTCCCCCTGAAACACAACCATCTTGCAGACTTGTACACACTTCCACTCCCGCTAACACACAACCCTCCTGCAGACCTGTAATCTAATGAGAACTAGGGAGAATCCCAGGATTTTGATGAAGATATTCAAATGCTTCACGAGGTAAAGGTTTAGTGAAGATATCAGCAATTTTTTCTTTTGTACAAACATACTCAAGTTTGATATTCTTTTCAGCGACTTGTTCTCTAAAAAAATGATATTTGATCGGAATGTGTTTTGTTTTTGAATGCATGGCAGGATTCTTGGAGATGCTGATGGCACTAGTGTTGTCAAAGAATATGGGAATAAGCTCACTGAATTGTACTTGAAGATCTTGCAACGTTTGTTTCATCCAAAGGATTTGAGTACAACATGATGTTGCTGCAATGTATTCTGCTTTCGTTGTAGATAACGAGATTGAAGTTTGCTTTTTGCTCAACCATGATATGAGACAACCACCTAGATAGAATGCTACTCCACTAGTACTCTTATGATCATCAACACTTCCTACCCAATCTGCATCTGTAAAGGCTTGAATAATGAGATTGTTACCCTTGGGATACCACAAGCCATATTCTTCTGTGCCCTTTAGATATCGAAGAATTATTTTGACGGCAATAATATGTGATTCTTTTGGTGCTTCTTGGAATCTTGCTACTTGTCCAACTACTTGCATAACATCTGGCCAAGAGGCTGTTACATATAGAATATTACCAATCATAGATCCGTACAACCTCTTATCCATATCCTTAGATGAGTCATCTATGCTCAATTTGCAACCTGTTACCATCAGAGTAAGGACGGGTTTGCAATCGTCCATTTTGAATTTCTTGAGCATTTCCTTGATGTACTTGTCTTGACATATAAATATTCCTTTCTCTTGCTGAGATATTTGAAGCCCTAAGAAGTATGTCAGCTCACCAAGTAAAGACATCTCAAACTTACTTTGCATCTTTGTAGAAAAGTTCTTACATAGTCGATCATCATTGCTACCAAATATTATATCATCCACATATACCTCAATGATTGTTAAATTATCTTTATCTATTTGTACATAAATATTGCTATCAACAGTACCTTTCTTGAACCCTTGTTGACGTAGATATCCATCAAGATGAGGATACCATGCTCTGGGAGCCTGCTTGAGACCATATAGAGCCTTCTTTAACCTGCAGACATAGTCTTCTTTTTGTGATAGTAGAAAACCTTTAGGTTGTTTGATGTAAACTTCTTCTAATTATCCATTCAGAAATGCTGACTTAACATCCAATTGGTAGACTTTGATTTTTCTTGAACATGCATAAGCGAGAAACATTCGGATGGCTTCCATTCTGGAAATTGGTGCAAATGTTTCGTCAAAATCAATTCCTTCCACTTGTGCATAGCCTTTGCAAACCAATCTTGCTTTGTTTCTGGTAACCTGCCCATCTTCATTCAATTTGTTCCTGAACACCCATTTAGTCCCATTGACATTTTTATCTTTTGGTCGTGGAACTAATTCCCAGGTGTTATTCTTCTCAATTTGATCCAATTCTTCATTCATAGCTGCTACCCAATGTTCATTCTGGTTGGCTTTTTCAAAACTACTAGGCTCAAAGGTTGCTAGAAAAGCAGCGTGAGCTTGTTGTGATGAACAAAGCTGTCGACCTTCATTTATGTCACCAATGATTTGATTCGATGGATGGTTCTTTTGAATCCACTCTTTTGTTTTCCTTGGAGGAGCTTCTTGTTGTTGTTCTGGTATATCTTGATGATCATTGTTTACTTATTCCTTGTTGATAGTTGCTTCTTGTTCTACAGTTTTATCTGTGTCTTTTTGCTGTCTCAAGTTTCAAAGATTCTATATCCTCATCATTACTCGCTAGAACACCATCTTTGTCAAATGTAACATTTATGCTCTCCACTATCTGTTTTCGTCTTAGATTATAACATTTATAGGCCTTTCTTTTGCGTGAGTAAGCAACAAAGATACCTTCATCAACATGTGATTCAAACTTACCCAAATTTTGATCTTCTCTTTTGATATAACATTTGCTTCCAAAGATTCTGAAATATTTTACATTAGCTGGTTTTCCTTTCCATAATTCATATGGAGTCTTGTTGCAATTATTTCTAAGAAGACTTCGGTTGATAATGAAGATTGTCGTATCAATTTCTTGAACCCAGAATTTTTCATCCAATTTTGAGTCCTTCAACATTGTTCTACCCATTTCCTGTACGGTTCTGTTCTTTCTTTCAGCAACTCCATTTTGCTGAGGTGTTCATGCTATTGAAAATTGCCTTTTTATTCCATTTTCGTCACAGTATTGCTGAAATAATTTTGAAGTGAATTCTCCACCATTATCTGATCTTAAACACTTTATTTTCAAATCAGTTTCATTTTCAACCATCTCCTTGTAGATCTTAAAGCACTCAAATGCTTCAGAATTTTTCTTTAGGAAATTGACAGCTGTCATCCTGGTATAGTCATCTATCATTAACATGAAATATAATTCTCCATCTAAGCCTTTTGTTCTCACAGGACCACATAGATCAGTATGTATCAATTCCAATGGATGTGATGCAAAGTGTTCTTTTGCTTTAAATTGGACTTTTGTCTGCTTTCCATGCCGACATGCCTCACATAGTGTGTTGGAAGGTTTTGAGATTTTCGGCATTTCTCATACTGCTTCATTTTTGCTTATGCTGACAAGATTGTCAAAGTTTATGTGACCCATTCATTTGTGCCATAACCAGCTTTCATCTTCTTTAGCTAGTAGACATGCTTTAGTTGCTTCATCTAAAACATATATGTCGTTCGGAGCTCGACTTGCTATAGCCACAATTTCACCATACCTGCCTTTCCTGGTTTCACATTTTGTGGAGTTGAATAGCATTGTGTGTCCTTGATCGCACATTGTCCAACATTGAGAAGATTGTGATTCATGTTTTCAACCAATAGAACATTCTTGGCTATAACATTTTTTCTTCCGAGATTGACGGTACCTGATCCTATAACATTTGAAGATCCATCATTTCCAAAGGATATGGTTCCATCCTTCTTCTCTTTCAGAGATACAAATTTCCTTCTATCTCCAATCATATGCATTGAGCAACCGCTGTCAACATACCACACATCTTTATTTTTTTGAGCCTTGAGAGCGAGAGCACAATTATTAGTCTTCTTCTTCTTCCATGTTCATTCATTCTGTGGCTTCGAAGATTCTTCTAGGGGATTTTCAAGTCTGCAGTCTCTGGCTATGTGTCCAAAGTTTTGACATTTGTAACATTCCATATTATTTCTTAAATGTTCAAATATATTGATGTTTCGTTGAGCCCTGGGAGGTTCATATTTGAATAATATCTTGGAATTGTATTGGTTCCTAGGGTACGTGCAACATTCTACATCTTTATGACCAAATTTTCCACATGAATAACAAGAGCCATGAAAAATATGTTGGTACCTGGATGAAAATCTTCGTCAAGGAATCGTCTTCCAAGGATGTGCTTGCGAATCTTGTCCAATGAAGTCTACATGTATGTCAGATCTCATAGGTTCATTGTATTTTGTTGTAGAAGGTCCTACTTCTTCTTCTTTGTAACCGAGGCCAGTTCTGTCATTGTAAGATCATTGATTGTTGATAAGTTCTTCCAATTCCCTTGAGTTTTTGGCATAGTTTTGGACAGTTTTTCCCTTCTTCACTTCCTTACGCAGTGAGACTACTTCGACTTCTAATGCTTCCCTTTCTTGGTTGCTTTCTTCCAACTTCTTTTGAAGTGACTCTTCAATACATTTTTGTTCTTCAACCTCAATTTTGAGACCTTGAACTTGTTCTTCAAGAGTATTGGAACAGATCTTCTCAGCATTGAGCTCTTTTATAAGCTTGATTGCCTTCTCATAAAATTATTCTATGGTCAACCCTTCTTCTTCATTGTTTGATACTTCTTGTTTATTGTGCTTGGCCATAAACAATACTTTCTCATTGGCTTCTTCTTTGCTGTCACTTTCTTCATCGGATGATGAGCTATGTTCTTTAGAGAGAAAGTTCCTTTTGGATCCTTTCTTTTTGCCTTGCTTGTTGAATTTATTAAAGCCTTTCTTTCATTTTGAGTTGCCATCACTTTTGTTCGGACATTTTTCTACGAAATGCCCAACCTCACCACAACTGAAACATATCAATGGAATTTTACCTTTGAATTTTCCATTACCAGGTTTTAGTTTTCTCGTAAAGTAAGCATATTCTTCATCTGAAAGACCTTCTCCATCATCTCCCTTTTCTTCACACTTTCAAGTGCATGTCATTTCAATTGAAGGTTGTTTGTCCTTATTGGTTTGCTTAGATGAAACGAATGCAGTTTCTAGATTTGAAGTACCCTTTTCTTCATCAAGTCTCATTTCATATGCTATGAGAACTCCATGTAATTCTTCCTTGCTGAGTTTTTCTAGATTTGCACTGTATTCTAAGACCGATACCTTTGGGTTGAATCTCCCTGGTAACGTTCTAAGAATCTTCCGTATAATATTCTTCTCGTCAACTGTCTCTCCCAATCCTTCTAGAGTATTGGTTATTTCATCAATGTATTGGAAGTATGCAACAATGTTGCAATATTCTTTCATTCTGAGTTGCTCAAATTTTGCTCTATGGATTTGAAGCTTTACTTCTTTGACATTTGAGTCACCTGCATATATATTCTCAAGCTTGTCCCATACATTTTTGGCAGTTTTACAACCCAACACCTTATGATAAGTAGATTCAATAATTCCACTGATAATAATATTATTTTCTTTTGCATCATTTACCAAATTCTTCTTACCTTGTTCATTCGCGGTTGATGTAAATCCATTTTGAACAGTGTCCCATACTTCGTAACCTTGCGCCAAGAGATAGACCTCCATTCTTCCTTTCCAAAGTGCATAATTATTTTCATTGAATAGAGGTATACCATTCTTGGTATACTCCATGACCTCCTTCCAGCTGTTAAGCTGCTATTGAAGGAACTAAGCTCTGATACCAATTGTTGGAAATACAGAGAGGGGGGCTGAATCAGTATTTCTCTCAATTAGAGCATTATTTAATCTTAAATTAATTTAGTGTTGTCTAATGATAGCATCAAACAAGAGGAACACAAATGCACACATTTTTTAAGGTGGAAACCCACTCTGGAAAAAAAACCACCTAATGCTTTCTAATAATTCTTTAATATTCAACTCCAATTGAAAATAAAGCTCCAACTTTCTAGAATCTAGAAAAGAATTCTTCTCCAGCTCCCACTGGATGGATGCTCCAATGCTCGAGATTCTTCAGTAGTCAACTAAATGTATGCCCCAACACCCAATGAGCTACAACTCACCCTAGCACCACCCTACCACCCTATAGAAGAATAAAAGAAGAATGGACTCCCGTACCAGGGAAAATGGTCCACTTTAGAATGATATAGAATGATGCGAAAAGATATATAGCCATAACCCAACTTTGACACAACCACCCTAATGATGATCTTAGACCTCCCAACACTGCCTCTTCAACCCTTGGCGGATAGACACTAGTACAATTTGTACAATAATGTATTTACAATGACTAAGCACAATGATACCTTTACAATGATTGTATGTAGTGCTGCCCACTTGAAGACTTCATATGATGAACTTCTTGCTATTGTTATGCACCTTGGTTGTTGCTCTTGTCATGCTACCCTATATTTGCACCTTTCTTTACTTTTTCTGCCATAAGTGTGGTCCTTACACCGCCCTTGACAACACATGATCTAGTTTTTTCTTGCCTTCTAGGAGCTCGATATTGAATTTGGTGTATCTATGTTATTTCAGATCCTCAATATCTTATTTTTAGTCCTGTATTATTCCTCTGAGTCATCTTTCCAATGCCACAGATTTGACCCAATTTGGATTCTTCAAGAGAGAGTTATACCCAATTTCTCACAATGCCCTAATTATGGGTATTTCGACATCGGCGCACTTGTATAGCTTGCCACATGTCTTGTTTCTTAATTTGGATCTCAAATTGATAGAGAAAATTAAAGTGTATATCTACACTTTTGTGGAATTTAATCGATGCTCGGAGAGAGTTATGACGAATTTACCAAGGTCCCACTTCTTTGAGATGAATTTCTGGAGCCTGCAAAAACCCTGACTTCCACAAATCATATCTCCAAACATATTGTGCACCTTGATATGAAATTTTTATAGCAGCTTCCTCAGGATTTCGACTTCGCCTCATAAACATTTCATCTTCTGAACCTTTGTAGAAAAAATTTAGAGCACGAATTCCATGATGACCTGTTTCAGATGGCTGAATCCCTTACCTAAGGAGGAAATGAAGATCACAATTTATATAAATGCTTAAGTTGAGAGAGGCTTCAACAAGTGAACGTGGGAGGGATTTTAGGAGCTTAAAAAATATTAATTATGAATTTTCAATGACCCATGCCCCAACCCCATGGGGTTTTAGCCCACTAACTGGGGGTACAAACTTCAAACATGAATATCTCTCAAACTGTGAATAATTACATGGCGTGTCATATATCAACGGAAACATATCGACAAGTAGAAACCATCAAAAGCATTATTGACCCAGAATATATTAATTTTGTAGGCCAAATTCCCATGCAATATTGGGCTAGCCCCTGGTGCTGCTTGGGTTGACATAAATGACAACCATTGATCAACACCAATCCCAGTAAGGTTGATACATCTGTGATAGCTAACTCAACTGCTAGCATTCAGAACCCCCCATACCCTCAGCGATTAACTGAAATTTGGCTAGTCTCACAACCCGAATCTGAATTCCTCAATGAGCAGAAAAATTTTTATGTGCGGATTTTGCGGTTACAAGCTCTTAAAGAAGTGCCTATCTATGCTAAAAAAGTGAGGGATCTATGTGTCAAAAGACTTGGAAGGAAACCTAAAGACCTTGCTACTATCCATGTCATGGGGAAATTGTCTAATCTTATGATTGATTAGCCTTTGTTGACTAAATATAATGACCAGGGAACCCTATAGTGATTTTCCATATTGATAATTGTTGATTTATGCCTATGTTCTATGCCATTTCAGATTAGGGCATAATACTAAAGAAGATAGAACATTCTTAATGGAGAGATAGAAGACAAGCCAAAATAGAGATAATAAATGGTGGTGTTATGGTGATCAGCAGGATGCTTCTACCAGCAAAGTCTTTAATAGGTCATTCAGCCAAGCATGTCACACATAACCCCAGAACAACCCAAACAAAGAATACGCAGTTCTGGCACCGTCAAGAGAGAGAGAATTCCTCCACACCAATGTGTATCAAATGAACTCTAAGTCTCTCCAATATATAAGAATATTTGGGGGTGTGTGACACATCCTTTAAGACATTTAAGTCAATATTTTATTCGAGGCCGACCTAGCACATAAGTGGAATAAATTCAAAATACATGTTCTGCTCATCCGATCAAGATGATCTTTAGATCAATCTTACACCTCTCTGAAAGAGGAATCCAATAAAAATATTGTGATCATCATTTGAGCAGCACAACCCAGAGTTTGGACCTAGTTGTCCAAATTTAACACTCCCTCTCAACTAGGGAGAACTCCGTCCACAAGTGCAATCCAAACATCGTGCATCATCCCGCCGTAACTTGCTTTGTTGGCCTCTTTATTTCAGAACAAAAGAGGGTCAGTCACAAAGACATCATACCCGACTGACAGATTCAGCCCAGAGGTCCGAAACCTCTATAGGACTCACAAAGAGTCTCATACCAACTCGAAGTTGGTTTACCTGACCAGAAGTCAGTTGGAGGTCCGAAACCTCACTAGGACTCAAGAGAGTCATATACTAACCCAAAGTTAGTTTCACTAACCCGAAGTCAGTTGGAGGTCTGAAACCTCGCTAAACTTGATCCCAGATCAAGTATTTGGACATGTGTCATCCTAGACATAGAGAGTACGGCAATATCCAATGCATCCATCGGTCTTGCTATGGTCTCTATTCACTTTTCCCACCTCATTGGCCAAATGAGAGGTACTTCCCATGAGTCCGAAACTCCATGGTTAGGATGCATATGGGGAACAGATCAGAGAGAGGTAAACCATCTCAATATCTTCACGGTGGGGTAGAAGCACACCAACTAGGTTTGGCAAGCCTAGCCCTATGGTTGCTTATAGCACCTAAGCTATCCCCAAAACCCCCTTTTGAGCTCCCAGAGCTCATCGTCCAACAGGACCCTCAGAATAGGGTCGTTCCATGATTCCAAGATTCTCACAGAAGGTTAGGAACATGACCTTCCCCAAAGGCATTGTGAGAATATTCGTGACCTTCTCATCAGTTCCTATATGATCGAGCCTTACGACGCCTCGCTGTACCATATCCCAGATAAAGTGGTACCAGCCATCAACATGCTTGGACCAATCGTGGAACCTGGGATTCTATGACAATTTAATCCCCCTCTGGTTATCACAAAGGATAATGGTGGCATCTAGCACATGCTCGAACAGCTCACAAAAGAGCTTTCGTAACCAAGTGACTTCACAACAGGCCATACATGTTACAATGTATTTGGCCTCAGCGGTGCTCAAGGCTACCGACTTTAGATTCCTACCCGAAGCAGATCTACATGTGAAGTAGCATCCAGATGTGCTCTTGCAGTCCACCACACTACCAGCCCAATCAGCATCAGTATATAGAGTGTCATACTCCCGGCAGTGTATCTCAGCCCATGGTCTATCGTACCTCAGAGATATCTCAAGAGTTTCTTGGCACCAACCCAGTGAATGTTATGATAAACCATGTGTTGACTCAAACTGTTCACTGCACAACATACGTACGAACAGGTGTTCACTAAGAACATCAGGGTCCCTATGAGTTGATGATACTCAGTAGGATGGGCCCAGCAGCGCTGCCACTCAACTTCTTAAATTTGAGTTCCATCGGTGTCGACACAGACTTGCAGTCCACCATACTAAATCTTTCCAAAATCTTCACAATGTATTTTCCTTGAGAAAGGAAAATCTTTCCAGTTCTCTATTAGACCTCTAGGCCTAGACATCAGTCCTAGGTCTTTCATCTTGAACTCAGCAGTGAGCTCCCTCTTGCACTAATGAATGAGAGGGTCAGCACCTGTCAGGAAGAGGTCATCCACATACAGCACCAGAGTGAGAGGCTTCTTTCTATTAACCTTGCAGTGAAGGTTCAGATCAGCAATACTACGAGTGAAGCCTCGCTTCATCAGGTGGCTATCTATCCTCTCGTACCAAGCTCAGGGTGCTTGTTTCAGCCCATAGAGGTCTTTCTTCAACCTGCAGACATGGGTGTTCAGATCTTGGACTTCCAACCCCAGAGGTTGCTCCACATATATCTCTTCCTTTATCACACCATGCAGAAAAAAGTGGTCTTCACATCATCTGATGAAGAATCCATCCTTGCGTAGCAGCACTATAATAGATCGAATGGTGGTATATCGGGCTACAGGCGCAAATATGTCATCATAGTCTATACCTTCCTCACAGGCAACAAATCTTTCCTTGAACTTTTCATCACTCCCATCATATCCATGCTTGATCTTGTAGAGCCATTTCGAGGTGACCACTGCTTTGTCCTATGGTCTTGGAACCACATTCCAGACATCATTCTTCATAATGGACTCATAGCATCCTTCCAGACTTGATGCTTTACGAATTCCTCAAAGGATCCAAGGTCAGATTGTACAATAGTACTCATGGCTGCTAGATACCCTGTTATTTATATGGCTTCTTGGTTTTCCTTCACAATTTCCCCCTCTAAATCCATATGTCCCTGAGCCATTAGGATTTTCTTTCGTTCAACAAAGGTATCTGTTCAGGAGCATATAGAGTTGAATTCTCCCTCTTAATGCCAGCTTCTCTTGTGAGAGAAGACATTTATGTCAAATGAGGGAATCCCAGACACCAACTTGGAAAGGGGGACTTAATCTTCCACAGTCAAAGCCATCCAACCGGCTTTGCTGATCATGGTTCAAGATTCCAATAATGTGTCTGAAAGCTGCCGAAACACATTTTACCATTATGCTCCAGTGAGACTGTTAATGTCTCATGCTGACTGCAACATAGGAGTCTATCTATGTCACTATCCAACAGTGAGAATATATCAACAAGCCTCAGCTTGTGTTAGAAGTCCTGCTATTCTGAGGAGGTCTGTTGTAGCTTACTCAACCAGCCCTCTTTACTGCGACCCACAGAACTAGGAATCCAAACATGATTCCTTCTTTCATAATTCTGCACTTGAGAGCTTCATTCACTTCATCTGACATCTCATCCAGCACTGCTTCTTAATTTCAGATTTTCCCAACTACAGTTAATAGTTAACGGATCTAGGGCTACAAGTCTTCAGATCTCATTTCTGCGATTTGTCTCCTAAATTGCACAGATCTAGGAACCAATCATACATATGTTCAAAACACAAAATTTACTCTTCTACATGTCAGTCCATATCTTGTGTGATACCTTTCTGTTAGGCAAATCTAGCTCAGTCATAAGTGCCCAACTCCTGAACATGTGGTAAATGACATAGTATGTCATCTTCTAAATATCGTTGTGGTCTTGCTTATGCACAGATCTGGGAATTGGGTCTGCGGCTACAATCTACAGCATTGTTCCTACTCACCACCAGTAGGATCCTTGATCATCCTTACTTATACAGAAATTAAATCTGCAGTTGCGGGGATTAAAAAAATCATGGCCATTCAGAATGCCATTTCAGATTCTGTATATAACTATTATGATGAGAAAATTAGGGACTGGTCTCATAGCCATAGGAGACATCCGATCTCTTTTCTGTATTTTGGTGCAACACAGGTTGTAGACACTCTGAAATAATGAGTATTGGTTAGGAACATAGTGAGCTCATGGCATCTTGTTTATGCAAAAAAGATCTGAGATTTTACTGCGGCTTCCCCTTATATACTCTCTCTACCACTGTGCATGCCCTTAATCATCTTCAAGGATTTAAGAACCGAGCGTTCCACTCACTGTTCAAATGTGATAGGCATCAACCTTATTACACAGTCTCCATGTGACATGACTTAAATCAGCCTTTGAATTTTGTGAGATTCTCTGCCTAAAATTGAATATGAAAATAGTCCAAACAACCTTGGATACTAGCTGGTGGAATACACCTCTTCAAATCATCTCTTAAACAGAGCTTTGCTAGCTGTCCCTTCGTCCAATTAGAACACAAAATATGTACAAAAAACAACACCCCAAACTTACCTTGGAGACAGCGACTCAAAGAAGGGCTGCGGCATCCTCCAAAGGAAGTAGGGATTGCGCCCATCTGCTGTCATTTCTCCAAGATATCAGCGTGCACTATATATCAGTTTATGTGTAACTTCAAAACTGTTGCCCTCGTCAAAACTTTAATTTTGGGCCTGCGGCGTTCTCCATAAGGGACAGACCACCCATAAAAAAAACAACCCTTACTGTTGTTGTCTCCTTATTTTAGTGGGGTGATAGCTTGGATGGCTGTCATATGATGCCACATACACACAGAAAGCAGACCTTGAAACTATGGCTTCCACACAAGAAGTAACTCTAGCAGGCAGTGGTTTTGGTCAACAGTCCAAGTTTCTCAGGTTAGTTAGGGCCAATCTCCAATACAGAATTTTGCCTCAACAATAATCACAGATCCCAGATTATCTCTGCAATTCGAGTTTACAGATCTTGAGCCTTTAACGTATCACTGTACAGCGGCAACAACTTTTGCAATGATGACCGAGTTTAAGACTGAGGCAGGGATTCAATGCTTCAGATCTGTCTTTAAGTCCGAGCTCTTCAAACTGGTCATAGGAATGAAGGTAAACACGAAACTGATCTCTTGCCTGACCGAGCCCTCTAATACTGCCCAGATTTCTTCCTAAGGGGCTGCGGCTTTCCTTCAATAGAAGGCTGCCCCTTTACGCTGCAAATTTAGGGCAGATTCCCCCCTTAGATGCAGCGGCATCCTACAGCATCCTACAGTTGTAGCGACAGTCTCTTTAGAGGATTTTCCACCCTTAAATAGACGCTCAAATCATCCATGATTCCTCGGCCCTGCTGCTAGGTGAAACAGTTACTCAACCAAGTGTTGGAAGGCACCACGCAACCTTGTGGTAGTCCATCTCCTGTGGTCTGCTTCCACAGGGACCTCGGCCTCACTTCCTGCATTTGGTTACCCAGGATAGACTTCAAACAATCCTAAATCCCTCATGCTGGCCAGACTTTGGAGACTAGGTAATGCGGCTTACCTCAGCAGGATTCCTCTCTACGTTTTAGCCTTTAAACTACCCTCATATAACAACGCTTTAGTATGATAGCTTCTCGGCCAATTAATCTGGAAATCTCGGATCTGTTTTTCCCCTGAAGCAGTCCTTCATCCTAGATGACATACCTTACAGAAATTTGGTCTTTATTTAGACCTCTCCATGCTGTCTTGAGGTGGACTCTCTTCCACGCTATCTTGAGTCTTCCCTTGCTACTACCCAAACTTAAAACAAACTTAACTAGATCTGTCTTGGCCGATAAACATACCTAAACAATACGTTGTCACCTACAGCTCTTTCCACGCTAACTAGGGCAGACTTTCTCACGCTGATTCAAGCCTTCTTCCACGCTAACTAGGGCAAACTTGCTCACGCTGATTCAAGCCTTCTTCCACGCTAACTAGGGCAGACTTGCTCATGCTGATTCAAGCCTAGGGAATTGTCTTCAACCCGCTCTGATACCATGTTAATTTATGCATATGTTCTATGTCATTTCAGATTAGGGCATAATACTGAAGAAGATAGAACATTCTTAATGGATAGATAGAAGACAAACCAAAACAGAGATAATAAATGGTGGCGTTACGGCGATTAGTAGGATGCTTCTACCAGCAAAGTCTTCAATAGGTCATTCAGCCAAGCGTGTCACACATAACCCCAGAACAACCCAAACAAAGAATACGCAGTTCTAACACCATCAAGAGAGAGAGAATTCCTCCACACCAATGTGTATCAAATGAACTCTAAGTCTCTCCAATATATAGGAATCTTTGGGGGTGTGTGACACGTCCTTTAAGACATTTAAGTCAATATTTTATTCCAGGCTGACCTAGCACATAAGTGGAATAAATTCAAAATACATGTTCTGCTCATCCGATCGAGATGATCTTTAGATCAATCTTACACCTCTCCGAAAGAGGAATCCAATAAAAATATTGCGATCGTCATCTGAGCAGCACAACCCGGAGTTTGGACCTAGTTGTCCAAATTTAACAAAAATCATCCCATAACCAACACTTTGATTGATCTAGGGGAAGCTATTAATGTCATGAATAAAGACCTCTTCATCTCTCTAGGACTTCATGGACTTAGACCTACACCCACAGTGCTAGAATTAGCAGATAGGTCCTGTGTCAAGCCCGAAGGAATGATATAAGATGTGGTTATCACTATGGCTTCCTGGAACTATCCGGATGACTTCTCATTTACAAACCAAATCCAACCTGTGGGGTCATCCTTTAATCTTGGGGAGACCGTGGCTGGCCACTGTAGATGCATATATCGGATGTAGGTTTAGATCTATGGTGATCTCAGATGGAGAGGCTACTCAGAACCTGAACCTTTATCCCCCAGCAAAACCTCATATGGATTCAAGTAGTCCCTGGTCGGATGAATTTGCACCTGAATCTGATCTTTCCCTACCTCTTCTCATGCTCGAAAAAGCACAATAATTTAAGGATGAAACATAGGACGATATCATTAATGGTTTTATTAGTAATTCACTCCCTGTTGCCTCCATTAAATATTTGGGAGAAGAAGAGGAGGTAGATGATGCAATTATTGAAAATTTGAAAACAACTCCACATACTATCAGCAGTCCCATTGAAATCGAACCTAGAAAATGTTTAAACATCAACCCTAACCTGACTGGTGAACAAAAAAGGTTGTTGATACAACTGTTACAGAAATACAAAAAGGAATTTGCATGGGACTATACGGATATGAAAGGAATCCATCTTGGCCTATGCACTCACCGCATTTACCTTAAAGAGGAATGAAAACCAGTTAGACAACCTCAACGCCGAATGAACCCCGCACTTAAGGAGATAGTGAAAGAAGAATTGCAGAAAATCCTTAATGCTAATTTCATCTTCCTTATTTATAACATTCAATGCGTGTCTCTGCTTGTCATAATTCCAAAAAAGAATGGAAAATTGAGAGTCTGTGTTGACTATAGAGAGCTTAACAAGGCCACTCAAAAGGACCATTTTTTTTTACCATTCATTGATCAGGTCTTGGACACTCTTTCTGGAAAAAAATTCTTTTCATTTCTAGATGGGTTTAGTGGCTATAATCAAATACAAATTTCCCTGGAAGACCAAGACAAGACAACCTTCACTTGCCCATGGGGTACTTTTGCATACAAAGTCCTTCCCTTTGGGCTCTGTAATGCACCAGTAACCTTTCAGAGTGAAATATTGGGTATTTTTTCTAATCTTTTGAATGACTGTCTGGAAATATTTATGGATGATTTTACACCCTACAGAGATGCCTTTGATACAACATTAGCTAACTTGGAAAAAGTTCTAGAATGTTGTGAACAAACTAATGTTTCTCTGAGCATGGAAAAATGCCACATGATGATGACTGAGGGAATTATGTTGGAACATTTCATTTCAACAAATGGAATCAAGGTAGATCCTGAAAAAATTGAGGTAATCTTGAAAATCCCAACCCCTAAGACTCCAAAAGAGGTACGTAGTTTTTTGGGACATGTAGGATACTATAGGATATTTATAGAGAACTTTTCAAAGATTGCATCTCCTATATTTTCATTACTCATGAAAGATTCGAAATTTGTGTGGACAGGGAAGTGTGAGCAGGCCTTTTTAAAATTGAAAAACTGTGTAATAGCAACACCTGTTTTACGAGGACCAAACTGAGAATTTCTATTTCATATTGCTATGGACGCATCTGACATGGTTGTGGGTGCTGTTTTGGGGCAGCTGGAGGAGAAGAAACCATATGCCATTGATTACATAAGCAAGAACTTAACTCCAAAAAAACTCAACTACACTGTTACTGAGAAGTAATTCCTAGCAGTAGTGCATTGCTATCAACAAATTCTGGCACTACATCGTTGGGTACCAAGTATTTGTACACACTGACCATGCTGCAATTCAATTTTTGATGAACAAGCCTGTTACTAATGGTAGAGTTACACGATGGTTATTTTTGTTACAAGAATTTGATATTACTATTTTAGATAAACCCAGAAAAGATAATGTAGTTGTTGATTTTCTTTCTAGATTAACTATAAGTGATGATTGCACTGCCAATGAGGATTCTTTTCCAGATGAATATATTTTTTCCATCTCTACTCACTCACCATGGTATGCAGATATAGCCAATTACCTTGCTGCAAGAAAAATCCCACACCAATTGTCTTCCAAGGAAAGAAGGAAGATTATATAACAGAGTGCTACCTACTCCTAGATAGAAGGCAACCTCTATCACACCAAGCCAGATTTTCAGATTAGGCGATGTGTTAGAGAAGATGAGGTATTTGAGATCTTGAAGGCTTGTCATGAGGAACCTTGTGGAGGACACTTCGCTGACAAGAGGACAGGACATAAAGTACTCTCAACAGGGTACTATTGTCCAACTATATTCCAGGATGCCAAGAAGTTTGTGAAAGGATGTGATAGCTGCCAAAGGATGGGCCAGCCTCTAAAATCAGATGAGATGTCGTTACAGCCTCAGATAGTGATAAAATCATTTGAGAAATGGGCCATAGAATTTGTGGGGCCAATTAATCCTTCATCACAAAAAAATCATACATATTGGTTTGCACCGATTATGTCACAAAATGGGTCGAAGCGAAGGCACTAACTAGAGAAACAGAGCAGGTTGTTTCAGACTTCCTATTTCAAGATAATTTTGTTCACTTCAGGATACCCAGAGAGATAGTGACATATGGGGGGCCTCAGTTCACATTTCATTTGATCAATAATCTGGTTGAAAAGTATGGAATTCATACAGAATCCCTTCACCATATCACCCACAAGAAAATGGTCAAGTAGAAAGCACCAATAAATTCATTGAGGGAATCTTAACAAAGACAGTAGCCAGCCGCTGAAGAAACTGGGCCGAGAAACTTCCAGAGGTATTGTGGGCTTATAGGACAACATGGAGGAATGCTACAGGATTCTCACCATATGAATTGGTGTATGGTAAGAATACCTTATTCCCTATAGAGTTTGAAATAAAGACATTAAGAACAACATTGCAGGTAGATCTGGATTTGAGTATAGAACAGACTCAAACACTGAACCAGCTCAATGAGTTGGAAGAGAAATGGTTGGCTTCCATTCAAGAGACAGAGATCATTCAAAAGTAAAGAGCTAGTTGGCATGATGGGTTTATTAAGAAGAAAAATTTCCAGAAAGGAGATTGGGCTCTTTTGTATTATTCAAGGTTCAAATATTTCAAAGGCAAGCTCTGCACCAGATGGCTAGGTCCTTACGAAGTGGATACGGTCTTTGACAATGGGACTGTACAATTGGTCACCATTGACAGTGTTAAGACACTGTTATTGGTTAATGGGCACTGTCTAAGGTTATTTCATCAACTTTCTTTGAAGGAATCATTTATCAACATTGTCGCAGACTCTAATCTTTATGTTACAATAGCAGGGGAACATTCTCCTGTGCAGCCTCAAAATTGAAATTCCAATAAGTGCAACAGTTGAAAAAGACCTTTGTGGCAGCTATTACACCTGTTTAAAAATATATATAAAAAAATATATGTATATTTATATGTAAAATAATAATAATAATAATAATAAATTTAACTGTGAAAACCCCTTTCTGGGGCGCAGTCAGACAGTTGGTAATAGCTGAAAACCACTCCTGTGGCGGCTGTTATAGCCATTTTTTTCTTCCTGAAACATCATCTTCCCTTTCTAATCTATTTTATAGGATGATGGTATTCATGTAATTTCCTTTTCTGTACCAATTTCTCCTAATTATTATGTTTTTTGAAGAATAATCTAAGGTCTGTCTTGGTTGCTACACATGTAACAACCGACAACCACGAACATTGTTTCTTATGTTTTATTCCACAACAGCAATAATCATGCCAGCCAAACGCAACAACATGGGCGCTGCAAGAATAATGCCACCAATTCAAAATCTTACTCCACGTCACCCCAAGTATGCCATTCAAAAGGTAAACGTTATCATTTATGATTTGGTGATTAATTGGCAGAAGTAATGACGTTCCTGTGATGGCCGTGGGCGGCCATCACCATGAAGGTGGGGTAGGGGATATATCTTGAAATCATTGCAAAAAATCATAGTCATAAACATCTATCAAATCCACATGCACCCAATTAATAATAGAATTTCCAATGATGACTAAATCCGGTTGGACAAGAGTGTGCGTACTAGATCCCATTACTTTCCATAATGAGACATTTATGAATATTAGTGTGAGATACGATTCGGTAATCCATAAAATTTGTCACTTCCCATCAACCTCCTCAACTAAAACCTTGCATCCTCATTGTAAACTCGTCAATTGGGATAAGCAGAGATGTTGAGAAGCAGAAAATTCAGAAATGTAGTGATATTACAGTGGGGATGAACAAGAAGCGAATTCAGAAACGTAGTGATGTTACAATGGGGCTAAGCAGCAAGAAGAGAATTTAGAAACAAATAGCAAAGCTAGGTCAAGTAGCAGTCAAGCACGAGCGGAATTCTATGGATGCCTTGCATAATTATCTAAAAGCCTATCATATATTCATAGATGTCAGATGGATTGAGTATTTCCAAAAGCTTGAAGGCTCAAACGAGACGATGGTAATTGAATTTGCTCAGAATGTGAACAATAATCAAACCCGAGTAAGGGGCATGCAAGTGGAGGTGACTGAAGAGGTAATTGCCCAGTTAAATTCATTGCCAGTAGAGGGGCAGAGGTGGTTTAACATAAAAATCAATGACCCCTCCTTGAAAGAAGACTTCCTAGAAGGAGAAGAAAAATTGGAGAAGAAAGGGAGAGGAATTGACAGGTTGTCACTTCCTCATCCTTGGGAAGATGTTTCCCTCGGTTTAATTGAATATATCACTTATGAGGGAATATCCACAATAGTATTTAACTATCACTTTCCTTTTATTAATCACCTTCGGCACCAGCAAAAGATTAATCTTCCATTTTATTTGTTAGGGAACATAAAGCATATGACAGCAGTAGCAAAAACAACAGCACACCCAGAGGCATGTGTGACTAATTATGGACTCATCAAGTTAATTGTGCTGGATGCCCCAGGCCAGCAAGGAAAAAATTGGGAAGAATTCAAGCGAAAGAGGCTGAGGACAAGCCAGGGGAAACAAACCACGATTTCAGGAGGAAGTCAAGCAGAAGTGGAAACCCAGACTCGACCTGCTGGAGGCAGAATTGGGAAAGAGCCTACTGATGAACCAATTGGGGATAGAAGGCCAAAACAAATAGTGAAAGTCATCATACCTATAGAACCTTTTCCTACAATCAGAAATTAGACAAAAGCATAATTTTTAGAAGAAGAAAGGAAACCCTCCTCATCAGGTAAGGATGAAACTCATGTCCTGTTTTTAGAACTCGAAAATCTAAGAAAGGAAAATGAAGAATTAAAGAGGAAATTATCTAAGGGGAAGGAAATCCTGGTGTTTTTATGCATGACATGTTCTCAAAACTTAACATCAGTGAGATATAAGTTCTGTAGAGAAAATATCATCCCAATGGAAACATAAACAGAACAGTAGGAGGTTGTTACACAAGAACCTGCTGATGATACTACTGGTACACAAGAACCAACAATTAAAGCAGAGCTTCCTGTAATAATTGACTTAGAAGTCAACCCACAAGAACCTGTGGAGGCCACTCCTATTGTAGAAGAAACAAAAATGGACACAGAGGCTACTCTAGGTGGAAACAAAGGGGTTGACACACAAGAACCCACCGAGGAAGCTGTTGTTACACAAGAGCCAGCAGCAGAGGTGGAACAACCCCATGTAGCAGAGGTTGTTACACCCATTATTAATGTGGATATTGAATGCAGAAGAACGTCGGTTCCCATCTCAGGATGGAGTTCTGAGAAAATCTTGTTAATTTTTGAGTTACAAAAGCGGAAACAGGAAGAAATCTCCCTTCAAGAGGGGATTATTTCACTAAAGGAACATCCAAGAGAAATAGACACTTTACATGAAATATGGATGAAAGAATAGTTGAAGAAAGGATGGGAGAATTATAAGAAGAAGGAAGCTCTAAAGAAATAGGAGGAACAGTTGCCACTGTTACAGCAGCAAATTCGAGATCCCACCATAGATAAGAAAAAACTTCATGACCTTGCCCTTAACTTGCTAGGTTGTAGAAGGCCTTCTCAATCCTATCCTATCTTTCTATGGGAACATTATTTTCTATTCCAAATGAAATTTGTTATGGAGTACAAGCCTTATTTATGTTCTTCCACTTGCACATTTCTAGATGTTTTCCGTGCCTCCGATTTCGATGAGAAAAGCTTGTTGTGTGAGTTATTATTACACAATATTATTTGTGAACAAGTGAGTATGAACATGGTTGTGACAGTATTCTCCTATATGGGATATCTTCAGTTGAGATATTTTGTGTCCTTCATGAAGAATCAGATTTAATGGAAGTTGGCCATCAAATCTATGGAAGCTAATGACGAGAAGATGTCATTGTGGTTTTGGGCAGAACTGGGATGAGTTGTCGAGTTAAGGTGAGAATTAAGGAGAATGTTGAGTACCCCTTGGATTAAAGAACAGACTGCCACTTATAGAAGAATAATTTTGAACTTCTGCCTCAATCAGTTCTCAATGATGAAGAGATGAGCCTTAACAGGGTGCTTGAATGCACGGAAGCCAGCGGTGCTGAGCTACTGAAGGGGGACCTATTCTCATTCCATAATTTTGTGGTGGTTTTTACACATGTACCAGCTTATGTACAAATCATACAATCCCTTGTTGCTTTGTGGTTGGGATTGAGATTCAAGTTTCCTTTGATCTCGCTGCCAATTGAGGATTATCAGAGTAATTATGAATTGAGTAAGTATGAGTCAGAGTCCTCGGTACAACAGTTGATGGCCAATTAGGGGTACAGGTCTACAGACGAAGATACAGCTGGTGCTTATGATCTCACCGACCTGCACCGAAGATATTCCCATGAGAGATGAGTTTGCATGAGGACATGCAAGTATTTCAATTAGGGGGAGATGTTGGGTGACAGTTTTGTACACTTTTCCTACACTTGTTTTCCCTATTTTTCCTCATAACTATAACCAATGGGAGTATCTTTGCCTCTTTTTCCTACCTTTCTATCCTAGCTTGTGTTGTTTCACCTTGTTTTTATTACTCTTCCAATTCATCAATCATTATGATATATCGTGCCTTTTATGACTAATTGAGGATGAATGTTTGGAGAAGATCTATGGTCTTTGTGTTGTCTTTCCAGATGTCATTTATAGCACAAAATATCTCAAGCACGAGGTCCACAAGAGAATTTAAGGGGGTGTTGTTACAGCGAAGCGATGCTATTACACCTTGCTATTACACTCTGCTATTACATGCCCGCTAGCGAACTACTGATATAGTTGTACCGCTGACTAGATCTCGTCAACACCTGTTGTTGACTTGTCCTTTAGCTATTACACTACAGCTGTGGTTCTATTACGATAGTTGTAGAAGTTGTTTAGCATTGTATTTTTGGATAATAGCCTAAGGGCAGTTTTGATTGTAATCTATAATTTTCTAGTCAGAAATTTATTAGGAAGTGGTTATAACTATACATTAGGGGAATTTTGAGATCTAAAATGGGCCTCCTAAGGAAATAATAAAATAATAGTTAAACCAATAAAATAATATTTATGAATTTGCAATTCACTTTTTGCACCACAATCCATGTAACCATAGTTAAATTCAATTCAAAAGTTGTACCAAAATAAAATTAATAAAATAATCATATTGATGTGACTATAAATAAAAATGAGAATTTCAAGAAAAAGTCATTATCATTTAACAACTAATGCATTTGTCCTTTGTACTTAAATAACTTAAAATAAAATATAAATATAATTTTATAAATTCTTAATTATATTATATGCTATTAATTAAAATTTATATTATTTAAATTGTATAATAACATGTAATTAATATACCATATAAAATAATATAATATAATATATTATATTATAATAAATGTATAGGGATATGCATTGTTTCTTTCAAGAAATATGAAATGACAATAATATATTTTTATTCAAAAAGTGTGAAATGACATTTATTATGAGTACTTTACTTTGACTTTAAAAGTACTTAGAACACTACCATGGTTAACCATGAGTTTCCATCCACCATTGAAAATGTGACAATAAAATACCTTTAACTCAAGCAATGCCACCTCAACCATTAGGGATGATGTCATCCCCTAAAATGTGATTGGTTCTCATAAAGCGAATTTTGATTGTACATTTTCCTTAGGAGGCCCATTTTAGACCTCAAAATTCCCCTAATGTGAGTTCTCTTTCGATCAGCATGAGAATCATAATATTCTCATGACTAATCTATCCCTTGTTTTTCTGAGATGTAACCATTGTATAGTTCTCGACCCTAGAGGTCGAAAGGTTAGCGAAGAAAAACATTATTTTGGCTCTGTAATTAAGCTCAGATTAATGCAGATTATCCTGTTATTGTTGTTACATGTGTTATTCAATTTAGTTTCCGTTAAGTTCTTCCTCTACCTGCGTCCTGCTAGGGAGGAAGGTTCCTCCTTCTTAGCGGGGATTGCAGTGATTAAAGTAGTTGTGTGTATGTATTTGTATTTCATTTTATGTATCATTAGAGTGTTGTTGCTGCTGTTCAGCTGTGAATATATCTGCTTCAATTCCAATACTTTGTATGCTCTTACACATATGATATTAGAGACACCAGCTGGATACTTGTTATGTGGCGCGCTAGAACAGATTAATTGAAGTGTCATTCCAATCTTGTAGATCCTTTTATTTCTTCATGAGTGATTTAATTCTAGAATTTACTTCAACAATGATTTATTTTCTTTAGAATTGCTTCTGGTTGGTGTATCGGCACAGACAGTGCAACTGTCATTGGAATAAAAAGACGTCCCTAGATTGATAATTAATGTGTATTGTTTAGTCATTTGACATTGATTAATACAGCCCAAAAGTTTGTTATATAACCCTTTCCCTTAGGGGAACGCCATCCTCGATGTTCAATGACACCTACAAACCAACAAACTGCTAAAAAAAAACATACTGCCTATGGAGCTTTATAACACAGCTCGCTGCAATATTTACAATTTCCACTTCTAAAAACATTATAAGAATATTTCTTACTAGAGCTTTATAACATAGCTCATTATGATATTTGAAATAACAGCCATATATACAACCGTAATACCTATGGAGCTTTATAAATCTAGCTCGATACAATATTTACAATAATATACACATATAAACATATGCACATTTTTTCAACGAAAAAATAAAAAAATATGATGCCCGTATCAAAAACAAGGGAATCCAAAGGCTCACCCCTCCACTCTCAAAGTAATACTAGGATTCACCTCCTTCCCAAGAAGTCCAGAATCCACACCAAATTCAAAGCTGCATCCAATGTCCAATGCTACAATCTTGCATTATTGTACCCTTGGTGAACAGTTATGGAATCATTACTCCAGGGCACACTCCCAATGTGCATATGACTCCATCTAGAAATGCTAATGACTAAAACAAATCCATCTTTAGCCTTCCCTTCTCTGCTACACAGTCCCTCGAGAGATCCGGTAATCCCCTTCTGTGCAGTTACTCACCTTCCAAGTTTCTTTTCATCCCATATCTTGGGTGATCCATCCCTTGGCAAAGCTTCCTCACATCGTAAGTTCAAACAACCAAGGCATATTCCTGCCTCAAACCATCCTATCGGTCATAGCATGCTGATGGAAATAAATGGAAACTATTGGGTACCAGTGTCCTACAATGGCCCTACTCCTAAAATGTTTTACTAACATACTACTTCCTGTTTCAATTCCTTTTGTTGTTGCTGCTAATTCTTGTTTTCAGTTTCAACCACCCAATCGGGAATTTTTGTGTTTCTTGTACCAAGCACATAACTGCCATAAGATTCAAAATAAATTGAAATAAATTCACATCATACCTCATTGGTAGCTCGTCAATAAGGTACACTTGCAATTATGTTCACTTCCTGTCACAACAAGTCAAACCAGTTGTTTGATGAAATCATCATGTATAAAAATCTCACATTGGGTTAGCTCAAAACACAACCATCATATATTAAAATCATGAATCACATGAAATCACCATAAACCATAATAATAAATCATGTGTAACCATCATAATTCAGAATCACATATAACATGCATAACAATAGTAAAATAAAATACAGATACTTATCCTTCATCGGTCATTAATTCTGCCTCTATCCTTTTTTACACACACTGGATCGGTTGCCACACTCAGCAAGAACCCAGTGCCTTTTCTCCTCTTCAACCACATACACATACACATAGTTTACATCACATGCATACACCCACACAAGGCTTAAAACACCACACCATACATACACCTACACCTGATATACATCACGATACATATACCTACATTCGGTGTACAACACAACAAAATACACACACATACATTCGGTGTACAACACAACAAAAAACATACACATACATCTGGTGTACAACACAAAAAAATACATAAATATACATTCGGTGTACAACACAACATAATGCATATGTCACAATGCCATGACTGCAAAATGCACATACATGGTACTACATGCCCGCAACACAGCATGTACGACATGCACACAATACCGCATGTACACTAGTACTGTTAGCACCCAATCTGAACCTCAAGCTGAAAAAGGAAAATCAGGGTAACAACTAAACCACACTCAGCCTTGTAGCTAGCCCTACAAGGACAAGAGAGGGCTCTCTTCGTAGAATATATATTCAATAACACAATAATGAACTGATTTTAGGCTAGGTATATAAATGGGAAAAGGGGTTTTGATAAATGACTGAATTTTCAGGGATGTATGGGACCAAAAGGACAGTATGAACCGAGGAATTAAATCAAAGACACAGAGTATTTCATGGGGCAAGATAGGCAGGAGATAGCAATCAAGTTGAAATAAGATGGAGTGGAAATATTGTTGAAAAGCTGAAAAGGGCATAATAAATGAATCCTTTTCAAACAAAAGAAAACACACAGAGTATGAATGATTTCCCAAGGCAAAGCATATAAAATGGATTCTACCCTTCTAACTTGAAAAAATTCAACAGGAAATGTTTATGAATGAATGGTGAAACATAACAATTTACATATGAAACACAAAGGAGAGACATATGCTAAAACTCATACCACATGAATCCCACAAATTAGAGCTGCATCACTTTATTAATTCCATGCCAAACTGTACAATGGAGCGCAGAGCTCACTGCCACACTATTCCCCTACTTCTGAGTTTTCAGACTTCAGACCTTTACAAATGATTAGCATTTACAATAAATAGACAGATTTTGTGGGAATATAGATCGATGGAAAGAGGAGAAATCATAACTGAAGATGGAAAACCAAGAGCCAATAATCTCTCCATAAAGAAAGAGCTGGGTTACATCTGGTCAGTGAGAAGGTGAAACATTGTAACATAGATCTCTTTACAATGTAACTGCAGATGTGACTGTTACGAATTTAGATCTCGGCCTCTGACTGTTGCGTTCCATATGCCGTTTGAAGAAAAACTGACATTTTATTAATGTGCCTTTGAAATAAAACTGAAATGAAACTACGCTTTCGTGAAGGGAAAAATTTATTTTGCATGGGAAAA
Source organism: Pinus albicaulis (assembly GCA_034641835.2). NCBI lineage: Eukaryota > Viridiplantae > Streptophyta > Pinopsida > Pinales > Pinaceae > Pinus > Pinus albicaulis. The sequence continues at coordinate 180,543,098 of CM076578.1, forward strand.
AGGGAAGGGGATTAGGCGGGACCCGCATATTTATCGCAATCGGAATGGACGGGTGGAGGGGTATAACATACATCGAAACTTACAATATGTTGTGGAATGTATTTCAATACACAGAGGTGATCGCAATCGGGGATCGGGAGGTGGGACGCGTTTGAAAGCACCATACAAAAGTTCCGATGCGACGGAGTACTTTAAAAACCTTTGACAATCCTTTTATTTCTTTTACAAAGGGAAGAAGGGTTTCTTATTTAAATGGGGCGGAAGTATAATGGTGGGACCAGGATAATTGGCATCGGAGATCGGAGGGGAGCGGGGGTACACATATGTGCAATGCCGATGGGCAAGGTCCGATGGTATGTAAGCTGTTGGATTGGCGAGATCGATCGACGGTGGGGACATTAATCAGAGGTTTTTCATCGGGGGCAATCGCATCGGAAGAAAGGGATTTGCGATGCGATCGAAGTAGGGGGTGCAATCAATTTCATCGGAGTAATCGGAAAGGGACTTGCGATCGGATCGGATGGATTCAATCGGAGGTATGGCAATCGGAAGCACTCAATCACATCGGAGTTTTGCGATGGGTCGATCGGAACGCACATATCAATTGTTGTGATGCGATCAATCGGAGCGATTGGATAGGGGGTGTGATTGGTGGGATTTATAATATGAAACTCTTTTAACACTTTATTATAAGGGTCTATGGTATGGAGGGGGAGCGGTTTAAACGATGGGGAGTTTATATGTATAAATTTTAGGGGTAATGATGGGGAAGTGGTTATGTTTAATCGCATATATGATTTATATGTTTAAAAGACCTTTATAATGTGATTTTTCAATCAGAGAGGGGAAAAAGGATTTTGTAAGGGAAACATTAAACTTTAGACATAAAATTTAAGGGAAACATGGGAAATAGGGGATATATGAGGATATAGGAGACTTTACTTCACTTAGGCATAAATTTCAATCCAGAAATCAGTTTTAAGAGTGCAATATGCCGTTGGAAACCTCTTTCCAGGCTCTTTCTGCTAGATTTGCTTGGAAAATGATTTGGCATTGAACATGCTGCGAAAAATTCTCTGAAAGTCAGGGTGATGATTTTGTCGGAGATGACAGCTTCTGAATTGTGACTTAAAGCAAAGTATTATGTTTTCACCTCAAAACATGGTTTTGAGGTGAAAATTGCATCAAATTGAATAAATGATATCTCTGATCTTCCCGATGTTATGATTTTGAGTTTATCGACTTTCTCATGACCTTGCTGATCTTTATTTGACACTTGACTCATTAATTTGATTATGGTGAGACCCTAGAAACTAATGAGACCTATCCTATGACCTACTGACATGATTTGAGAGTGAAAGTGACTTATGACCAAAGGCCATAGAAAGGAGAATCAGCAAGTGCCTCATGAGAGAAGACTAATGAAAACTCACTACCATCAATGAATCCATGACCTAGCGGAACAGTGAAATTTATTCGGTATGAGACTCCTAATATGCAAATGCAAAAGAGAAATTTTGATCATTGATGGCAGTATGACTAGACTGACACTAACAAGTACCATATGTACAACATGTACATAGTACCATGTGTACATAGTACCACCTGAACAACGTGTGCACAACATCATATGTGCATGGAATCACCTGCACAATGCGTACACAATGCCACATGTACACCACACCACATGTACAATGTGTACGCAATACCACATGTAAACAAAACCACATGCATGACATGTACATGACACCAAATGTACACAGCACCACCTGCACACAACACCACATGTACAACATGTACACAAAACCACATGCACGACATGTACACAAAACCACATGCACACAACACCACATGTACAACATGTACACAAAACCACATGCACACAACACCATATGTACAACATGCACACAAAACTATATGTAGATAGCACTGCATATACAACATGTACATAGCACTATATGTACACAATACCGCATATCCAACATGCACGCAACACCATATGCACACAACACCACATATCCAATATGCGCATGATACGATATGTACACAACATCACACATCCAACATGTACATAGCACCATCTGTACCTACCATTGCATATGCAATATACACACAACAACATATATACACAACACCTTATGCCCATAACATCACAGGTGCAACATGTACATCATATATACAGCAGTAGTACTGCACATCCATAGACCACACATTGACCCACAAAGCAACCTTTCTCCTAGTGTTTCTCCATTATGCATGCATGCTTCAGAATGCCACAGATTACACTGCTTTCATTCTGCTGATGTAACCCTCAACATTACCTGCCATAACATATACATATACATAATATCAAATCATACCCACACGATATTGACCTTGTAGATCTATTAAGGTTATTCTTCCCACTTGATTCCTCAAAATCCAAGAAAATCTTCATGCCATTCACCTGCATAAGAAATCATTCCTCCACAATAATGATTCATGATGACCCTGTCAAACAATGACATACATACATACATATATACATGTGAATACTATCACAAAACAATCCTAACAACCTTGTCAATCAATGACATACATACATACATACATATATGCATACATAAACATCAACATAAAAAAATCATGATCTCGTCAGACAAAAAAATACATACATGCATGTATGCATTATCATAATCATGATCACAACATAATTACCAAATATCATAAGGTTAAGGTTAATATAACTCCCTTTATTCATGGATAGTATGCACAACATTGAGAACAACGGATCCCACCATATCCAAGGCATCTGATGACACAAGTCTATTCACTTTACCTTACCTGATTACATTTCTCATGATTTTCGTGCCACCATCAATTTACACCAATGTACCCAACCAATCCAATTCACTATCATAATATTTCCTTCAACTTTCCTTACTCATGCACCGAGCTTCATCATTAGGGGAATTTTGAGGTCTAAAATAGGCCTCCTAAGAAAATTGTAAAATCAAAATAAACATTATAAGAACCAATCGGATTCAAGATTATGATGTCAACCATGGAGGATGATTCACCATTTTTGGAGTAAAAAAGTAAAAAGACTAAAAATAATAAAATAATAAAACTACTTTTTCAACTCATATTTTCAACTTATCTCAAGGTTTTACTCAAATTTCGAGTGGGAGTACTCATTGGATGCAAAATTTAATTCCTCATCCAAGGAGTACCCATGTTTAATACTTTTGATGGACCCTACTACACAAAAAATGATAAATACTTGAAAAATCATGATTGCAAACATGTTTCTCATGTATTTCTCATTTTTCGTGTAACAGGGTCCTACAAAATTTTGTAATGTATTTCACATTTTTCATGTAGCAAGTTCCATCAAAAGTATGGAAAATGGGTACTCCTTGGGTGAGGAATCAAATTCTGCATCCAACGAGTACTGTTTCTCGAAATTTGAGTAAATATATAGTGAGATAAGTTGAAAATACGAGTTGAAAAAATAGTTTTTCTTTTTTCCCTCTAAAATTTGATGACGTAATCTAATATTATTTTATTATTTCCATTATTATTTTATAATTTCCTTAGAAGGCCCATTTTAGACCTCAAAATTTCCCTAATGCTAAGTCTTGCATCACATGTTGGGTTTCATTCAGCTCTCCCCGAGCTCCATTAACTTTCCTCCTTCCCAACTAATTCCCAGGACTCTCAAAACATAAAAGGAAAGAACAAGAGCAAGCAAGAAGAAGACCATGAAAAACCAAAATAAATACGACACCAAAAAAAAGTGGCATGATCATGCAACAAACATAAACAAAACTGCAAACCAAGCACAAACAAATCACAAAAGATTGAAAGCACAAGACTAGAAAAAAACACCATGACTCAATACCCCATGGGTTGCCAAAGATTCCAAGGGAAAGCTTACCACAAGCCTTCTTCAATATTTCATGGAAATACATTTCAATGCAATCCCCTCCACCATAATTCCATAAACACATAATTCTTAGTGCATAAATAAATATAACAATATACCAGTTATCTTACCTTGTTGTGCCAAGCGCACTGCCTTGTAACTGGACACATACACCTCTCAAGGAAATCCAATTCCTTGATGAATCCATCCATAAATAGAAACCAATTGTTATACCTTTCAAATACATTTTTAAAAATATGAGATATATCCACATAATGTTAGAGAAAGTCAAGGTTAAGAATACTTCTTGGATTCATAGCACTCATTCGTTTTGAGTTGTGGTTTCCAAACATAGCCAGAGGAATTCTTACCCAATTCCTTTATTTTACCCTTACCTTACTGCATATGAATCTGACTATGCACCGTCACATCATCCATTTTTTAGTTATATAAACAAATCAAATATTACCTTTTCACGCTAATGCCAAGCATGTTTCCCTGCAACTGCTCACACACGTTGATCACATGTTCCAACTATCAAGACATCATATCTATCAATTTGGGATCGACCTTTTCCAATACTAACAACCATGTCATAATCAAATAATAATACTACAACAATCACACACATACACTCAAGTAGATATCAATTTTCTCAACACATAATGCGTTAGTACAACCATCTTAAAACAAGAAAATTAATTTGTGCAATCTTTTAGTGACATATTCATATCATGCAATTAATCAAACATTCAGATAACTTGTAAACATAACATGTTAGATAAACCAAATTGATGACATAAGAAAACTTATACCTTAATGTATCTCAGTGGAAGCTATCTTGTTTGCACAATCAGCCTATATTAGCATGATATAACTTCACAACATATCATCTCAATCATAAATAAGACCATGATATCCATAACAATAGCTAGCTAACATGTTCACCTAATAAAATCATAAACAACTGTCATTCATGAATAAAAATCACATATGCACAATGAGCCTATATAGTATGACATAATATCACAATATATTAACTCATAATTGAATGTCATAGCCATAATCATCTACACAGACCAATCCAGATCAACACGATACATATAACATCAGATCTTAATGCAATAACCCTAATCGTCAATTAACTAACATATAACAAAAACAAGTTAAATATTAACATATTTATCACCAACATATACAAAAATCATCAGGTTAAATAACGTAAAACAAAAAAAACAACGCATATAACAACACATTACTATCATTCATGACTATTCGACACATGTGCATATGACCACACTAATTCACTAATATCTACCATGCTTGTAAATACAACAAAATAAAATGAAAAACATTTATATAACCATAATTCTTATAACAACCATTAACCACATACCTGCATTCCAAACATACAAACCTATATGGTGATATGCTCTCACTCCAAATTCTAGTGTTGCAACCTCGCTTTGATGATATGCATCTCTTGCTCTATCTCAATCAACACATAAACATCATAGCATTCCAATATCATCATAATGACCTAATCGCATAAAATGACCTCACGGACAACAAAATTAACCATGAAAATGCATTCATAACATGCAGACACTGACATGCATAACTGGCATGCACTCATGACAAACACATCCCAACAACAACATCATCAACTTCCACACGTCAACACAATTGTAACAACGAATTCCCCCATGCACACGTGAAAAACACATAGACAAAAATTATTATGAACACATATGTAATCGACATGAATACATGACCAACACACACCACTTATCTATTCCAAGGGTGAACCATGCTCTGATACCACTTAGTGGTATCATATGTCATACAAAGAGACAAAAAACCAAACATCACCTAAGGAGAGCGCAACCATGCTCTGGTACCACATTGTGGTATAAGATATCACACAAAGAGAACAAAAACAAAACACCACCGAAGGAGAGATCAACCACGTTCTGATACCACTCTGTAACATCCTCATCCTGCATCTACCTAAGTAACCAACTAACTAGGGAAACTATGTGATGAGAGGCCACTATAATGGGATTCAAACTCCTAGGTGACCTTAAGGAAGTGGAATCGATAGAAACACATCAAGCAGACCTTCCACGTCAGCAAAAAAACTCCCAAGAGCTATCCCAACCACTCAAGTAACCATCCCCTAGGTCCCACTAAGATTTTAGACCATTAAACCCCCGGACGATCCCTTGATATTGGTAAGGGTGTGTCTGGGAGGCTCTAGACACTCCCACAACATGGGCATGCATGCATCCAACGAATTTTTTCCTTAGAAATTTACCATCTTCCCCGAGACTTGAGCCACTTTTTTAGTCCCAGAGCCCAGCTCAGGACCCAGAACTCAATGATAGGTTTAGAAATTCATTATAACAACAGCACAATGATACATTTGCAAAAACATTGACAAGGTCTAGATTGGACCCCTACTAGCCATGACATGAATTTTTTCAAACGTGTTTTAATCTACAAGTTTTAAAAACATATATGAGCATAGGGTTCTCATACTTATCTGAGAATCGCTAAGAAGCATTTTTCCCTTATATCATTAGTTGCATTATCATCTATTAGGTCATAGATACATTGTTCATTCATATACAAATAAAAACATGAGGAGATCCATAAATCATCATTGTCATAATACATTCTTATAACCAACATAATAAAAATAGAAATATCAAGGATACATCAGTCATAGAATCCACATATAAAGTAGTAGATTTACACATAATATGTCAAGGAAATAACCTCTTATTAATGAATGCAAAAACAAACCCGGGATGGGACTACCACGTTCCACTTGATCATAGATTGGTTAAGCCAAATCTCTCTTTAGCCAATCACTCCCATGCCATATTCCAAGCATGAATGTGGGACTCAAACCAAAATATCCAACCATGGAATCTCGAGGCTAAACCACCTCACCCTCATCAATAGAAATCAGGCTTTACCGAAATACGTCCCAGATAACTAGGCCATAAAACAAGCATGAATGCCACCAGATTTCTCCACCTACACGGTGAGGAATTTTCCTATCTCCTAGTCTCTCAGGCTTTACCACAATCCACACTCGATCAATAGGCCCTAAACCAAGGCCCACTCTCTAGGATTTATTGTATATCCCATCCTAGGATTCCTAGGCCTGATGGAGAGCACCCACCTCTAGGCTTTACCGTATAGCCCACCATTCACTAGCTAAGGATTCTTAGGCCCACCAAGGCACATAATACCTGGATTTACCGAAACCCATAGTCCAGTTTAGGAGTCACTAGGCCATTGTTTTTACCACAATCCAATGTCTAGTTTAGGTATCACTAGGCCATGTGTTTTTCCTTTCAGAGATCCACCTCACTCAACTTCGAATCCATCCGACAATCCAGCTCAACCCAAACATGATAACCCAATCACACCATGGCTATTCGGAAATGGCAAGGCTAGGTTCAAAACATTGTCACACCAGGAAAAACTAATGCCATGACAGCAAACAACCAGATGCAATACCATGCATGCCAAATCTAGCAAGGAAATTACATATGCAAATCGATACCTACAAAGAATCCTGTTGTAGCTGCTTGATCCTGCTTTTCCTTGCTCGTTCCTTCCTTCCTCTTGCCTTCTTTTCCTTTCTTGATCCAATGCTAAAGTGCTCCAAGAAAAATTTAACTGCCCAAGGTTGATAGAGAGAGAGAGAATAATGAGAGAGCTCCAAACCTAAATTGAAAAAAAGGTACACTGAACAAATATTGAAAAATGATCCTCATAATCCTTTTTATAAATGAGGCCTCTATTTTCTTCATTTTCCATTAATTTCCTTCATTTTCCTCCTCACATGAAACTTGTGACTTTTCACCTTCCTTTTCTCCTATTTTCTATTATTTTCATAAATAAATGTGTCAAATAATGTCTCTTTCCGTTCCAAAGCCTTCGTCATTTCCTTTGCCAATTTCCTTTTGCCATAATAAACCAAAATGAACACCCGCTAGGATGTTTTTCCTACCATTCAATTTGGAATAAGTGTCCCATTAACATTACTTATTGGTTTTCCTTTATTAAATTTTATTACATGGAATTTTCACCAGAGTTGTTACAACTTGCAATTTCTAGACAAACCTAGAGGTCATATGTAAATTATTAACCCCTCTAGCTATCTATATAAAAAATTAGAAAGGAAATTAAAGGGATCATCCTTTTTAGTGTCGTTGTAAGGGATATATGAAGGGAATGATAATATTCTTGCTTTGATATGGTGAGGGGAATGTATCTGGTCACATAAGATAAGAAGGTTTTTAAACACATTAAGACAATTGGAATTTCCCAGATGGCTAGTGGCAATGAGTGTGTTGGAATTGATGTCAACAACCATGGGAGAGATATTTTGGACATTTGGAATTTTCTAATAGTTGGAAAGTGTGTTGGAATTGATTTCAACCAGATTAGCATTAAGGTTGGTGGCAACATATGTTGTCATGAGCTCAGGGGGATTCTCATGGTTTTTGCAGTATATTATAGAGAATCATAATATTAGAAGTCTTATTGGAGAAGCCATAAAATGATGACTGTGATGGTTTGGAGTCCCATGCTTTGGAGATGATCCTGCCTTAATATATCAACTTAAATACTCAAGGAGATCGCACAATTGGATAGATCTCGGAAAAATATTTCTAGTGGTATGCGGTAGTTTGAAAATGGCCTCCTTGTTTGAGAGATAGAGCCCGTCAAAGTTGAAGTGATCCAAAGTTAAATGTGGCTGTGGGTCAAAGTGGTGACCAAGTTTGGTAGTGGCCAGAGTTGGTGGAATTTCTAATGGAACCACTAAAGGAATCATTAGGCATACTGGGAAGAAAACAAAGCAGCGGGAAGCAGTTTGATTAGCTCAAGTGGATACCACTCGACAAAGTTTCCCTGACGGATGTACCCCAGTATGTTATAAGGGGCACACAAGTTAAAGTGTCGAGATGCAATTGAGTGGGTCGACGAGGAGTGTCAGAAGAGCAGTGGAAGCCTTTTTTTATTGGCTCAGGTAGAGACCACCCGACAGAGTTACCTCGATGTATGTACCCCGATAGTTTACAAAGGGGTGCACAAGGTCAAGCATCGAGAAATAAGTTTTCAGGCCATGCGGGAAAGAGAAAACCAATAAGGATTTGAGGAGGAGGTCCCCACTATGAAAACTCAGCCCGCTGAAGGCGAGCCCAAAAAAATTGTTTCAGTAGCACAAGGTTAAGAGCTGGGAGATAGGTTCCCAGCCACGTGGTGAAATTTAGACATCGGTATAGATGGAAGTCTAGTCACGCCTTGAGGCATCAGGAGGTGGTTTCCCATACTGTCGATCATGTAGATCAATAATGGAGAACCAATTCAGGACCACTCCCCCTAATACCACAAACCACAATGGAGTGGTGTCCAGGTTGATTTCTTGAACCCAGTGGCTTTGTTATTAACAAAGGAAATTTGTTGCAAAAAAAAGGTATTGGGGAACCTTTATTTGTCCTCTATGACAGTGGGACACATGGCAACATTTTATTGGTTCTCAGGAGACGATGGTGGCATATGACATCAGCATGGCGTAGTTGTATGAGGGACCTATGGCAAGAATATTCAGTATTTTTGGGTGGTCTAATGGGCCAAATCTGGGTGACACATGTCACCACTAAAGAGCTGACACATGGGGTTGATGACATAAGCATGAAATCATCCCAAAAGGATTAGAAAGGTGCACATATAAGATGCATCAGGAAAGAGGCATCAGGAAAATGTGGTAGCTAACTCAACTTGACTGCATTTTAGTTGTTGTGAAAGTGCAATAGTGTTCTCATCAGAACACATCATCTTGAAGGTATGGAGCCTGAAAGTTTAATAAGGAATAACAAAGGGAATGTGTCGAGTAGTAAGCATCGAGACATCTCTGTTAGAAAACTCATCCCAGCGAGGGCTTTGATTGGCTAGTGAAAGTGTTGGGCGGACCTCACGTAATAGATAAGAACTCAAAGAGGAGCTTGATTGATTTTAAAGAGAAGGAATGTAAAAGTGCGAGGTCTTGGGAGCTACGGGCTAACCTTCAAATGAAGGCATATGCAATAGGTAAAGACCATGGGCGCAGGACTAGTTAATAAAGAGAAATAAGCCCTTGAAGACCTTAAATAGGTTAAGCGCTTGAAGTCTTGAGCCATTAGTCACAACACTCAGTCCCATGGCAGGAAAATAGGTAAAGGTGCCAGCAAAAGGAGCTAAATGTCAAAATTTATAGAATTGACGGTATTTGTAGTTAAAATTAAAAGGGGTCTAGGATTTTACATTTGGCATTTATTTTAATAGAAATCCTATCAAATTTTCCATGAACGAGTTAGCAGTTAGGATCATGAATTCATAGGTTGAGCTAATGAAGTCAATATTAACTACAAAGATCGTTGGATCAAGGAAACAAGGACCATGATTTTCAGAGAGAATTAATGGATATCATATCAAGCTCAAAGAATTCATGTTGGTGTACATCTCGAGCTTCGTGAAAAATAAATAAGCATGGATAGCTTCCTTGAGTGTGCATGTTGATGTATATTTAATTCTCAGTATTGAGAATCACACAGATGGCCATTCTCTGAATTAATTGTGTTGCAGCTGCAGTTTTTGAATAGCAGAGTGGAGAAAATTCTTAAGATCCCATGCTCAATGTTTAATATGGTATCAGAAGAAAGTAATCAGATGGTACAACAGTATGGGAAGCCATGCATTTAGTACACTTGGGAATTATGGAGGGAAACTAAGATAACATTGAATAATGTGAAACAAAGGAGCAAAACTTAGGATTGCAATTGAGTAACGGGGGATAAGCAACATTTTTGTGAGAGATTTGTGTGAAAGAGCTTTTTGTGAGAAATTCCAAGAGGAGGGAAAATGTGCTTGTGTTGTAGAGAAGAGGTTGAGAGTTCCTATGCAGAGGAAAGAGGTCAAGAGATCCTGAGCAGAAGAAAACGGTCGAGAATAAAGAGCACTATGTGGGTGTATGTTATTGCATTGTGGAGATAGTGAAGACAGGGTTTTGTATGACTAATTTTTGTTGACCATAATATCAGGTTGAATGTTGAAGGATACAGAGTAGAACAGAGTCGATGTAAGTCAAAGTGGCTTCCATCTACGAAGGACATTAGTTCCTTATTGAGTGTAGGTTGGAGACTGCATACAAGTAGTCAGTGTTTCCATATTAGTGGGTGTTTGAGGAAGGCTTGGGGGTTGATTCCTCTTGCAAGTTAGTGCTTGAATAAATCTAAGGAGATGCAGGTTGGCGCTTGCAAAAAATCCATGAAGTTGTTGCTTCATATGGTTCTTCTAGTAAGCTTATTAGATGTCAAAAAAAGGAGGGAGTTGGTACTTCCTGCTAGTGGGTGCTAGCAAACAATTGAAGGGATTTGGTACTTCCTGTGAGTGGTATATCACAAACAAATTTAAGTAATAGATTATGTGTTGATATTTACATCAATAGCAAAACAAGCTTTGGAGGTTTTTCTCTGGGAAGGGTTTCCACGTTAAACCTAAGTGTCAAATGTGTATGTTGCTCTTGGTGCATGTATTCATTTGTTGATTTATGTTGCTATGTGTGATATGTTGTTGATTTACCTCATATAATGGATTCCAAGTTTGAATGAGAAAATACAAATTGGCATAAAAAGTTAAAGTTTTTCTTAATATTGATTCACTCACCCCCCCCCCCGCCCCCTTAGTATTAATAATGTTTCCAACAATTGGTATTAGAGTCTAGTTCCTTTAGGAAAAAATTAATTGATAGTGGGTGTTTGAGGAAGGCTTGGGGGTTGATTCCTCTTGCAAGTTAGTGCTTGAATAAATCTAAGGAGATGCAGGTTGGCGCTTGCAAAAAATCCATGAAGTTGTTGCTTCATATGGTTCTTCTAGTAAGCTTATTAGATGTCAAAAAAAGGAGGGAGTTGGTACTTCCTGCTAGTGGGTGCTAGCAAACAATTGAAGGGATTTGGTACTTCCTGTGAGTGGTATATCACAAACAAATTTAAGTAATAGATTATGTGTTGATATTTACATCAATAGCAAAACAAGCTTTGGAGGTTTTTCTCTGGGAAGGGTTTCCACGTTAAACCTAAGTGTCAAATGTGTATGTTGCTCTTGGTGCATGTATTCATTTGTTGATTTATGTTGCTATGTGTGATATGTTGTTGATTTACCTCATATAATGGATTCCAAGTTTGAATGAGAAAATACAAATTGGCATAAAAAGTTAAAGTTTTTCTTAATATTGATTCACTCACCCCCCCCCCCCCCGCCCCCTTAGTATTAATAATGTTTCCAACAATTGGTATTAGAGTCTAGTTCCTTTAGGAAAAAATTAATTGATCTAAGGTAGATCAGGGGAAAACAATGCATAATAAAGTTTGGATAACAGCAGAAGGAGTTCCATTTCTAAATGGATCAAACTATGAGCTATGGAAGATTATAATGGAACCCTATTTGATGGTAACTAATGATAACATTTGGCTATTTGTGATATATGGAGAGAGGAATTATTTTAATGCAGAAGCCAAGGAAATCATCATGAAATGGTTGCCTAAGCCAGATGATGAGAAAGAAAGGCATTGTGAGACAGAAAAGGAAATGCTAGACAAATTGCAAGGTTTTTACAAAGAAGATTGCAATGTGGCTCAAGAGAAGGTCAAAGAACCTTGTTTCTCAACTAGTGAGCTAGAACATATAGATGTTGATGATAAGAAGAAAAGGAATAAAAAGGATAAGGCATATAAAAGGAAATATGATCAAAATATTGAAAATATTTATTCCTATGAGAAAAATTTCTATCTTCACTTCAAGAATGGTGAAGAAGAAGACCTAGATGTGAGGCCATGTTGCTCAGAAGGTAATTTATTTCTTTTTGATAAATGTAAATAAATATTTCACTCATTATTTAGGTGTTCATGTGAATCACTTGAATATAGATACATCCATGCATATAGTAGTAGTAATGAAGATAGACCCACTTTAGTAGCAATAGAAAATGAGGGATCCTCTGAAGAAGAAGAGAGAATATATTGTGAAGAGAATAGGGGTATCACTAGAAGTGATGAAAATGGAATACTCCTTAGATGCATGGAATATTCCATGGATAGATAGATGGATTTAGATCTTTTTGGTGTCTCAGCTAGAACCTTTGATAGCGAAGAAAAGTATCTAGATGGAAGGATTTATTTTAGGAAGCAATTGATCTCTTCTCTTAAAAATATCAAGGAGCTATCGGAAGAAAGTATCAAGCAAAAGGAGAAGTTGCAAGAGTATGAACTTGAGAATGAGAAGTTGAGAAAAAAAATAGTTGATCTAAATGTTCAACAAGAAGAGGCTAGAATATTGAATGAGAGGCTGACCATTCAGCAAGATGAATAGAAGCTCACTATGAAAGACTACAAGTTGAAGTAGTCTCATTGAAACATGGTCTAGAAAATAAAAATAAAGAATTGCCTCAACATGAGAACCTTGGGGAGAGAAGGAAAGCCTTGGATGACATGTTTTCTAAGCAACGATCCCCTCTCATCAAGTTTGGTTTTGGTTCCAAATAAGAACCAAGCTCCAAGAATGAAAAGGTTGATGGGCCAGTTATCCAAGTAAGGGAATTTGGTGGTTCCAATGACAAAAAATGAAAATAAGTTGTTGGAAATAAATAGTAACAACGAGAGAAGAAGCAACAACATGGTGTTGAGTAAAATCATCAAAAATGAATGAATAATATCCATAGGAGTAAATAGAGACAACATAGTATTTCTCAAGGTAGAAACTCAAGCAATCATGGAGGGCACATGAAGAACCAAAAAAATTCATTTCCCTCTCAAGGACAAAGACTTCAAAGAAAAGGTATCTTTCGTTATCGAAAGAATTTTCATGGTTATTTTTTTTCTTGCAACAATTTTGGGCATAATTCCATAGACTGTAGATGGAATGCAAGAAAAAGATATGTTTTTGGTAGAAGCAACCCAAGAATGCATAAAGTAGCAAGGAGAAGGCATGTTGGTAGTAGTAGAGGCCTTAACAAGAATGTTGGTAGCTCTGCCCCATTCTTAAGCCATATCAAATTCTACAACTGTGGAAACATTGGGCATGAGGTAGCATGCTACATATATAACAGAATAAATCCCACTTCTCAGAATATGCAAACAATTGGAGCAACTCAGCTAGTGATGATGAGAATAAATAGTGGATCATAGGAATAAAAGTTAGTATTCAGTGGTCTGTGTCAAAAGAGAAAGATGAAAAAAGGAGGAATAAATCAAAAGAAAATTATGAAGAACAATCCTCTTACTCTTGTAGTAGACCCCTTTGTAAGACAAAAAGGAAGCAAGAAGACTTGGGTGAAGAAAGAGGAGTTGAAGGAGAAGTTTCCTCTAGCAATGTGTAGTCAAGATAAATAAAAAACAAGGGCAAGGAAGAAGTTGAAAGGCAATGCTCCTATCGAGACTCAACTAGTGAAGGTATGGAAGAAGAAAGGATAATCTGTTGAAGGGGAGAAGAATATTTATTTATCTTCAGTAAAGGAAGAGAATGGTCTCAAGGGAGGTTGAATAAGTCAGATGTAGAAATCTATAAGGAATATACATAGAGGTGCATCTAAATGTTGAGGGTATGGTTGTGTCCCCTTGTTCATTACAGGAACAGATTGGTTTATCTTCAATTATATCAACATTTGGAGAAATAGGAAAGAGTAGCCGACATGGTTGTAGGGGGAGTACACAAAAATATTCTATGTTGTGAGAAGAAGATGAGCTGCAACAAAAGTGTGGAATGAAGAGGCCCACATTTAAGTCAAGTCCATAGGATCAATCCCCACGTAAAAGAAAAGAAGAAAATATAAGATATCAGAGAGCATTGGCTCAAGGGGAATTTCTTTAGTAAGCAGTAATAGGAAAAACAATTCAGCCTCAGGAAGAAATATTTCCGAGTTAATGAGAGGAGTGCATCTTGGGTGAAACAACCTTGTTTCATTTAAGTTGTGAATTTTATTTTTCCTAGTAGTATTTTTTTCATGAAACATAATGGGTACAACCTTTGAATTTCCCTTAGCTTTCAATTGGTATCTCTATGTAAATTGATGGTTTGGGTTCGTATGGAGTAGCCTTTTGTGAAAATGGAAATTTCCTCCTAAAAGGAAGTATTAGAGTTTTCCTGTTACAATATCCAATTTTTATAAATTTATCGGTGCATTTGATATTATTTAAGCAACATTTCATATTTAGAGTAGCCTAATCTCAAGGGGAGCTGAGTTATCTAACGAAGATGCTGAGGATAAGTGAGCACAATCTCTAAAGTAGCAAGAAACAACAACAATGAAAAGTGAGATCAATGCATCAATAATGAGAGAGTACTCATCCAATGGCCATAAGGTGTCCAAAACTAGAGGATTATCAAGGAGAAGGAGGAATATGTTCAAGGGGAGCATATCACATATGTCCAGTTTATAGATCAGCGTCAACTATCAATTCTTCAAGATAAGTCTGCAGAGAAGAATGCACATCAGCATCCAGGCCCTTTGTCATTGACAATCAATGATTGCATGGGGGATAAAAATAATCTTGTAGCCCTTTTCCATTGATGTCAAAGGGGGAGAAAATCTTATAGGAGAAATTTTGATGGCCCATGCAAAGGAGAGAGAGCCATTGGTGGCTCATGTAAGGAGAAGTGTGGAATCAAAATGAGGATTTTCCATCAATGTGGAGAAGTGATGAGGTATTTCCATCAATGCTAAAGGGGGATATTGTTGGACAGTTGGCATTACCTAGATGGCTAGTGGCAGTGATTGTGTCAACATTGATTTCAACAACCAAGGGAGAGATATCTTGGACAATTGGCATTGCCTAATAGTTGGAAAGTGTGTTGGAAATTATGTCAACCATATTAGCATTGAGGTTGGTGGAAACAGATGTTGGAATTGATCTTGTAGGAGATGTTTCTCAACTAACATATGATCATATTTGTGCATTGTGTAAGGGATATTCCTAAGTGACCTCTAATATAGGAAGAGGATCGTGAGACATTGTATCTAGCATCTCTAGAATAGATAATGACCCTTAGATTATTCGCAATCCAAAAAGAGTCATCCCTAATTTGAAATTATATAAATAAAAAAGAACCTATGCAGACTAGATTTTAATTTTTGGGGGAATAATAAATATCTGCATTAGAATTCCATTATTTCAAGCCATAAAATATGTGTATGGTTATTCAAAGGACATGAGGGAAATGTTTATAAGAAAACCAGGTATGAATATTGGAAAGTTAGTAGACTTAATGATAGAAAGGACATTTGCCACAAGTACTATGATCATAGAAACCACGTAGTAAACATTAAAATTAACAACACTAGCTTTACCAACACCTTATTTGATCTAGGGGTCACAATTAAGGTAATGAACACAAACACCATAGATGCACTCAATTTATCCAATTTATGACCTACCCCAACCATTCTACAACTAGATGATAGGCCCATTGTTTAACTTGAGGGAATTATCAAAGATGTTGTAATCTCAATAGATTATTGATAATTCCTTGCATACTTCATGGCCTTACAACTAAAATCCAATTTAGGAGGCTAAACCTTGATTTTAGGGAGGCTAAGGTTAGCCATAATTCATGCATATATTGGTTGGAAATTCTACCAAAAATACAAACTTTTACCTTATAGCTTCGTATGCCTGATTTAGAATTAGAATTTCCTACTTGGATATAAGATGAAGAAAGCAATGATGAAGGATTTTCTCGACAAATGCTCATGATGGATCAATATCTCTCCTTCAAATAAAATAATGAACTCGACATTATCAACGACTAAATAGTCTCATCTTCCCAATAGAACCCTCACATCCTTGAACATATCATGGATCTTATGGCCCAAGAAACAATTTCATTAGTAGATATTTATAGAACTACATATCCTAAACAAAATTTTATTTCCTAAAGTATTTCCATAGAGATCATCATAGGAAACAACATAAACATAAATATAGGGCTCTTGGAAGAGAAAAAAGAAAAAATGATTAAAACTTTGTAAAATCATAGTAACACATTCTCCTACGAACATACTAATATGAAATAAATTCACCTAGATCTTTGTACTTATCATATATACATAAAGGAGGATTTCCACCCTATCCTCCAGCACAAAATGAGCATTCCTCTGAAGGAAATAGTTGAGGAGCTTGTTAGGTCTCTATATTACTATTATAGTCCCTTATTGTTGTTATTGTAACCCCCTTATTATTATTATTGTACCCCTGTAACCCCCATTATATTGTTATTATTGTGCCCTTAAATTATTATTGTTATTTTGGCTAGGATTACATTGTGGCCCCATGGACTCCTATATATAGAAAGGAGGTTTTTTAATTTGTATCATCCAAGAATTTTTCATTCATGTAATGTATTGGAGGTTTCCCCCTCGAAGTGGCTTATTTTTAAGGTGTTGATATCTCTTTTATTCTATTTTTGGAGTTGGTTCCACAAAATTTGGTATCAGAGCTTTGGATTCTAGGGTTTCGCTGCTCCAAACAAGTCATCGAGGAATTTTCACTATAACTTTTGTTCTACGAAGGTTCAGAAGCTGAAAGTTTTAGAGTACGAAGATGAAATCCTGAGGAACATATTCGCATAATTTCATATCTTCGTTCGTAATATTTTCGAAGATATGATGTGTGGAATTTAGGGCTTTTTGCAGGCTCCTAAATTTCACTTAAAACGGTCATCTTGTAATTTTCACTATAACTTGTTTTCTATGAAGCTTCAGAAGCTGAAATTGTTAGAGCGTGAAACCGAAATCCTTAGGAACATCGTCGCAAAATTTCAGAGCTTGGTTCGCAACATTTTCGGAGATATGATCTATAGAAGTTAGGTCTTTTTCAGGCTCCCGAATTTCATCTCAAAGAGGTGATCATGGGAAAATCTTCATAACTCTCTCTTTGAGCATCGGATTGGAATTTGTAAAAATTCACTGGAATTACATGGGCTATAGTTTCCTTTCTATAAATTTCTGAGCCAAAGGAGAAAACAGTAACACGTGGCAAGTTGTACAAATTCTCTCTACTGAACCAGTCCATAATTAGGTCATTGTGGAATATTGGACATAACTTTGTCTTGAAGAATACAAATCAAGTCAAACATATGGAATTTGAAAGAATATTTAGAGGACTACTATAGGGCCGAATTTCAGATATTGAGGATTTTCAAGTATATAGATAAGTCAATTTCAATATCGAGCTCCTCAAAATCAAGTAAAAGGTGTGTATTTTTTTTTTTCGAATTGCATAAGTCTTTTTTGAAGAATCAAGTTGAATTGATTCCAAGGGAATATTGTAGAATAGATATCAGTATTGAATTCAACACCCATTAAGCCTTTAGAAGGCTCTACTATGACTCATGAAGACAAAGAATGGAAACATGACATATCAAAATTACAAGAGCAAGTGCAACAAATTTCGCTCTCGCAAAGAGCAACCAAAAATGACATGGAAGTTTTGAAGAAAGGCGTGGAAACTAAGATGGATGGTTTGAAGAAAGGCGTGGAATCTAAGATGGATGGTTTGAAGAATGACATGGAAGCTAAGATGGATGGCATGGAAGCTGGCATGGAATCTAAGATGGATGACATGGAAGATAAGATGGAAAACATGAAGAATGATCTAAAAGGAGACATGGAAGGTTTGACAAAGTTGATACAAGAAATGTTTCCTAATGGTGAAAAGATAGTAGAGGAAACTCATGATGAGAACAAAATAAATGTTAATCATGATTTCATAAACTCTAATGTTGGAGGGAAGAACCATCATATTCCAAAAATGGATATGAGGAAGTTTGATGGAAAGGATCCTGTAACATGGATACTACAGATGGAGCAATATTTTGATCTCAATAATGTGAAAAACACACAAAAGGTATCCATTGCAACTTTACATTTAGAACAAAATACATTTGTATGGTATCAATGGCTTTGCTCCCGTAAAAAAATTGTCACTTGGTCAATTTTTACGGAGGAAATGATAGCACATTATGAGGATACAAAGAGCATTTTTATGGAGGAAATGATAGCACATTATGAGGATACAAAGAGCAGCACTTTCTTTAGCCAATTGATAAATCTCAATCAAAAGTGTTCAGTTAGGGAGCACATTGAGGACTTCCAAAAATTGAATATAAGGGTAACTAATATTCCAAAGGAACACAGGATTGATCTCTTCATAGGTACTTTAAAGGATAACATCCAACATGAAGTTCACATTTTGGAACCTGATTTATTGGAGAAGGCATTTAGGTTGGCAAGAAAAATTGAATTTAAAATTATGGCGACAAGGAAGACTACCACTCACTTCTATAAAGATGGAAGTGTTGCTACTCCTAGATTTCTACAACCTACAAGGTTGACACCACAACAATTGGAAGAAAAAAGAGCAAAAGGGCTTTCTACATTTGTGATAGCAAATACACTAAAGGTCATAAGTGTGCTGAGAATAAATTATTTTACATAGATTGTGAAGAGGAAGAAGAAAATGAACAAGGATCTTCAAAAGAAGAGGATATACACCAGGAACCAGCCCTAGAAGAGGAAGAAATGAGCCTGACCATATCATGTAATGAATTGGCAGGAATTACCACTCCTCAAACTCTCAAGATAGAAGGACATATCAAGCAGAAAAAGGTAATAGTGTTGATTAATTCAGGTAGCACCCATAATTTTATTCATTGTAAGGTAGCCAAGGAATTGATTTGTTTCCTATACCCGGCACTAGAATGTCAATTGATGGTTGCAAATGGAGGAAATATAAATTGCTCTGGAAAATGCCATAATATCAAGATAACCATGGGGGAATATGTATTGAATATTCCAATTCTTTCTATTCCTATGGGAGGTGTTGATGTTGTACTAGGAGTACAATGGTTACAATCTTTGGGGACGATAGCTTTTAATTTTCAAGAACTTTTCTTGAAATTTTTTTCAGAAGGAAAGGAAGTCGAATTACAGAGTATTGCGGGGAAGCCGGGAAAGATAATAAGCTCTATTGTCATGACAAAGCTTCTAAAGAAAGAAAAACGAGGTGTAATTTCAAAATTATGCTCACTAGAAGTTCCAACATCAAAATCATCTATTTCTGGAGATCTCCAAAAAGTCTTGGACAATCTGTTCAGGTGTTTGAAACTCCCAAAAGGAATCCACTTATTAAATGATCATGATCATGCTATTCATTTGATTCCGAGGAAGTGTTCCTCCAAACATCAGGCCTTATAGATATCCTTATGTCCAAAAGAGCGAAATTGAACGTATGATTTCGAAATTGTTAGAGGCGGTATAATTCAACCTAGTCAAAGTTCTTTCTCTACTCTTATAGTATTGGTACACAAAAAGGATGGATCATGGTGCATGTGTCTAGATTATAGGGCGCTCAATAAGCTCACCATTAAAGATAAATTTCCCATTCCTGTGATTGATGAATTATTGGCCGAATTACATGGTGAAATTTATTTTACCAAGTTGGATCTTCGTTCAGGATATCATCAAATTAGAATGAAGAATAAAGATATTTCAAAAACAACATTTTGAACTCATTAGGGTCATTATGAATTTTTGGTCATGCCTTTTGGCCTTAGCAATGCACCTTATACATTTCAAGGGTTGATGAATTACATTTTCAAACCCTTCCTTAGAAAATTTGTGGTAGTATTTTTTGATGACATACTAATCTACAATAGGTCTTGGAAGGATCATGTTCAACATGTTGACAAGGTGCTCAAACTATTGCGGGAGAAACAATTATATGAAAAAACATCAAAATGTTTCTTTGAAGTACAAGAGGTGGAATATCTAGGTCATATTGTATCTCATGAGGGTGTTAAGGTAGACCCTAACAAAATTAAAGCCATTAAGGAATGGAAAGTCCCCACAACCATAAAGTAGTTGCAAGGATTTCTCAAGTTAATAGGGTATTATCACAAGTTTGTTAAGAATTGTAAGGAGAATAGCAACACCTCTAACAACATTATTGAAGAAAGATGCATTTTCATGGACTCTGACAACTAAGGCCTTTGAACATCTTAAAGAGGCAATGTGCCTAGCACTGGTCTTAGCTACGCCAAACTTCACAAAAACCTTTATTATGGAATGTGATGCCTTAGGAAATGGAATTGGTGTTGTTTTAATGTAGGAAAGAATACCCATTTCTTTTGAAAGTTTTCCAATCAAAGGAAAGTATTTATAGAAACCTATTTATGAGAAGGAAATGTTAGCAATACTACATGCACTAAAGAAATGGCGAACTTACCTAATGGGAAGACACTTCAAGATAAAAAATGATCATGAGAGTCTTAAACACTTTCTGGAACAAAGACTATCTTTAGAAGAGCAGTAAAATGGGTTACAAAGATGTTTGGTTATGACTTTGAAATAATCTACAAAAAAGGGAAGCTTAATGTTGTTGCAGATGCACTCTCAAGAAAGAATGAAGAGGTGGAAGCATTGGTCTATGCCATTTCTATTATCCAACGAGATTAGATAACGAAGCAAGTGATGAATGGAAGAAGGGAAAAGATGTGAGGACACTCATTTAAAATTTGCAGTAAGATCCTAGTACATCCGATACATTTAGTTGGAAAAATTATTCCTTATGGTACAAAGGTCACTTATATATTAGCAAGAATTCCCAACTAAAACAAAATATTCTTTTGGAATTACACACTTCTCGTTTCGGAGGACACTCAAGATTTTTAAAAACTTACCACAGGGTGAAGAAATAATTTTTTTGGGATGGCCTTAAATTGGATATTCAAAATTTTTTGGTGGAATGTTTGGTTTGCCAAAAAAATAAAGTTGAGACAATTAAGACCCCAAGTCTTCTACAACCTTTATCCATTCCAAGTCTATGTTGGGAGGAGATTTCAATGGATTTTATCACGGGTTTACCTAAGTCCAAAGGAAAGAGTGTCATCATGGTGGTAGATGATAGACTTACTAAGTGTGTGCTTTAAAAGCAAGTACAGTTGCTACTACATTTATGGACACAATTCAAAAGCTACATGGAAACCCAAGGGTTGTGTGACGACGGAGAGATCCCATTTTTACTGGAAATTTTTGGACGAAGTTATTTTCTTGTTTGGGTACTCAACTAGCTCATATCTCATCTTATCATCCTCAATCCGATGTTCAAACTGATATAGTGAATAAATTTTTGGAAGGATATCTTCGTTTTTTTGTATCTGATAAACAAACAAAATGGGTCAAGTGGTTACCTCTCGGTGAATGGTGGTATAACACTTCCTTCCATACTGCAGCAAAAATGACCCCATTTATGGCACTTTATTGATATCATCCACCATCCATCACATCATATTTAAGAGAAAATTTGAAGGTTCAAGTAGTGGAAGATCACATCGAGCATCAACAAGAAGTTCTCCAACTCTTAAAGGATAACCTAAATTTGGCACAAAATCGAATGAAACAACATGCAAATCAACATCGCAACGAGAGAAGTTTTTAATGTAAGAGTCTGGATATTTTTATCGCTACAACCATATAAACAAATGTCTCTTAAGCAAGCTAAGAAGGATAATAAATTATCTCCAAAGTACTATTGTCCTTACAAGGTGTTGCAAAAGATTGGTACTATGGCATACAAATTGGAGCCTCCTGCTTCTTCGTGAGTGCATCCGGTTTTTCATGATTCATGCTTAAAGAAGGTTATAGGTGAAAAAATTCCATTTCAAACAATATTGCGAGAACTTGATGAGGAAGGACAAATCATATTGGAACCTAAAGAATTCATGGAAACAAGAACTCGATAGCTACAAAATCGATCAATTTTAGAGTATCTCATCAAGTTGAAGAAATTACCCACTGAAAATTCTACATGGGAGGATGAGAATTTTATACAGAAGCACCCAGAGCTACTCAAGAATTGAGGACAACACTTTTTTGAAGGAGAGGGGCATGTTGGGTCACGATATTACTAGTGTAGTCTCTTATTGTTGTTAGTGTATCCCCCTTATTGTTATTATTGTACCCCTCTAACCCCCATATTGTTATTATTGTGCCCTTAAATTATTATTGTTAGGTCAGCTAGGATTCATTGTGGCTCCACTACGATTACATAATGGCCCCATGGACTCCTATATAGAAAGGAGGTTTTGTAATTTGTATCATCCAAGAATTGTTCATTCATGTAATGTATTGGAGGTTTCCCCCTCGAAGTGGCTTATTTCTAAGGCGTTGATATCTCTTTTCTTCTATTTTTGGAGTTGGTTTCACAACAAAGCTACACAAGTTACATTCTATGATGTTTATCTACCCTATTTATGACAACCAATGAGTTATCCACTAGTCATTATTCCTAATAAAAATGTAAATTTTTAAATATGAATTTATTATATAGAATTAAACAAATCCATCTATATAGACCATTTCCCCCTACCTTTCATTAACCAAGTCTTGGATATACTAATATGAAAAATAACTCTTCCTTGATGGCTTTATAAAATAAAATTAGATCTAGATTACCACTAAGGGTTAGGAAAAAAATTCTTTTACCTACCCATGGGGAACATTAGATTAATAAGTGCTTCCCTTTAGATCCTACAATTCTCTAGTTATGTTTCAATGAGTACTTCTAAGAATATTCCTGTTAAATACCATGTTGAAGCACACACATGGTGTATGAGAGAAGAATACACACACACAAGAGACTCAACACACAATGAAAGATAAGCGTGAGGCTTTTCTTCTTTTCCATTATACAAAGATGTACATTTATAGTACAATGGTGTGACTCTTGGTTTCACATTCCAAGGTCACTTGGACTCCATTGTGACTTTTCGTATTCCACACCTACCCATGTAGGATTAGGTGTTCCAACATCCCCCCTTAATCCGAAGGGGTATGTGTGAGTCAAAGAAGAGAGTTGTAATACAAATCTGCAAAGTATACATGGCAGCACTTGGGCTGAATCAACTCTCTGAAATGTTGGAAAAAGAGGTGGTTTAAGGATGACCACCAACACTGGAATGAAGTACTTGTTGCAGTTCCTGGAACTCTTCCAAAACTAGCAAGAAGCTGAAGGCTTCTGCTAGAGGAATTGTCCCTCATTAAAAAGGGAGACCTTCAACCTAAAAGAAGGGAGGTCTACTACCTATGATGGTTTTAGGATTACCAACAACTTTGGAATGCTTGAAGAATTTCCTAGAAGTCAACCAAAGCTGGAAAGAAGATGAAGGCTGCTGCTAGAGGAAGTGTTCCTCATATATGAAAGGGAGACCTTCGACCTAAAAGAAGGGAGGTCTACTACCTGTGATGGTTTTAGGTTATCCACCAACCAAAGATGATTGTTTAAGGTTGTCCACCAACTGAAGGCATGCTCATGGGCATCAGTGTCGCTGGCTACATCTCTGAATCCGGAATGACAATTGGCTCGGAAGCACAAGCTTGAGCTAAACACAACTCTAAACATAGAATAAGGGTGTGGCTCAGGCTTAGTTGATCTATCGTCGAAGTGCAGCACGCGGCCACCATTTTCCCCTGTCGGGGACAAAGGTGAGATGATGGCGAAAACTCAAGTACAATTTTGTTCAATATGCGTGAACAAGTTCTAACATGTACGTAAACATCTTCTTGGTTGTTGATGCCCATTTCCAAGAAACTGATCCATCGAAAGAATCTTGGTTCTTCTGGGGAAGCATTAATGCGGAAGCATACATGAAAATGCGTTGTATGGCTACAATGCCTGGATGATAAACAGCGATCTGCCATGCTGATCACCGGTGTTGGCATTTCTCAATCTTTGTTGTTTTTGTTGTGGAGGCGGGGAGGTGGAGCATTTGCGGGTGAAGCCGATCCAAAGAATCTGGCACTCTGAAATATGATGGGCTTGGTGTAATCTGGAATATGAAAGGACACATCCTTGTCATATCTGAGACCAGTTCTGTGCTTGTTTTGTACAAGCTCTTCCCAAGGTTTGATGATGGGCTTAGGAAGTGCAGGCTGAGTGGCTGCATCTGCATGTAAATCTGCTCTCGTACAAGGAATTGAATGTGAATCGTCTACAACTTTATCTTCTTTCTTCTGATGAGAGTCCTTCACAATCTTCTGAACAGAAACAGGTTCAGAATGGTGACTCTTTTGCTGAAGTTCATCTTGTTGGAGTTGAGATTCCAACTGCAAAAGCTCAATCTTTTCTTGTGCATCTAACAAACAACTCTGAATGTTACAAAGAGCATCCTTGCTCATTTTTATCATATCATGAACATTTGAATGAATGAGGTCATTCAACAACTCTAATTCCTCATTGATTTTGGCCATTTTCAACAACTTAGGCTCAAAAAATGAAAGGGTGTCGGCTTCAACCGAAAATGCACCTGTTTACAATGTGTTGCAACAAGAAATACAAGTGACTCAAGAGAACTTCCAATTATGGAAATCTCAAAGTACAAAATGTGCTCCTCAAATGATGGAGGACAATCAACAATGACTTACATCAACAACTCAAATTCATTGATTCTAACTATGAATGAAGAGGCAAATTCCACTCAAAATACAATGTTAGTTCAATACATATCTCTGCAAAATATTTGTAAATGTGTAGCTGAAAACACTATGCAAAGAGGTCTTTAAGGCGGCCAGTTTTTCAACTTCAAGTTGTTTTCAATGATGGCAAACTTGTCTTCAAATGTCAATTCTTCAAAAATCCACTTTATATTAATGCCACAAATCATATAATGTAATGCTTTTGTTTATGTATTCAATCCATCTTGCTTCATATGTCGATTCCTTCATTCTGGCTTGTTCATATTTTCTCTTTGTTCTTCCTCTCTTCCTCTCTCTCTGTTTTTTTTTTTTTTTTTAAATGGGAATAATTAAAAATGGGGGGAATGAATTGTAATAGAAATGGGAAGGATTTTAATAAATTAAAAAGGGAGAGGGGTGAGAAAACTAAGTGAAATTTTAATTTTAAAAAAAAAAGATTATTAAAAAAAGGATTATGGGAATTAATTAAAAGGGATTTTAAAGATTTAAAAAGGGAAGGGGAAATATTAATTAAAAGGGATTTTAAATATTTAAAAAGGGAAGGGGAAATATTAATTAAAAGGGATTTTAAATATTTAAAAAGGGAATGGAGTGATAAGGGGAATGGAGGCACATTGGGGAAGGATAAGAGTGGGTAGGTTAGAGCGTAAGGGGTAGGGGAGGAGACCGCGTTGAGAGGGAGGGAGCGTAGAGTTTTAGGTTTTAGGTTATGGGAATGGGTTGAGTGATGTGAGATGGGTGAGAGTATGTGTAGGGGAGCGTATGGTGGAGTGTTAGAGCGCGTATGGCAGTTGGAGGGTGGGTAAGGGACGGAGAGTAAGTGCGTGTGGGTTGTGTGTTGGTGGTAAGTGAGTTTGCAGGTGCATAGGTTAAACAGCGTGAGGGCGTCGGTGCTAGAAGGGAGTGCGTATGGCGTGTAATGGGGACGGAAGGGAGAGTCGTAGGGTGGAATGGGGGCCGAAAGGCCAAGTTGCAGGGTTTTGGTTTTTTTTTTTTTTTTTTTTTTTAAGATAACAGCAGAGAGAGATTGGAGACTTTAAAATAGAGGCAGATTTTTCTTTTGAATACACAGCAGAATGGACAAAATGCAGAAATGAGGGCAGCAGTACAAATTTCAAGTACTGAAATGCAACAGCAGATTGCCAATAAAACCCAAAAAAATTTCCAATAGCCCAGCAGCAAAAAATATTTTCCAACAGTAGAAAAATGCAGAAATTGAAGAATTTTTCAACAAAAAAACTCAGATTTATTTTGCAGTAAAAAACTCATAAACTTCTTCAGAAATCAAATTTAAACAATATTCCAGCAGCGCTTCAAACTGCAGATTTTAATGAGCAGAAATTGCAAAGAAAATTTAGAATGAAAACCTTTAGATGGGCAGTGCTGCCTTCTTCAAAACCAATGCTATCAATTTCTGAATGCTGGGATTTTGAATGCTGCCCTTCTCCAAGATAAAATTTCTGAATGCTGCAAAATCACTGCTACAAAAACTCTGAATGCTGCAAAAATGCCAAGAATTTTTGCAGATATGCACAGGCCATAAACACAAATGGCTCACTCAATTTCGAGCAAGGCCAGCAATCGCCTGCTCTGGTACCATGTTAAATACCATGTTGAAGCACACACATGGTGTATGAGAGAAGAATACACACACACAAGAGACTCAACACACAATGAAAGATAAGCGTGAGGCTTTCTTATTTTCCATTATACAAAGATGTACATTTATAGTACAATGGTGTGACTCTTGGTTTCATATTCCAAGGTCACTTGGACTCCATTGTGACTTTTCGCATTCCACACCTACCCATGTAGGATTAGGTGTTCCAACAATTCCATAATTTGATCCATGACTATGTACAAATCTACCAAATGACTTTTCAATGTATTGTGTCACATTTTGAGAAGCTCCAACAAACTTAGAAAAATTCCTTAAAAGACATAAAGAGGTCCAATGTTCTTCCTTTAGTAATGAAAAATTCTCAATGTTTCTAAAAGAAGAAATTGTTTTAGGGGATTATATTTCTTATTCGGGTATATAAGAGGACCTGACAAAAATAAAGGTATTGATTAAACTCTTGGCCTTAAAAACAATAAAAGAGGTATGAAAAAATTGGTACATGCTAGATACTATAGGAATTTTATTAAGAACTTTACAAAGATTTCATGTCCTTTATTTTTACTAATCACTAAAAATGTGGAATTCATTTGGAATGACAAGTGCCAACTTTCTTCTGAAGAATTGAAGAAGAAATTACTACAACACTTGTTTTAAGGGGACCAAAGTGTTCCTTGCCATTTCATATGTACATATATGCCTCTAACACCACCATTGAAGCCACGCTTGGACAAAGTGATGATAAAAATCCATATGCCTTCTAATTTGTGAGTAAATTTAAATCCTACAAAGCTAATGTATATAGTAACTAAAAAATAAATCCTTGCCATTAATTATGCCATAAATAAGTTTTCAAAATTACACAATAGGTTTCCATTCATTTTACACATTGACCACTCAACTATATGATATATATGGAAAAGTCGAATACCAATGGCAGAGTAGCTAGGTGGATGTTATTCCTACCAAAATCTAACATAACCATCCTTGATATACCTATAAGGGATAATGCCATTGCCAACTTCCTATCTAGAGTTTTCAATGATGAGGATATATTTCTTGTATAGGATGTTTTTCATAAATAACATATTTTGGCAAATGTCTACTAACATTCCATGGTTTACAAATATTTCTAACGATTTGGCTACAGTGTAGCTTCCAAAACATCCTTCATTAAAGGAAATACAAAATATTTTAAAGAAAAACAACACGTATTCATGAGGGTTTTATTTTTTACATTGGACTAGAACATATAGTTCGAAGTTTTCAAAGAATATTAGATCCATGATATCGTGAAATATTGTCATGATGAGCCCTATGGAGGGAAATTTTATGATAAAATAATAGAATAAAAGGTGTTATATCAAGGATATTATTAGCCCGACATATTTCACGGTGCCCAAGAATACATAAGGAGACGTGACAATTTTTAAATGATGGTTTAACCCATCGAGTCTAATGAAATTCTTCTACAAAATCAAATTGTAATGGAATCCTTCAAGAAATGGGATATGGACTTTGTAGAGTACATCCACCCTTTGTCAAGGTAAAAACCCTATATCCTTATCTGAATGAACTATCTCACTAATGGGGTTGAAGCTAGAGGAGTTGGAAAGGCCACAAAAAAGGTATTAGAACAATTCTTATATGGAGAGATATTTGTTAGACATGGGATACCCAAGGAAACTATCATAAAAAAAGGAGCACAATTTACCTCCAATTACATCATAACCATCAATGAACATTATTGTATTAAAAATGAGATAAACATGCCATATTGTCCCCAAGAAAACGGAAAAGTGGAAAGGAGAGATAAGATTCTTGAATCCATTTTGACCAAAATGGTTCAATTGCATCTTATAGATTTGACAAATATGCCACCAAAATATTTATGAGACTATGATACCACATGGAGAAACACTACTAGTGTTACCCTATATGAGCTAGGGTATGGTAAGTAAGCTATCATGCATATTAAAATAGAAGTAAAATTTTTTGGGATTACAGTTCAATTGAGCATGCATTTGTCAAATGAACATAAACATTACCTAAACCAATATCAATGAGATTAACAAACTTCATCAAATTTCACTACACCATGCATTTTTTGTTCAACAACAAAGAGCTAAATGGCATGACAAGTTCATTAAAAAGAAAATTTACTCTATGATAGTTTCTAGTAGATTCACTATGAGATATTTCTATAGATTAGTTACAACACATTTTGGCATGTCCACCACGATACTTTTATACACACTTTACATAGAACCTTCATGCAAACTTGATGTCAAATCCTCGTGCACAATTTTTGTGGGCCCTTCCTAACAAACATTTCAAGATTATTTTAGGAGCTTCTTGTTAGTTTTTCATAAGGATATATTGATCTTTGCTTTGATAGCTTCATTTCATCATTGACACATTAAGTTCACCCCATAACATCATAACATTATTCAGATTTACATCATTATTCATCAGCATATGCAACTATGTGGAAATAATAGTAACATCATCATCAATGCAGCGGAACATAAAGGAACATAGGAAGAAAAACTTACACACATATAGACACCAAGATCCATCCAAGACTAGGGAAAAACCCACTATGGGGGAAACCCTTGCAAATCATTCTTCTTAGATCATCATCAAATGATTTGGAAAACGAGAGTACAATGATACATTGATCCATATCTTCATAATGTAGTAAAAAAATGAGCACATGCATAATATAACCTTAAACATACTTCTGCTGAAGGATCATGATTCTAAGAACTGTAATGAATTGTCACTACTTTTAGCATATTGTTGAACATTGTTGTCACTGAGGAGAAACTTCGAAGAACTATAGATGCATATTTGAGGGCCTGATATGCAGTGAAAATATACAAAACAAATCTACAAATATGTAGATCTACACCACGGATCCAATAGGCCACTAAAGGAAATTGAAATAAATTTTCAAATCCAATATATGAATCCAAGATGCTACCAAAACTGACTGTGAGCATCTCTGAATGTGCAGACGATATCAGGAAACATTGCGCAAGAAATTTTAAGTCTATCTAGTCCAAATCGGCTCAAAAATCCCTTATCCAGACCCTACGGACATTGAGCCAGCGGTTGTGGCACCCTGGCTGCTACTAGGACACTCTGTGCCCGCGATTATGGAAGAGTGCAGCCCAAACTAACTTCTGAGGCCTTAGCCACACCCATAGCACTCTGTGTCTGTAGCTATGGGTCCCTGGGCGTAGGTAGAATACCCTGTTCTTGCGACTATGTTTGTGATCATCCCGATCGACCTCTGAAGCCCTAGCCTCTACCTTAACTCATTATGCCTGCATCTATGACACCTTGGCCGAAAGCAAGACACATTTTTCCCGTGACTATAGCCCAAAAATACTAGTGTTAAGCCTACGTCTATGATCCAAAAACCCCTATATCAGAGCGAGCCTCTTGCATGTGATTCCAGACCCTGTGTGAACTCCTTATGTAAAACTTGTGCGAGCAAAAACAAAATAGATGAACCAAGACAATGGATTAAAATATAAGATCGCTTGAGAAATATGTAAGAATGAGCTTGAGATCACTTCTATTTATAGGCTTTCTTGTGGGTCCACTTGGGGTTAAGGCCGACTTAATTAATTCGACATGTGCTTAGGCCAACCCATTCCATTTTACTTTAATAAATCAAATAATTCAAAAATTAACTTCCGCTTAACCGATTGGGGTGCTCTATAGGTCGATTTTGGTCCTTTCAAAAATAGGAATCTAGTGCAATTATTATCTTCATTACATGAGTTGTCCAAAGTGGAATTTTTCCGTAGTTTCATAATTTTAACACTCCCTCTCAACCAGGGAGAATTCCACTTGCCAATATTTATTCATCGATCAATATGCCATTCTGGTATCATCACATATCGTCACTGATCATCTATGTCATGTAGTCGTCATGTTTCGATCCTTCATCATTACAAATCATCAATGTACTTCTCATGTTTATTCTATTTTTTTCTCATATGCTAAACATTCTTGTATCTAATAGAAGAATAATTCGACACCTAAGGGAAGCTTAGGCTACCACCCTTCATCCATCAGGCTACCATTCAGAATCTCTGCTAGCAGGCTACTACCTATAATATCATCATCAATCTTCATCAGAGAGAATATCATCAAGGAGCACATCTCAACCTGTAACCACATTGGGGAGCATATATCGAGCTAAAATCTCATTGGGGAGTTATACATCTACAACCCCATATCGAGGAATAGGATATCCAAACACACGGGAGAGCCCATATTGACACTGGGATTACATCATAGAGCTCAATCTCAACCCATAATTGCATAGGGTTATCTCAACCCATCCTATTTCCTACTGATATTCCCATCAATGATCCTGAATATTCATGTGGTAGAACACCTACATCATAATCGAATTGGGTTGTACACCCATTAGAGAACTTTGGAGGTCCAAAATGGGCCTCCTAAGAAAAATGTACAACCAAAATAAAATTTATAAGAACCAATAGGATTCAAGATGATGATGTCAACCATGGGGGATGATTAACCATTTTTGGAGTTAAAAAGTAGAAAGATTAAAAAAATAATAAAATAATAAAACTACATTTTCAACTTATCTCCTTAATTTTTTACTCAAATTTGGAGTGGGAGTACTGGTTGGATGGAAAATTTAATTCCTCATCCAAGGAGTACCCATGTTTTATACTTTCGATGCACTGTGCTATATGAAAAATGAGAAATACATGAAAAAATATGATTACAATCATGTTTTTCATGTATTTGTCATTTTTTATGTAGCAATGTCCATCAAAAGGATGCAACATGGGTAATCCTTAGATGAGGAATTAAATTTCGCATCCAACTAGTATTCCTGCTCGAAAATTGAGTAAACCCATAGGGAGATAAGTTAAAAATACAAGTTGAAAAAATAGTTTTTTCTTTTTTCCCTCTAAACTTTGATGATGTAATCTAATATTATTTTACTATCCACTATTATTTTATAATTTCCTTAGGAGGACCATTTTATACCTCAAAATTCCCCTAATTCCAAGTAAACTCTCAACTCGTTGGCCAAACAAGTAGTGGTATTCCTGACAAGCCTGTCTTGTGGGTATGTTGCGAACTGAGGTATACTCTTAAAATACTAGACATGGGAGCAACATTCTCCGAACCTATGAAGATATGGGAGCAACATCTCTAACCCTATGGGTAACAGATAGGGTTCATACCCTATTTTCCATAGTTCCATTAACCCGGGAGCTCTCTATCTCAATTCCTCATCCTGGGAGCTCAGTCAAGGAGGAAGAGTTGGCTTGGTGTCCTCAATCAATGTTTCTCTCATCATATTCAAATATGGTATCTTCTTGTCTCAATAGCAACTGATTCATGTTCATACAGGACATAAAATCAAATTTTATATCATAAATAATCATATAAGATCACAAATTGATACCATAATCATCCTCCCTCTCAAGGAGGTGTCAATATCAAGCCTAAGCTTGTCTCAAATAGTTGCATTGTCTCAATGTATGGAGAAATCTTAGTCCCAACTATATGTGTGTGGGGGGGGGGAGGATTCTCTGTCATCACAATGTATCCATGTCTTATCCAGATCATGCTTAGATATCTCTCTAAGGAGCTTCTACATCATGCCTCACAGCTAGCCATGCTAACAATATTGTATCCAACCTCAGTCGTGTTATGGACCTTTCATCCAAGATATCATGGCATATCTCATATTAAGGTAGCATCCAAATGTTCTCATTAATAATAATCCCAAACCTCATCAGTTCATTCATGCACCCACATATCACAGGAGAAATATCTCATCTTTTAAAAATAGAATGTTTCATGCAGATATTTCAAAGGATGTTTGGTGGAAACTCTGAATGAAGCAGCTCAATCATGAATATAATCATTTTCTATACACATCATATACATATGGATGTTAAAAATGGAACATCAATGCTTCAATCAACTATCAGATGCAATGTCAAGTTCAACAACATTTGAAATTTAAATCGGAGTGTTCAAGGATTTACATTTCCATTACACAAAGAAAATTTTCAACATATTTGCAATATATGATTTCTTTCCCAAATTTCAAAAATCGATTCATCATGCCATGATACATTATTTAGAGCTTCATAAGCCATCTCCCTCTTATTTTTTCAGAAGCTCATCACCTATCAAGGGTAGACCATCAGTATGTAAATCCAAAACCATAATAAAAAAACAAGGTCGTGCCTTGGAACTCATCATCCTGACTTCGTCAAATAACTGTCAAATATGGACAAATCTGAATCGAGGAGCTTGCACAACTCTATCTGAAAGAATAATGACTTACCAAGACAACATAAACAACCTTACATAAATAAATTTTTTGTCAACGAAGTTAGCTCATCAGAGTTTAGAAGCCAAACCAAAAATACTATCATAGTATCAATTCTTTGAACCAGGTGATAGGTAGAGCTCATATCAAGTCTTGATTTCATTTACTATCAAGGCAACAACTCTGACATCTATCATTCCATTTCAAACATTTCTGTCACTAGATGAAAATGCATACATCAAATTTAAGTCATGCAGGTTCCATCGTCATACTGAATCACAACAACCATTGTGCTAGGAACAAGGAGGCCAACACAAAACCATAATTCTGAATACTCACATAAGACATTGAAGGTCACTATGCCCACATAGCATTGACATTAAGTCAAATCAATAATCCTTAGATTAAATCATTAGTCATCTGGTCAAGTCCAGCTTTGTTATCATAGAGAGATCTATAATCCAAAGGCATTTCTCAATCATCAATTCAAATTTCTAAGTCATTGCTAAACATTAAAGTTCCAAACACAACTCATCTATACCAATTAGAAAAAACATGTCAAACTTTTGTAGCACAATTCATAAATGATGATATATTCATATGAATGTCTTGATCACTTGCAAACACAAGTTCAGTTCAAACATACGAACTTTTCCTACTGACATATCTTACTAATATCTATAACACATCTGCAGAATGGACATCTTCCAAATGACCATCTAATTTCATGCTCAATCCTTCATTCTCTATGATCAACAATTTAACCCAAAAACTTTAAAAATCAATTTACAATGACAGGACATGTTAGAGATCCCTTGATTTAGAACACAAACTATTTTCATGTACAAAAATTTAATTTCTTGTCTGTTAGGAATAGTCTCACCTATTTTCCTTCCTTTGTGCCAGTGAGGCTCAGACCTCTGTTGTAGATCAACAATGTCAAATTTCCATAAATCATAATAGAACATATAATTTCATCTTCCTTTATGTCATCAACCTGTCTTTACTAGAGTCATGCAACAACATATCTGTTAGATTATAAACAGATATCTATCATGATCATCAAAATCATGTCATCATTATTTCATCAAGGGCTAGAATTGAAAGATCGGGGCAACAAGTAGATGTGATACCATATCTTATGAACACAATAATAATACATCAAGTTGGGGCATTTAATTTCACCATATTCCATGACCA
Organism: Pinus albicaulis; assembly: GCA_034641835.2. Taxonomy (NCBI): domain Eukaryota; kingdom Viridiplantae; phylum Streptophyta; class Pinopsida; order Pinales; family Pinaceae; genus Pinus; species Pinus albicaulis. The sequence goes on from CM076578.1 coordinate 180,577,758, forward strand.
CAAGTAGTAGGATATCTAGAATATCAGTCTCATAGTTATACCTCTATCATCATGGTTATCAACACCATGCTTATCATGATCAATAGGATCAAGTTAGGCTATTCAATAAACCAAAAGAGTATCAATATCTATTTCCATGAGATTTCATAATGCTTATCACAAGAATTATCAATACCATATCAATGAGGTAACCTTCTATAAGAGATCCAACATTTCTTATGGATATCAAGTGTCAAGAGTATCATTTACTAGAATCAAAATCAGGATCTCAAAAACAAAAGATGTTAGCCAACATCAATTTATGCCACTATATCCAAGATCGGCAATAAGTAGCCTTGCAGAATAAATAAGACCATCATGATCAACATAAATCCAAATCACTTTCATATGCAAGCATGATCCATTTATGAAGGAGACATTCAACATACCACAAGGCTTACCTACCTATTGAATGTTATAGCTGAAACATAACATTAAAACAACATACCATGCATACCTTGTAGTACTCAAATGCCTATGCACCTTCACAGAGGTAATAGTAGTGCTTGTCACCTTTTCATAAGGTGACTCTTTATCTTTCCTAGATCTAGCTTTCCTTTCCCTCATCTCAAATTATCTTCAAGAGGGATCCACTTCTCACATTTCATCAAGAAGGTTAGAAACATGTAGATACTAAAAATATACATACATTAAGTATAATAAATAATCATCATAATCAGATACATAATTCTAAACAAGAGTAAATTCATAAGTCAAGGAATATTTATCTTCAATGAGAGATGATCCTCTCCCTCTTCAACCAACCTTGAAGAGAAACCAGGCCTACTAGAGACTGTCACATTAAGGGCTTCAACAAATCAATTCCAAGTGCTTGAGCATCTTCACATAGACCATGCTAGGGTTTCATAAATAAAATCTCAAGTTTTGATCATAAACCAAGGCTTCTCTCAAACCCTAACCATCAAATCCTCATGCACTAACTACCTAGGGTTTTCTTCATACCCTAGAATTATTTTAGGTATCTAGCATCGTCTTCTTGCTTCAATCAAAATTGTATCCATGGGGGTGATCTCCATATATTTTCTTCAATCCAACTCTGATACCATGTTAATTTTTCAAAGGGAAATATTGTTCCTTTCTTTGATAGTTACATTTCATCATTAACAAATTAAGCTCACCCCATAACGTCATAACATTATTAATATTTACATCATTATTCATTAGCATATGAAAATGTGGAAATAACAGTAACATCATCATCAATCCAGCGAAACATAAAGGAACATAAGAATAAAATCATGCACACATATAAACACCAAGATTCGTCCGAGACCAGGGAAAAACCCACTATGGCGAAAACCATTGCAAATTATTCTTTGTAGATCTTCATCAAATTATTAAACAAAAAAGATTACAATGATCCATTGATCCATATCTTCATAATGTAGTAAACAACTAGCATGTGTATATTATAACCTTAAACATACTTCTGTTAAAGGATCTTGATTCTGAGAACTATAATGCATTGTCATTGTCTGTAGTATATTGTTGAACATTGTTATCACTGAGTGGAAAATTCAGAGAACTATAGATGCATCTTTGAGGGCCCAATTTGTATTGGAAATAGACAGAATAGATCTACATATATGCAAATTTACACCACAGATCTAATAGGTCACTGAAGTCTACTGAAATCAACTATCAAATCCTAGATCTGAATCTAGGACACTACCAAAACTGATTGTGAGCATATCTGACTGTGCATATGATATTAGGAAAAATTGCACAAGAAATATAAGTTCTATCTAGCCCATATCTTCTCAAATATCCCTTAGCTACACCCTTGATACTTTGTGCCAATGGTTTTGGCACCATGGCTGGTACCAGGACACTCTGTGTCTGCGACTATGGAATATTGCAACCCAAAATTCCGTCTAGGGCCTTAGCCGCACCCATAACACTTTGTTCTTGTGGCTATGGTTCCCTGGCCATAGGTAGAACACCATGTGCCTATGGCTATGGCTGTGATTAGCCCGATAGTCCTCTAAAGCCCTAGCCGCTACATTAACTCATTGTGTCTGTGGCTATGACACCCTGGCCACAAGAAGGACATAATGTGTCCATGGTTATAGCCCGAAAATATTAGTGTCAAGCATGTGGCTATGATCCAGCAAACCCTAGATCAAAGCAAGCCTCCCTCTTGTGATTTCGGACCATATGCAACCTCCTTTTTCTGAACCTGTGCAAGCCAAAACAAAATAGATGAACCAAGATAATGGATGCAAATAGAAGATTGTTTGAGCAATATGTAAGAATGAGCTTGAGGCTACTTCTATTTATAGGCTTTTGTGTGGGTCCACTTGGGGTTAATGCCGACTTAACTAATTCCACATGTGATTAGGCTGACCCATTCCATTTCACTTTAATAAATAAAATAATTCAAAATTTAACTTTTGCTTAACCAATTGGGGTGATCTATAGGTCGATTTTGGTCCTCTAAAAAGAGGAATCTAATTCAATTATTATCTTCATCATATGGGTTGTACAAAGGGTAATTTGATTGTAGTTTCATAATTTTAACACTTCTTACAAACATGCTACAAAATATCCTTGTAGAATTTCTCCCTTGCAACACACTTACTTTAAGATCCATGTGCAAATCTGACACATTGTACTTTATTTTTTCTATATATCGACTCTCAGCATAATATGCATCACACACTCCATATCATACTTTTCCTATCACTACCAAACTCCCTAATATAATGGAAAAAATTTCCATATTCTCCCGTGATCATTTTTCTAACACCTCTTATTCCCATAGTATTCTATTTCAACTTCACTACACACCCATTTCAACATCTTTCACCCCTATCCAATTCACAATTCCTACAATCCACCTTCATTTCACATTTATCTTGAAAGAAACACATAAACCATGGGAGAATTGGTCGATTTAAATTACTCATGGGATATATTTGAAATCCACACAACATGTAGAGCAATCAGAAATCTTCCAACATCTATTTTCAAAGAATATTGATAAGTACTCTTTTCATTACCTTCAGTTGGAAATATGATGAACATCAAATTAATAATAGCTCGCCAAATTTCACCTCACCTTGTCCAAGGGTGGAAAACAACTATGGTTGTGGGGAGAGAAGTGTTGTGTTGAGGGAATGGGGAGAATTACTACCATAATTTGAAAATTTACTACCATATTTGAAAAACCGGGCAAAATCTAGCAAAGCCACACCTAAACTTACATCCTCTTTTCAAACCCAAGGCCATCAACATTTATTAGTTTCTCTACTTAATGATCATTACCATGACACTGACCCAAATAACTTTACCACAATGATCTCACCATTTATCAATCCTCACAAAACCATGCCACTACTGAACTTTTCCTTGTAGGGTCGTCATTCACCATACTATAAGTGCTAAAGAAGAACACTTTATACATTGGGGGGACTGTTCGTTCACAATGAACTTTCCTTGTAGAGTTGTCATTCACCATACTATAAGTGCTAAAGAAAAACACTTTATACAATGGGGGGACTGTTCATTCACAATGAACTGGATTATAAAAATATTATTATTGAAAACCCTAAAATAGAAAGGATTTGAGTGTAAACTTCTGTGATCCATATCATATTATTTATAAATCTTACGGGAAATCAACCAATTAAAAATTTATACTAATCAAAATAAAAGAAACAATTAAAATTGTAATATTAATAATTATAAATTTTATTACCCATTTTAAGAATTCTAATAAATTAATATTAATAATAATTTTAAAAATTAGAAATCAAAATTAAGTAAAAATATAGTAAAAAATAATTAAATTAAGTAACTAGGGCGGAATAAATAAACAAATTACAAACCAAACCAAACAATCAAAACTAGGAAAAGGAAAAATGCTAGAAAAATAGAGATAAATTAGAAATAAAAATTAAAAAAATGAAAATATGTTCAAATTTCAAAATTAATTTAAATAAAAAGTAATAATACAAATATATAATAAATATAAACTATAATTAAATTAAGGGGGAACAAATCAACTACAAAATCAAAAAAACTAAAATAGAAAAAATAAAAATGGGACAAAAAGAGGATAGGGAAAAATGCTAGGAATTGAGAAAAATGAAAAATGCTAAGAATAGAGAAGGGATCACCAACTAGTTTCTTAATTTAGTTATTTTTTATTATATTATTATTTAATTTTGATTTCTAATTTTTAAAATTATTATTAATATTAATTTATTAGAATTATTAAAATGGGTAATAAAAATTGTAATAATTAATAGTACTATTTCAATTGTTTCTTTCATTTTGATTAATATTAATTTTTAATTGGTAGATTTTTCAGCATTGGTTGTTTTGTTTGGTATTTTTATTATATTTTTTATGATTTAATTTATATTTTATTACTATTTTTAATTTTGGCTTTTGACTTATTTTCATTTCATTCTTTTAGTTTATTTCTAAATTTAAAATTATAACTATTATTGCTTTATTTGTTAGTTAATATTGGTAAATTTTGTAATTATTAATATTATTTTCTCAACATCTATTTTAATAATTTTATTATTTTTTAGTATCTTAGGGTTTTGACCATTGCCAACTCTGCACTATATATATTTATGTAAAAGATCAGCCAAATCATCATTCTCCATGAACTACACTTGGTAGTTCTATAAGCGTAAACTCTATAATTCCTATGTGATTTCCCAAAAGATTTATAAATAATAGAAAATATTTTTGAAAATTCCAAGTGGATGACATAATTTGAAACAATGGTAATATAGATAGACATCCAATTTGATGTGGAAAGAATAACCGTGGTAGCCATTACCCATAAACTAACAATCTATGGTTCAAGAGAAGAATTGGAGCAATGATGTCCCAAGCAAAATTTTTAGAAAAAGGAGAAGTTGTGCATGGTAATGACAAATGGACCTAGAGAATGTTTTTGCCTTCACCCTAGGAAGAGGCGGCTCTAGGTACCCAGAATTCATTACATGCAAAAGGAGGCACAACATGGTGTTTGGGTAACATTTCAAGCCGATGATCCATTTAAGACACTATAAAATTACAAATATTCCATACTTCTTATTTAAGAAGACACTGGAATTGATTAGAAGAATTATTAAATAGGCTAAGCATCCTAAGAACAACCTATCTCACAATGGATTAACCTAGTTGATTTTCGAAGAAGAGAGATAGAGAAAAATTGGAGTACCTTCATTGGATCAATACAATCCCAAGAATTGTTAAATGTGGAAGAGGTTGTAGAATCATTCGAAATTGATGAAGATCTTGGAGAATTAAGTAGTGGAGCAACTATTGGACACCTAATCCGCTAAGGGTTGGTGTGGAATGTGAACAATCACCGAAGTCCAAGAGACCACTTGGTATAAATATATAAATGGAAATATATAAATGTACATTATTGTGAATATTAAATGCAATGAAAATTTATCTTATATGGTGTCTTCTCCATGTGTGTGTTTAACATGATATCAGAGCAAGTGGATTTTGGCCCTGCTCCATTTTAAGCCACTAGTTTTTGTGGCCTTTTTGTGCATGTCAATCCTACACCTTTGCCAATAATCCCTAAATAGCAAAAATTTGTGTTTAGACCATATTTCAGGTGGATGGGATTTCTTCAACAATTTCACTTGCTTATAAGGTACAAGAAAGGTATTTTCAATAAAGTTGCAGATATGCTTTCAAGACCAATCATTAGTGCTTATACTTTACTCAAAAATGATTCTATTGTACATGAGAGTTACATAGAACAATATGTACATGACATTGATTTTCAAGATGTGTATGCTAGTTTGAGTGAAGAGAACCAAGTTGAAGAAATTGATTATCACATGCATAAAAAAATTATATTTCATTTGGGCAAGATATGTTTTCCACAAGGAGAGAGGCTAAGTTGCATGAGAGAAGCTCATTCATCTATTATTGTTGGACACTTTGGGGTAAGAAAAAAAATGGTGCATCTACAGAGGTATTGTTATTGGCCTCGCATGATAGATAGTGTGTCACGTTTTATAAGAGGTTGTTCTGTGTGTGCAACAAGTAAGCCTAGTAATAGGAATCTTGGATTGTACACACCACTACCAGTACCATCAAGGCCATGGGAGAGTGTCTCCATGGACTTTGTTGGAGGTCTACCTATGTCAAGAAAGCAACATGATTATCTTTGTGTAGTTGTGGAAAGATTCAGTAAAATGTGTATACTTATGCCATGTAAGAAAACCATTACTGTTGAACAAACTGTTGAACTTTATTTTCAACATGTTTGTGTTCATTTTGGATTGCAAAATTCTATTGTTAATGATGGGTATTCTAGGTTCATTGGGAATTTTTGGTCAAATATATGGAGAATGATGGACACAAAGTTGAAAAAGAGTACTTCTTTTCATCCACAAACAGATGGAGAAACTGAGGTGGTGAATAGAACAATTGTGCATCTATTGAGAGGATATTGCAGCAAACATCCTAAGTTGTGGGATGAACAACTGCATTACATTAATCATGCTTACAACCGGGCAAAGAATTCTTCAACACAAACCTCACCTTTTGAAGTATTCTTTGGTTATTTGCCAAAAATCACCATTAGACTTAATCTTTGGGAAGGATGTTTCAATTGATGGCCATAGTGACATTGATAAGGCTCAAAAGTTCATTGAGAAAATTCATATTATACATCAACAAGTTCAAGAAAATCTTGAGAAAAGTCAAAGAAGATAAAAAGAGAGGCATGACAAACATCGAGTTGATCACAAATTTCAAGAGGGAGATGAGGTATGGTTGCACATTAGCAAAGAAAGGATGCAAGGGGAAGGTAAAAATCTTAAACCCATTTGCTATGGTCCATTCAAGATCATAAAACAAGTTGGTAATAATGCATTCCAACTTGAATTGCCTTCTTACATGCAAATGTATTCAATTGTTAATGTTGAAAAATTACGCTTGTACGAGACACCTTTGATCGATGATCAAGGAAGTGATGTTCAGCTACCTTCTATTGAAAATTTCTCGCCAAAATTTGTGGATGAGCTCAAAGAAGATACAATTCTTGATAGGAGGACAAGAGCATATAAGAGGGGAAGTGTTGACTACCTTCGAGTTGGGCTCAAAGGCACTAAACAAAGCAAGGAAAAATGGATGGAGGTTAGAAAGGTGAGGGAGTTGTACCCTCATCTACTGAACAGGTAATCAAGTCTTTTGGGGTCCAAAAGCTTCCCAATGGGGAGGAATGATTAAGAGTTCATAAATTTTGCTCAAAATTAAAAAGTTATAGGATTAGGTTGAAACTAGGATGGTTGCGTAGATCTCATCTTCCTGATTCCAGCGCCATGAACGGTTCGAAAAATTGATGTCGTATGAGGAAGATATCGCATTCTGATCGAAATACCAGACAGGTAAATTTTCGACAATTTGACCAAGTTTGACTGGGATCCACAGTCAACAAGGTGGAGGTACAGTCAAAAAAAAAGGAATATTCCAAAGATTATTTCGTTCCACCGAGCCAATCATAGGGTGCCACGTGGCCAGCCCTGAGGCCGCCATGTGTCCCTGGAACGGAAGTGTAAATTTTTGTTAGGTCTGCAGGGCTCGACCCTGAGACCTCCTGTTGGGCGCGTGTGGGGTTTACCACCTGAGTTATATGTTGTGACTTAACCTTATGAGTCGCGGGTTATATTTATTGTTTAACATATTCACCATTGGGGGTTGGGAACCATCGGCAGTCCCAACCCGCCAGCGGTCCCCATAGTGTGTGTTCACATGGCATAGTTAAAAAGTTAATGAAAATATTTGTGTGGTTATCATAAACCCAACAGTTCAACCCCGATTCAAAATTTTAAACAATAGTCTTCTACCGTGAGTTCCGCCCAATGGTTCCGCTAACCACCAATCATGACCGTGGGTTTTGGGGTTGGCATGTGCCCACCCCAACTGCAAACCTTTAATGCAAACGGTCAAGTCGGTGGTCAGTATAGCAGGCACGCCATTTTTGGTGGAGATGCCTAATTTAACTCCAGTTAAGTGGAGTTCTCCACTTTTACTGGAGCTTTTCTAGGTGAAACTAGGAAAAAGTGTAGGAGGACCAATTTTTGACCATTCTGAGTGAATCAAGAGTCATTTTTTACTAATTTGAGCATTTTGGAGCCATTTGTGCAGAGAAAATAGCCATTAGAGCACTATAACTACATGTAATAGCAAAATTTTTAGCATAATGAAAGATGGACATCCCATTGGGAGTTGGACCAGCAGATGTAGCCCAGGAGGGGTGAACTGCTTCATCATGCATGTTGTGTAAATTTCATGTGGTGAATTTTTTCTCTATTTTACACTGTGGTTCAGTGTTATTTAAGCTTATTTTATGCTTCTAATTCACTAAAAATCATCTCTAATTCATGGAAAAACACCTTGAACCTCATGCAAATTAATGAACTGATTATGCACATGTTTATAAATTGAAAAGACACTTAGCACAAAAAAACTAATACAGTCATTTCATATCAACCACATTAGTGCACTAACTGCAACTGGACCCCCAAAATAATAGAATCACTCTAAATGCCTCACCTTTGACCCTCAACTTGAATTTCTTGAGCTATCTCAGTATTTCTGACTTAGTTAACTGATACAAGTTGTTATGATATTAAATTACAATTTATTTAATTGATAAATGAATTAGATGCCCACATTTAGCGCTAGTGTGTAACTGAATTCCTCACTCATTGTTATAGCATCATTTCTCACCTTCATATGATTCATGATTGCTTTTATGGCTTTAGGCACCCATTCCTACAGACTTGGACAAATTCACTAAAAAACAGTGTAAAAATCCCCATACGCGATTATGCCCAGACTTTTCTACGTGTATACGCGAGTCCAACTGCACTTTTCCGCGTATGCAATTAAAATCATTAAAAAATATATAAAAATTCCCTATTTTTGGGCTGGGTTGATGGTTACTCAGGTAGTTCAACCACCCCAGCACGTGGCCAATTGTTTCCAACTGTTGAAACTACTTTGAGGGAGTATAAAAGCCCCTCATGTGCATGGCCTAAGGGAGAGAGAGAATTATTGATATTATACTCTGTTGGTATTCCCTATCCAAGTCTGATTCCCCGTGCCTCCTGCACTTTCCCAGTTCATTATAGGAAACCCTTGTTTCCTTGAGATGCACATCTCCTTATATGTCATCTCGTATGCACCAGTTTGGAAGGAGTCTTAGCGAGGCAAGGGCTGGATGGATCCAGACGACGGTCTGCTCGAAGGCCGTGGAAGGATCAGGTGATCTCTCCACTCGTTACTTTTGTACATGCTATTTATAATACAGAAGTACCATGCTGTTCTCGAAATAAACGTGTTAGTGTATGCTTATATGTATGAGAATATTTGTTATACAAGCATTCATTATGATTTATTTAATGTTTTATATGAATCTCACTAACATTTAGAGTAGATATATGTTGTACAACCAGTTCTTTGTGCTTGTTTCTTCTTGTCTTTCAGGTTAAGAAGGAAGGACGGTTGCTGGGGGTTTGGACCCCGCGGGATCTGCTTCAACCGTAGGACCTACGGGTAACTTCCTCGATCTACTCTATTTAGTTTTTCCTGAACATGCATGGTTGTGTGAGTCCTTATTAAGTAGCATGCCCCTGCTCTGTGGAGGTTGTAACCCAACGAACCTCTAGGGTGATTTTCCCTGAAACAGAACTGGCGACTCCGCTGGGGATCACATTCTTGTGACTCCCCTGTTGGGTGGTTTCAGCTGTTTGATAGGTTGCCGATAGTTTTAACTTTCATTTGCAGTCCAGTTTACTTTTTCTCAGTCAGTCTGAAGTCCTGGTTTCTTATCCAGGCTTGATCCTTTTTGTTTTTTCACTATTTACCTTTATATACGCGCTTTTTTATGCACACAGTCGCGTATACACACAAGTTTTTCTACAGGAAGTCGCGTATATGCGTTTTTCCTTTAGCACAGTCGCGTATGCACGCTTGTTGCTAAACTGTGAAGTAGCGTATACCTAGGCAGATTTTGAATTTTTGGATTTCTTGACTTTTTAGTCCTTTCTGGCTGTGGAGACCTATTCCTACAGTGTCTTTGTACTCTCTGGATTGTGAAGAAGGTGGTCTTTGGTCTTTTCTCTCTTTCGTTTGATTGAAAACTAGTCTTTTTGGCAAAGTGTTGTTTCTGGTGCTGGCACTTCTGGTTTGAGTACCAAGATCGCTTTCTGGGCATTCTTGGTTGTTCTGCTTTATCAAAACAGAGAGCTCCTGCTCATTTACTCTTTCCTATCTTTGTGTTTTGCTTTGCACTACGATTTTTGCTCATTTCTTGATTGGTTTTCTTGAGTTCAGTTGGCTAGGTCTTGTTGCAACTTTTGAAGAGTCTTTTTGGTTCTTTGGAGTTTTTGCTTGCGGCAGGATTGCACTATTATTTTAGGCTGAGTGGCTGAGTTTTCTTGTCTTCTTTTGCTTGTATTGATCTTGCTACTAGTTAGCATTATAATATTTGCAGCATTTTTGGAAGTATTTGCTTGAAATTCAGTATTGATTGGCTTGGAATTTTATAGTTTTACTTGGTCTTTTCGAACTCTTTTATAAAACACAAAAGCTCAAAAAACATTTTGATTTGTTGTTTGCTTTTGTTTTTGCGTTTTTGTTTTCGTTTCTTTGTGTCTTTTGAAGCTTGCTTGAAGTTTCTTGCATTTGGATTTTGGCTTAATAATTGGAAGGGAGTTGTCATTCATTTCTTCTTCTTGTTTTTAAGCGTTTTTGGTGTCTTCATATTAAGAGTTCTTGATTTCGGGAACTAGCTTTCTGGACAACCAAGAAGAGTTAAAACTGAAGGACTTTTGGAAAATTTCACTCTACTTTAGGAGATTTTTCATCTTAGGATTTGCATGCTTGTAGTGATTTGCATTAGATGCATTTAATCATTTAGTCACTTTCATAGTTTTTGTGAGTGTGAGTTTGCTATCTGAAAAGGAAAAGTATAATTGTTAATCTCGTAGAACCCGTGGAGAAGTTTCTTTTCATCGAAAGACAATAACTGCATTTTGCATGTAGTTTGGTTTTTATTAATTTCTTTCTGCGTCAAAACACCATAAGTTTCATTTCCGCATCCTTGTGACTTAACATAACAGCCCATTAAAATAAGCGATGTAATTTAAAATCAACTAGCAAGTTTTCTAAGTGTCATACACCAACTAGCTAGGTTGTAGGGCCTTGGATTAGGTGAGTGGAGAGTTAACTCATTAGGTGAGTGGAGAGTTAACTCTCCAAGGCCGCTCAAACAAAACATAGAAGTTGATTAATTCAGCGAAATACAACTCCGTTAGGTGGACCGGGAAAGCTCTCCTCCAGAGAGTCAAGCGCGAGGGGAAGTGAAGGCTGAGAAGAGGGATACCCCCTCTCTGATTAGCTGAATCTGACCTCAAGACCGTTCCGCCCGGCTTCTGATACGGATTGGTGCCCATAGTTGCCACTCCTAGGTTCCACACAGGTGACTGCGGGGGGGAATACCCGTGGTACCTGAGGCAGACGTCACATCACTTTCAGCAGTACTTCTGGGGGGTGCCCTTGCGAAGCTTGGGTGCTTGAGCCGGCAAAGGTTGTCATTAGGAGGTCGGCGTAACTGTTTCTGATACCTTCGCTAGTTGTTCTGGGCCGTAATTATCCCAGACTGCTTTCGGGAGGTCCTATATTTCGCTTTCCTGTATTTTGGTGTTCGGTCCTCATCACCCGGAGCGGAAATACTTGGAGGTTGTTTGCTTGATTGTATCTCAGGGATTTTTATTTTAGTGAGTGCTCTTTGCTCCTAGCTTGCCTAGCTTTTCACTTTTTTGAGTCTAATTTAAAATCTATAAAAGTGGCTGATCAAGCACCTCGTCGATCGAGGAGAATCCGGGGGTTATCTCCCGAGAGTCTAGAGCCTTCTTCGAGAAGGCGTAGGAGTGATTTAGCAGGTGGTTACCACCCTGTGGCATCTGACGCAGTGGAGAGAGATCCTCCACAAGGGTCTGAAGGTTTCATAGCTGATTCTGGTGTCGGTTCCGAGAGGAGCGTTTCGCTCACCTCGCGAGTTTTATTTCCTCAGGAAGAAGATTTTCAAATTGAAGAAGTACCTGAACCTCCTTCGTCAGGTCCATCTCCTCTTCCTCCTGATTATCCGTTCGTTGTTCAGTACATCAGACCTGAGTCTGAGAGACCAGAAGATCTTCCGTATCATTCATACCTTTCGATGGCCACGACTGGGAATGCGGCTTCTGCCGTGAGTGCTGCAGGCATTCAGACTCCTGCTTCTGTTGAAGGAGGGGGCACTATTGCTTTATCTTCGATTGCTTCTAGTGCTGCTGTGTTTGACTCTGGTTTCATCCAAGCACATGCTTCTCATTCTGGTCCCTTCTGTTCAGGGATGCCCTCTAGTGGGAATCCCTCTTTTTCCTTTTTTGCTGCTGCAGCTGGATCTACACCCATGTCTTCCATGGCTAGTGGATCAGCTTCTTTCCAAGGGTTCCCCTTCGGAACTGGACATATTCCTAGTTCGAATCCTTCTCTAGGGTCCTTTCCATTTACTTCTCAGACCCAGAGTTTCAACCCTTGGTCTGGGGGGCAAAGTTCGACTACTTTTACAGGATGGAACCCTGTGTTCACTACAGCGGGGGCAGGGAATCAGTTTTATGCAGGTCATCAAGGGAATGCTTCTTTCCCTTCATCGAGTGCTTATCAGAATTTTTCTCCTCTATCTAATGCCTGGAACCCCTATCAGGGGATCTCCTCTTCATTTAATACTTGAGCTCATTTATTCCCATTGTGTAGAATTGTGCCATAGTGATCGGTGAAGACCTCGGGTTGCATCAGCATTTCTCGGTTCACTTTTGACAGTCCATTCAGTTTCTGCCAGTGATTTCGTCCACTCTTATATGTTGCAGTTTAGTACAGCAGCATCCTATATGTTGGCTCCCGAGTTGCGTGATAGTACCGTTTGTTCCACCCCTTGTGATTTGGTACTTGGAGATTCAGTTACTTATTTGATCAGACATCCAGTTGCAACATCTTTGATCAGTTTTTTATATGTGATACTTGGACATTGATTCAGACTTACACTTCCGGGCCATGCTCAGACGATTCATTGTGTACTTTCAGTTCAGTTATACTTGTATACATATTGGATATATTCAGTACTTTCTATATGATGTATTTTTGACTGAGCATGGGTATGCCCGCCTCAGCATGAGTTGACTCTCTGTTTTCTTTCATTGGTTTTGGCAGGCTGAAATCTGGTGAAGTCCTCTCTTGTCCTTGCGAATTTCTTTCTATGTGCATAATACATTTCGGCCATCATGTACCCCTTCTGACCTCATATATTAGGGGGCATCTGTTATAGCATCATTTCTCACCTTCATATGATTCATGATTACTTTTATGGCTTTGGGCACCCATTCCTACAGACTTGGACAAATTCACTAAAAAACAATGTAAAAATCCCCATACGCGATTATGCCCAGACTTTTCCGCGTGTATACGCGAGTTCAACTGCACTTTTCCACATATGCCATTAAAATCATTAAAAAATATATAAAAATTCCCTATTTTCGGGCTGGGTTGATGGTTACTCAGGTAGTTTAACCACCCCGGCTAAGGAGAAAATTATTGATATTTATCACTACAGTGGTATTCACATGCGAGTGATTCCCCGTGCCTCCTGCACTTTCCCAGTTCATTACAAGAAACCCTTGTTTCCTTGAGATGCTCATCTCCCTATATGTCATCTCGTATGCACCAGTTTGGAAGGAATCTTAGTGAGGCAAGGGCGGGACGGATCCGGACGACGGTCTGCTCGAAGATCGTGGAAGGATTCAGGTGATCTCTCCACTCGTTATTTCTGTACATGCTATTTATAATACATAAGTGTCATCTTGTTCCCGAAATATACGTGTTAGTGTCTGCTTACATATATGTGAAAAATTGTTATTTAAGCATTCATTATGGTTTATTTAATGTTTTATATGGATTTAACTAACATTTAGAGTAGATATATGCTGTACTACCAGTTCGTCATGCTTGTTTCTTCTTGTCTTTCAGGTTAAGAAGGAAGGACGATTACTGGGGGTTTGGACCCCGTGGGATCTGCTTCAACCGTAGGACCTACGGGTAACTTCCTCGATCTACTCTATTTAGTTTTTCATGAACATGTATGGTTGTGTGAGTCCTTCTTAAGTAGCATGCCCCTGCTCTGTGGAGGTTGTAACCCAACTAACCTCTAGGGTGATTTTCCCCGAAACACTCATATGTGACTAGAATCCCACACCAGTTATGTGGTCAGTTTTTTTCCTTTCTAGTTGCAAATTTCACTGTTTCTTTTTGAAAATTTCAACACTCACTCTCAACAAGAAAGGAATTTAATCTATCCTGATCTGGCACCTTTGGACTGTTTTGCATGAAATACTTCTCTAGTGTTGTTTTCACTTGCAACTCCTGAAACTAAATAGCCTTCGAAAAACAGAATCTGTCTAATGCATCTGTCATTATAGTCTTCTGGCTACTGCTAGATACTACACATTTCTATTGGACTGTCTGTGTTGATGTTGACATCTGCATCCATGCACTCTACACTATTGCCAAAACTAATTTGCGCTCCAGTATCTGACATCTGTCACTCTGATTTATATCCTCCTGACATCTGACTGCATCAATCTAACCGATCCTTCCTGCTACTTTTGTACTATGGCCTCCTCATAGCTAGGTTTGATCCATGAGATGCACCATCTCAATGAACCCTGCCTAAATTTCTTCTTGAGATTAATTCTTCACATCACCCCACCTCACACCTAGAGATATAGCTGCATGTACTCCCTCTGCCTTTCTGGCTTGAAATTTCCCCCTCCTAGAGGTCTCTGCTTGAGTGGAATCTTCCACTCAGTCTCTTCTTTGCTTCTCCAACTATGGCTACTCCACAACCTTCTGAGACTACTTGTGAGGTTTCATGTTGAGAGATAATTTCTCTCTCTCAACCACCAAGTCATTAACCACTGCTTTTCTCCTCAAATATTTGCATGCATCCTCAACCTCGAGAGCATACATGTTCTTGAATCTTGAACCGATCTGCTTCACCTATCCCATGGCTATGTGTTTAAGGAATACCTTTCCTTTTCTAAACATCACCTCATCACCACGGTCTTCCAATATCGCTACGAAGACAAGAAAATTCCTTAGGCCTGGAACATACAAAACATCTGCTAGTATGAGAGGGGATCTAGGCTCCCTCTAAAAGGTAACTGTACCTATGTCGGTCGCGCTATACCTCCTCTCATATTTAAACTCTATGTTTTGTTGGAGGTCCTTCTCCTCCAAGTCACTGAAGAGATCTTTATTCCCCATCATATGGAACGACCCACCACTATCTAGATACCACATGCATCCCATTAAAGTGTTGTTCATGCATGAAATGAGAATAAAATCAAGCTCGAACTATGAAGCCAAAGCTTCACCCACTGCGACTGCAAGCTCCTTCTTTATTGCCTTCTTCTGTGGAAAATTTCAAGCATAGTGCCCATGCTCATGACAGTGAAAGCATATGATCTTGGACAAGTCTTTCTTATCCTCTTTTCCTTGGGATTTCTCTCCCTTGGATTTCTTTCCTTTTCCAACCAATGCACAATCTTCTTCTTTGTTGGTGTTGGACGTCCCATCTCTCGTGATCTACCTTATCTCTTCTATTACCAAGTCGAACCAGAAATGCTCCAAGTCTGGTAACTTCTACCTCCCATTCACAGAGTCCTGGTAACTATGCCAGCTCTTGGGAATGCCTAGAAGTGTTAGGCTCACCAAGTCATCATTGGATATGGTCACACCAACACTTCCAATCTCATCTCGACATTGAGTGAACTTCGCCAAGTATGTTGGTAACGTCTCGCCCTCCTCCATCTTGATCTTTTTGAGCTTGTATTTTAGTGCCTTTTTCTTGTAGTCACTTCTATTCTGAAATATATTTTTCAAGGCCTTCCACATATCATATGGAGTCACCTTCCCATGGAGACTCGAGACAATATTATCTTGAACTCCCTCTAACAAGATCCTTCTCGCCTTTGCTACCTTCTTCTGCCATGCATCAAGAAGTTGGGCATCTGCTGCTTCGGGCTTGCGAATATCAGTATCTATGAATTCCTTCAACCTATTTTCCTCCAACACTGCCTCGATCCTATCCTTCCATGAAATATAATTTGAATTTCCCTCAATTTTGTTACGTGGATTAATCCCTCTTGTAGACAAGAGCGATCTCCCTCGTACTCTGGTGAGTAACTAGAAACAAAGATCCATTTGAATACCTCTTTCTCTAGATTAATTGCATTTCAAGATTATTATAATAGTAAAGTAGAGAGGACATGCACCTACCTTGAAATCCAAACATCTGATTTAGCCCTTTGTCTCGTCACTCCAAAGTAGTTCTCCAATGAGTAGAACTTGCAATCAAAGACCAGACAAATAATCAAAGCATCTGCAATATATAATAATCAAAAAATACTAATCCAACTTAGTGATCAAGGAGTCTAAGTATTGACATTATTCCCATAAACATAGAAACAAAACAATGAGAAAAAGAGATCCATATGTATTATCTTAAATAGAAAGAGAAATCTTACAACCAGATGCCTTGATGTTGTACAGATTTCTCCCAGGGTCCTGAACAATCATTCTCCTTCAGTCTGATAAGCCTTCCTCTCTATAATAACCAACATGAAGTTATGGACACAAAGACGTGATCTTCAATGTGTCGACAATAAATCACTAGTGTAGAAAGCATGCACTCTATAAAATCTCTTCAATTTAGAAACTATATAGATCAGTTTCTATGATTCCATAATCTACCCTTGAAACTGAAACTTGAGCTCAATTTATAGGGAAATGGAGGTAATTTCATTTCCATGAAGAGGGGGATGGATTCCTCTCATGAAGGAATTTGAGTTCCATGGACCAAGGGATAAGCTCCATGAGTGAAGGGATAAAGCTCAAACTGGCATGACTCTAGAGGCTTCCAGTTGGGAGAATATTCGACCAACTAGGCTTCTAGAAGTTACTTTTTCCTTTTACTTTCTTTTCACGGGGGTGCACTGGTTTTAGTGGCAAAAAGTGTGGGAGTCGCTGCAGCTAACAGAAGGAACATCAACGCATGCACAGGGAAAGGCTATAAAAATTGTGCATGTAGACTTTTAAGGGTTTTACAGAGCTTTTCTCCAATTTCCAAGACTTGATTCAGGAACATGAGTTTTTTTTACCTTTAAGGGAACATTAAATGGATGGTGATAGACCCATATGAATAGTCAAATGTCATGGTGAAAAAATTACGTGTAACATATTGCCCCCTAAAGTGCGAATTCTAAGAGTTTTTCTGAAGAGTGAAGTGCTTTATCATTCCGAGGATTGGTTTGGAGACACCAGTGGAAAACCTGTAAAAAAGTTCAATGCAAATATATATCATCGCTGAGGTAGGAATTCCCATACTCAGATCAAAACTAACTAAATGTTCTGGTATAGATATGGTTTCAATATTACATCAAAAGTAGACACAGTATGGATGGAGCCATCTATCATAAGTAGTCCACTGTATCATAAATAATAAAACTCCTCTCAGTCTGGATGGTGGAAAACTAGATCCAGGGTCTTGATTTCTGCTTCTGGAACTAGTACGAATCTATCCGTGCAATTGATTGTGTTGAATTCAAGCATGGTATAAACCACTTGATTACCGGTCAATGATGTGAATTGTTAACAAGTGTGAGAGAAACCACCAATAATGACAATGACTCTCAAAGTACTTGAGTACAATATATGAAGTGTGAATGAATTCTTTGTAGCTAAACACTCATATAATTGTTCGATTGAAGGTCAATGATGAAACCTATCGTCGAAGGCAAGAAACCTGCCATTAGGGCATGAAGATCCCAAGGTACTGATAGGATTCTAGATCAACTTTCTAGATAATGAGTTGATGTCGATAGAAAGTGATCTGTCGCAGGTAAGCTTATGACACGAAACCATTAGACCAAGTTTTGAAGAAATATTTTGCAAGCACTGACTCAGGGATGGTCAACGTGAATGGAGACAAATGTTTGCAATGAATGGTTATTTAACTTTCTCTTGAACACATAATGACACTGTATATGGCTTGGCAGCATTTTAACCAAAGATAATACCCAAAAACTGGTTGAATACTTTCAATGTGGTTTGATTAACTATTAGACAAAGGATTTCCCAACCCAGGTGATGTGCTCCATCATTAGACATATTTGGAGGGGTCAATGGTCACCTTTTTTTGTTCTTAGATCTCTTTTTCTTGCATTTTTATTATTTTTTGGTTTCATGATGCCAGTATAGGTGGTGATTAACGCTAACATACTATGGGTGCCTAATATGAGGTTGAGTGCAAAAAATCATGGATTATTAAGACCATTTATAAGGATTTTATCATAAAGACTTGGAGGAGATAGCAAGGATAAATTATAGGAGGATTTTCCACCCTTATTAACTCTCAAAGGCAGCCAAAGGATCCCAGAGATTCTCTCCAATAATTCAAACTCCAAAGGTAGCCAAAGGATCCCAAGGATTCTTTCCAGCAATTCGAATCCCAGATTCAGCCAAGAAACTCAAAGAGGAGAGCACTCAATTCTTGTTTACTGGGAGTCAAGTGGACTTAGTCACCATTTTTCAAGGGAGTTGTTAGTAGCTACCTTGTAGAATAAATAGATCAGAGCTAGAGCTAGGAAGAGTTATTCAATTCCAGTAGATTCTAGTGGAAACTTTGTTGCAAGTTATTGAGATTTTTATTATTTCAGTGATCAAACTTTCAGAGATGTATGAGGTTATTCTTTTATGAAATGAGCAGATTGGTTTCATTTTACTGATTTAAGTTTCAGAGAGCTAGGCTTGTGGTTTAGGGCCCAATCCACATGTCACAGGCTCTCTGTTGTACTTTTTCTTTGCTTTCTTTCATTTCATTAGCTCCACTTCTAATAATTGTTTTTATGCTTAAAGTTTCTGTTTAGTTTTTCTTTCAGTAGGCCGTTGTAGTTTTTCATTTGTTTGTGAGCAGTAGAATAGAGGAAAAACTCCAAAAGCTATGGTCAAGCCTCCCCCTCTCATCTCTGTCAATAGACTTCGAGCAGGTTAAACCTTCCCACAAACCAAAGACATTGATTTCTGCTCACTATTTCCATCTCTGCGTTACGACTCTAAACCTTGCTTCTACACCTCCATTACCTCTCGTTTTCCGCTTATTTTCAACTGCTGCACCCAAATGTTTTCCCTAACAGCACTTAAACCCTTCAGCCGCCTTATTCCTTTTTTTCTATTGGTTACAGTCGCTTTCACTGTTTTAACGCAAAAACGTTCAAAAACCATTGAAACACGACTTCCACATTTCCTCCTCGAAATCCCCGCTATGTTACATCGTTGACTGCAAATCGCGGTGTTTAATTCTTCCTTTACAACTTACCGAAACTTTGTTGCATCGCAATCTCAAACTGCAACCTTTTCCCTTTTCATTAACACTTACTGCTCCTAACCCCCGATTGCGAAATATCGCAATCACATTTCGCATCACCTTCCTGAATCATATTTCGCATTTCGCACATCACAATTCACTCGTTCCATTTAATTTCCGTTAATACTTTCTGCCTTCGAACCCCGATTGTGATATTATCGTACTACTTTTCCACGTCACCCATTGCAATCGCTCGTCGCACCTTTTTCCTTTTACCTTAAGATTTACTGCTCCTTTTTTTTCCGATTGTGATATTGCGACATCACATATCGCAGACCGCAGTTTTTACCACCTTGCAGATTGATCTCCACAACCTTTTCCCTTTTCCATTAACACTTACAGCTTTCTTTTTCCGATTGTGATATTGTTATCGCACTTCACCGCTCTTCCCCGCCGCACTTCACACATCACATTATTTAGCATGTTCCCTTTAATTCTTACCGCTCCAACTTTGCGATATCGTGATTGTGATATTGGTCCCACCTCCACATCACATCTCCGCCATCGCATATTTCAAGTTATTCCGCTCCAAAGCCTTTTGCAATATAATAAAGTTTTAATCTGGTTTAAACCCCCGCTTTCCACTTCTAAGCCTCATTTCATGTGTTGTTCTCATTATCCTCTTTAGCCATTTTTCTCTCCTCCAAGATGCAAACCAAACTTTTTAAATCAGAATTAAGTCATGGATAGCTTAGTTGCATGGGTAGAAGCATGGTAAATAGACCAAAGGATAATTAGAGTGCATTTAGTCGTTTCACCAAGTTAAGTGTGGTTTATAATTAGTTTCCTTTCTACCATTTATTTTCTGTAAATTAAATTAGTTTCATTCTTGTCATTTATTTTCAGCAATTAAGTTATTTTCCTTTCTGTCATTTCCCTCCAACAACTTACTTTTCAGCTTTTATCATAGTTTAAGAAATAGCACCCTTTCGTAAAGCAGAAGAGGATTACATGAACAAAATACACCTGTTGTGTATATAACATTGTCACCTCCAAGTTTGTATGAACCCCGGGTTGATAAAGTAAAGTAGGGCAACCCTTGGGAGTTGCAGCACTCTTGGTGCAATACTAGGGCTCACCACTTTTGGGTGTCATTGACGTTGGCAGAGCGATCCAAAGTACATCCAATACCCCTTCCTCTTCCACCTTCATAAAACATGAGATTGGAAACATTCTAGAGGACTTCAAGAGTGACATGATGCGCACCTTTGCTTTGCAAATGGACACAATGCAGGTAAAAAGGAAGAAAGAGGAAGCAGAGAGAGCCTTGGAAATATTTTGTCCTAGATGTACCAGGAAGCACCCAAGAAATGAATGTCCACTGAATGTCATAGAGGTTTTCTTAATCTGTGAGGAGAATCATGACACAAAAAAGTTTCCCTCCTTACATGGACTTAACGTTGTATAGCAAGGTGGGGAACCAATGCCAGAGCAACTATGTTTCATCAACCAGAGAAGACCTCAAGGCCCTCGGTCATATCATCTAGGTATGCAAGGTGCACCTTACTCCTACTATCACAACAATCAGAGTGCACCCATGCAACCTTGGTACACCCCCACTCCTCCATCCTGGTCTACACCTCCTACTTGGCCTTACAACTCTTCATATCATTCTCAGCCATTAAACCAACCATTTCAGTAGTATCTTCCACAACAACCTCAGTGGAACAATTCATCCTAAGGGTGGAGGCCTCAAAAAAATCAACCACCTTCTCTAATGCATCCACCCCAACCTCAACCTCAGCTTACTCATGTTTCTCCACCTAGGCTACCTATACCTGCACAACCCAATCCGAACCCAAACAATAGACAAGCACAATAGGCTCCCAGTGGAGAAACATCCCATCCAGCTTATGTTGTGGAGATACAAGAGGTTAATCTCAGGTTGGGAAGAGTACTCCTAGACAACCATCCTCCATCTCCACATGCAGAGGTTGAGGAGGAAAAGGAAGAAGGTAACACTCAGATCCAACCACCTCCTTTTCCTGAGCGCTTGATCCACTCTAGTCAATACACCCTAGAGGAGACTGAATGCCTAGGAGAATTGGAAAAATTTTGTGTAAAGATACCACTTCTCTAGGATATTAAGGATGTCCCTATCTATAGTAGGATCATCAAAGAAAAGTGCTTCAAGAAACCTGGGAGAAGGAAGAGAGATACCCCCACCATCAATGTGGTAGGACAACTGTCTCACCTGATGCTGGCGAAGGTGATATTTCCAAAGTACTTGGACCCTAGTATTCCATTTGTTGATGTGCATATAGATGGTGTCATAATCCCCAAAATTTTGATTGATCTAGGGGCTGCCATCAATATCATGACCAAGGAAACTATGATGAAACTCAATCTCCAATGGAATTTGAGGAAAACCACAACAGTTTTACAACTTGCAGATCGGTCCATAGTAAATCCAGAAGGAATTTTTGAGGATGTTATGGTTACCATTGACTCGTGGGAGTATCCTACAGATTTCCTGGTCCTGCAGCCAAAAACCAAGTTTAATGGTTATCCTCTCATCCTAGGGAGACCTTGGTTAGCCACTGTAGATGCTTACATTAGTTGTCAGTCTAGAAACATGACTATCGAAAATGGGCCTCTCTCTAAACATCTAGTGTTATATCCTCCAGCCCAACCTTCCCTTGATCATGATCTCCCTAAATGGTTGGAGGATGAAGAATATGAGTTATATAACATTTCCCCTATGTGTATCGTAGATGTTATTCTTAGAGGGGGGTAGCTTGATGAAGATGAACTCATCGACCATGCCATTCAAAACCAGTCCTCACTAACATTCCTCTCGAAACCTTAGTCAAATATTCTGAAAGCCAACCTTGGATGGAAGTTCACTTAGTTGAGTCAACCTTTGAAACCACCAAGGCTATTGAGTTTGGCCCATCCAGATCTCTGAAAATCAACCCAAACCTCTTGAATGAAGAAGAGAAGCAGTTATGCCAGCTTTTGAAATAAAATCTTGAAGCATTTTCTTGGGATTACAAGGACATGAAAGGGGTGCATCCTTCAATATGCATACATCACATTTACATCAAAGAAGGATGCAAGCCTGTGAGGCAACCCCAAATAAGGATGAACCTGACTCTGAAAGACATAGTCAAAGAAGAGTTGCATAAACTATTGGATGCAGGGTTCATACATCCTATATCTGATAGTGAGTGGGTGTCCCCTCTCGTCCTAGTCCCAAAGAAGAATGGGAAGTGGAGAATTTGTGTTGACTATCGAGAACTTAACAAATCCACTAAGAAAGGCCATTTCCCTTTTCCCTTTATAGACCAAGTCCTGGATGGTCTTGCGGGGGAGAATTTATTTTCCTTCTTAGATGGGTTCAGTGGGTACAAACAGATTCAAATCAGCTCTGAAGACTAGGATAAGACTACTTTCACTTGCCCTTGGGGTACCTTTTCTTATAGAGTCCTACCCTTTGGGTTGTACAATTCCCCAGCTACCTTCCAAAGAGTTATCCTAAGCATCTTTTCTGAGTTAGTCCATGACACTATCAAAATCTACATGGATGATTTCACACCATATGGGGATGACTTCAAGGAAACTCTCTCCAATTTAGGTAAAGTACTAAGAAGGTGCATTGATATGTATCTCTCCTTGAGCCCAGAAAAGTGTGAATTCCTGAAGAAAGCAGGGGTTGTATTAGGACACTCCATATCCCACGCAGGAATATAGGTAGACCCGAACAAAATCACTTTCATCAAAAGGGTAACTACTCCTCAAAAGAAAAAAGATGTCAGGAGTTTCATAGGCTTAGTTGGTTACTACAGAAGGTTCATCAAAGATTTCAGCAAGATGGCTTCACCATTATTTGGGTTATTGGTCAAGGATTCTAAGTTTATTTGGTTTGTTCCTTGTCAAGAGGCTTTCGAGCTCATTGAGAAACAGTTGACTATTTCCCTCATCCTCCGAGGTCCAAATTTCGGACTGGTCACATGACTCTCTGCATGTCATGACAGCCCATGTGGAGGCCACTTTGTTGCAAAGAGAACTGCTTACAAATTTTTGCAGGCAGGATACTATTGGCCTACCCTTCATCAAGATTATAGAAGATACACCAGCAAGTGTGACCAGTGCCAGAGGATGGGGAAACCCACACAAAGGGATGAAATTCATTTACACCCTCAAGTGCCTCTTGAATTATTTGATAAGTGGGGCATGGACTTTGTTGGACCTATCGATCCACCATCTGAACAAAAGAAGTATATCATAGTTTGCACTGATTACATGACAAACTGGGCTGAAGAAAAAGTAGTGAAGGTAGAAACCGAGGAGAAAGTACCAGAATTTTTGAGGGAGAATGTGTTTTACAAGTTTGGATACCCCAGAGAAATATTCATTGATCAGGGAGCACAATTCACCTCTCACCTCATTGAGAATATTTTGAGGAAGCATAAGATTAAGCATAGAACTTCTACTGCCTATCACCCTCAGGCGAATGGCCAAGTATAAATAACTAATAGAGCTTTAGAGAGCATCCTCATCAAGGTTGTAAGAAATAGCAAAAAATATTGGGCAAACAAATTGGTAGAAGCTACTTGGGCCTACAACACTACTTGGAAGACAACAACAGGATTCACTCCCTATGAACTAGTCTATGGTAAGAAGGCTCTACTTTCAGTTGAGTTTGAGTTCAATAATTTAAGAATGGTAGCTGAATTAAATCTAGATTTATCAAATGCCCAAAAAGAGAGGTTGTTGCAACTAAATGGATTGGATGTGTATAGAATTCAAGCACCTCTTCACACAGAGCTAGTTCAGCTGCAAAGGAAGGTCTAGCATGAAAATAACATCAAAGAAAAGACCTTCCAAGAAGGATATTTGGTGTTGTTGTAGGATTCAAGGTTTAAAGATTTCAAAGACAAGCTGATGACAAGATGGTTAGGACCTTACACCGTGGAATTTTTTTTGATAATGGCGCAGGTCAAATCAGAACCATAGATGAGGAAGGAATCCCCTTGCTTGTTAATGGTCACAGACTTAAAATTTATAAGAATCCTTTGTCAAATACATAGTTCATAAATTCAATAAGAAGAGAGGTGTATGTGATGGGAAACTCCATAGTTTCCCACACCTCCTGGAAAAAAAAAAAAAATACAAAGATCCATGAGTGAAAACCTCTCTGAGGCACCCAAGGCAAGCTTGTGGGTTGAAAACCTCGATGGAGGTAGCTCACTTGATCAAAAAGAGAGAGAGAGAGAGAGAATAAAGATCCATGGGTGAAAACCTCTCTGAGGTGCCCAAGGCAAATCTGTGGATTGAAAACCTCCATGGAGGCAGCCCACTTACTTTCAAAGAAAAAAGAGGAAAAAATTATTACATCTGCATCTATGTGTTTTCTGTGTTTTTTGTTTTACAGGTTATTAATGGTTTCTGCAAACACAGGGAAGCATTCATCTTCTTAGCTTCTTCTATTTTACCATCCATCCCATCATTCACTCCATTCATTTTCATAACTTCCTCCATCATACACCACATTCCTCCATTCCTTAGCACAATGTAGCAAGTGTGACAAAGTGTCGTGTTCAAGAGTGACATGTTGCTTTCTAAAGTAAGAACGACAACTGGATTCTTTTTCTCTCTTCGTCCCCCACCATTACTGGAAAGTACCTCTTTATTTTTGTCAAGATTTAGGAGGATAACATTTTCTTGTTTGTGTAAGCTCATCCTTTGGATGAGTCCATATTAGTATTAAAATCGAACCCTAAGGAGTGGTTCGGTCCTATTGTGATCGACAGGTCTTGTATTGTTAAATTTTAACGAGTCTAGTATCGGAATAACTTGGCGTTTTTCAGTTTAGAGAGTCAGAAGAAAAACATAAGAAAACTCCATGGTTTGTTATTTTTCGTAATTTTAGCCACTCAAGCCCAAAAAAGGATAAAATAATGCAGGATAGAACTTTACTGACCATGATTAGTCAATACCTTTTTCGTAATTAGTCCAGTTCAATCCGGAAAACGGGTAAACTTATATTGAATGGACGATTGTTCATTTACTTTAACGAGTTCGAATAGTCAAGTACTCGGCGATCTTTTTATGGTTCAAGAATATGAAAATGGCTTAAAAGACGACTCCAGGGTTTCACTTTTTCGTATTTTTACAGAGCCTGAAAAAGTGATAAAAGTATACTCAATGTCAAAATAATTCTTTTCACCAAAATCCTGTATCCTGCACAAAAACTCAAAGGATTACAAATATATGCTTTCAAAAAGTAAAAATATTTAGATTTGACATTTCAAAAGTAAAAAATAAATAAAATAATAATATTTTAATCATTAAAAACTATAAAAAGGAGTTAAAATAAGTCATTTTCACCTTTTGTTTTTCAGAACAGTGCATAGAGAGCTTTTGACCAAAAACTTCTGGCACTGATATCAGAAGAACTGACCGTTCATTTCGTGAACCATCCGAACCAGGTAATCCACATCATCCTTGTCTACGTTTTCATATGTTTCATTCCTTATTTTAAGCTTTCATGGCATTTTTTAGGAGAAAAATATGTTTCAAAATCCACCCTCGAGGGTGTGTGGTTTCTCTGTGTGAAAACCATGCACCCCGACGATTTTTCAAAAGAAAAATCGCCAAGCCACCGCAGGTTCTTTGTAGAGCGTGTGCGAACAAATGCATTGTCTACACACAGAACCTGCGCATGCACCGTGAGTTTTTGAAAAGCCTATATTTCTTCATACAAAATGGTTCAAGTTTCCTCCATCTTATTTTAATTTTTTAATTTGTTGATTTGTAGACCTTTTAATCATGTTGGAATGGTGGGAACGAGAACATGAGCTCATGGATAACAAAGCCATGGATGATCCAACAACCATGCGTGCATTAAAAAACTGTGGGTTGTAAAAGTTTTGGTCAATTCAGGGCATGAAGGCACAAGATGAGCTCATGACTTGGCTTGTGAATGCATGGAACGTGCAAGATCAATGTTTCATAATCGGTGACCATTGGCTTGAGATTGAGCCTGAAGACATATTCTTCCTTACCAGATTACCTAGGAGAGGGAGAAACATTTCCTTATTTGGGACTAGACAAGGAGGTCTTCTCACTGCTAGCTACAAAGTTCAGTATTGTAGCAATAATTCAGAGTTAAAGGACGGTCGCATAGACATAAAAACCATCTTGCGACTGGAACTTAAAATCATAGCATTCACAGTGACCAGGTTATGCAGGAGTGCAGCTCCTCATGTGGCTACCAAAGCACAAATGCAAACTACAGTTGAGTGTTTCGGAGGGACAATATTTAAATGGAGTGAAGGAGTATTGGCCAATATGAAGGGCCAACTGACTAGAGAAAAAAATGGGAAGTTGAAAAAATTCGGATACAGTGCCATTCTTATCTCATTTGCTCTAGAGATGATCCCACTCCTTGCTCCTCAACTGATTCTAGTAGATCCTGGAAATCCTCAGGAACCTCGTATGGTGCGATGGGTAGCACTGATGGCTCACCATGGTGGTGAGGGTGGTTCAGTGGTTCGGTTCACTCCGGCTTATTTCATGTGGCTCAAGAACCAGGTCTTCATTATTGAAGATTTTCCTTATGCAGGAATGGACTATAGAGGTGGTCCTGAACCATCCTTGCCACCAAGGGCACAGTGGGATGAGAAATGTTAGTGAATCATTTTGAAGTTTTTAATATAAGTTTTTATTTGATTTTTTATCATCCAATACTGACAGAAATTTAAAATGCAGATGTCAGTCTGACATGACCAGCAGCGCTTCGTCACTTTGACAGGCGAGAGGCACAACCCATAGCACCTCCACAAGATGATGCGGCAAAGATCCTGGAAGAGATGGAGCACAACTTTGAGAGGTTGACCATTGATATTCCTGAGACAGGAACGAATGATATCCCTCTCAGGCTCCAGAGACACGTGACTGGTGTTCCAAGTCCACTCAGGATATTTCTGTGCAAGGTGGCGCATGCTATAGTTTGTTATCACAGCCATCATCATGGATATTTGATGGTCAATGTAGATCGACATTTTTTTTTTTGTATCAGTATATTTTAGATCATAAGGTGTTTTAACCTATGATCACAGACGATGTAATATTTTTTGGACACAAACTTATCTATCCTAATGATATTACTACGTTCGTTCTCTGAGTATCTTGTTCAACATGGATTGAATGTTGTTTTGATTTAATTTATTAATGTTGCAGATGTCTATTTAAAACTTGTTTAGCTAATGCATCAGCCAATGCGTTTAAATTTCTTGAAATATGTTGATATTCGATATAATCAAATTGTTGTTCCAAGAGACGAACCTTAAAAATTAATCTTAACAATACTATATTTCTAATAGCATAAACTATGTTTAAATGTAATAAAATGAGTTGCGAATCTAACCTAATGATCAAATGTCGAATACCAAATGTAATGGCATCAGATAATAACTCAATGACTGTGCTATATTCTGCAATATTGTTCGGTTTTTGACCAGGGCATATCCCATGAACAGAAACTAACTCATCAGTGGGTGAATAGATAACCCAAGCCGCGGAAGAGATGTTTTGTGTACTATGACAAGCGCCATTAGCAAAACCAATGTAAGTTTGAAGGGATTTTGACATCTACAATGTCAAGAGTAATCAAGATAAGCGGTGATAGTAGTAACATCAAAAACTAATCTAGCCACACTTGTCTAATCTAAGGCACATTGTTCTAAAATGTAACTATTGTACACGTGAGATCTTCAGATGAAAATTCATGCATAATATCTCTTAAGATAAATACCGTTTTTGGTTTATCTAAAGAGAACCTGTCATAGTCAATTAATTCATAGGCTCCTTTTGCAAGCACACGTTTGACGATATAGGGACCATGCCACATTGGCTCAAATTTACCAACGCCTAGCTTGTCATTATCTTAATCATATACTAAAGCTAGGTCACCTTCTGAATGAATGCGAGGGTTAACACTTTGATCATACTGAGATTTCACACGCTTCTTCTGAGCTTCGGCAGCCAATGCAGCGGTGTGTCGAGTCATCTAATTGTGCTAAGTATAGAAGTGTTTCTCTTTAGAGGTAGCTGGTAACAATTCAATGGATAATTTGAGTGATATCATTTCACATTAAATGGGTAACACAACTTCTAAACCATGGACAAGTTGAAAATGAGTGAACCCTGTAGCAGTTTTTGCAGAGGTACGGTATGCCCATAATGCCGAAAAAAGCATGGTATGCCAATTAGATTTATGAGTCCCGAAAATCTATTTAATCATGGTGCTTAAAACCTTGTTGACAGCCTCAACTTGACCATTATCCTATGGGTAATATGAGGTAGAATTTTCATGGCATAGGCCAAGTTGATCAAAAATTTCGGTTATCATAATATTTCAAAAATGGCTCCCATGGTCTATAATTATAGCTTAAGGGACACTGAATCGAGCAATCACATGATTGAATATGAAATTAGTTGTGTACTTCCATCAGCCGCAAATGTAGGCATCGCCTTGGCCCATTTGGTAAAGTAATCTACAACGAGAATAATATACCCATGCACCCCAACCGAGTGAGGGTTACATGTAATGAAATAAACACCCCATTTCACAAAAGGACCAATAGCAATGACTGGGTAAAGAGGAGCTGGAGGTGCACACATATTTCGATCAAAAATTTGGCAGTGGTGGCATTTTCGAACCACGATGATACAATCTTTGAATAAATATGAACAAAAATAACCAGTGTGTAATATATTTTGGGTTGTGGAAAACCCTAACATATGACCACCACACGCTCCAAAGTGGCAATCATTCAAAACCCTTTCCGTCTCCTCGTGAGTTATACAACGTCGAAAAAAAAGAATCTGCACCACGACGATAAAGAGTTTCCCCAACAATATTGTATTGCTAGGATTGGTATCAGATTCTCCATCGATCTAATCATGAAATTTTTGGGCAAAAGTTTTGGGTCTGAAGATATATAATGATATCTCCATACCAAGGATCTAAAGTACTGATTAGAAATAGATATTCATCCGCGATAGGAGACTCTACCACCATTTCAGACTTAGTATTGGGAAAGTCACACATAAGTTCGGCAAACACTAGTGATTTATCTGACTTGGATTTTTTGAACTCTAAATCAAACTCTTTCAGGATAACAATCCATTTGGAGTATTCCCCCTCGAGAATTTTTGTTTTCAATATGTACATCATCGGGTTGCAATTAGATTTCACTATGGTTTTGCGTAACAATATGTAATGACGGAATCATTGGACAGATTGAACTACTACCAAGGCCACTTTCTCCACATATGAATACTTGATTTCCGTCGGGTTGAGATTCTGACTTAGGTAATAGATCACATGTTCATTGTGAGATTCATCCTCTTGAACCAAAACCATTCCAATTGTGGAATCAGAGGCAGCTAAGTATAAGAAGTAACCATGGTGGTAGTTGGGCGGATGCAATAACAGTGCATGGGTCAACACGTTTTTAAGTGCATAAAAATATTTATTGGAAATCTCATCCCAAATAAATGGAACATTTTGTTTCAACAACTAGGTAAAACATTTTCTTAACTCAACATAGTTCAGGATAAATCTATGCAAAATATTTTCTTTCCCCTGCAAACTCTGGAGTTGGCAAAGAGTGGTAGGAGGGGGTAAATTGATGATAGCCTCAACCTTTGATAGATCGACACGAATACCATCTTTCAAAACGATGAACCCAAGTAATCGTCCTAATTGTACACAAAAAACACATTTGTGTGGATTCAAACGAATTTTGTAATGCCTACATCTCATGAAGATAGCTCGTAAGTGTATTGGATGATCTTCTATGTGTAAAGAATGAACAAGTAAGTTGTCCAAATAAGGTTGTACAATATGTTTGATATCATTAAAATCATAAGACATAGCTCTTTGAAAATTTTCACCAGCATTTTTTAGTCCAAAAGGTAGCTTGCAATATGAAAATGTGTCTCAAGGACATATAAACGTTGTTTTAGGTTGATAAGAAGGGAGTACGTTGATTTGATTGTAGCCAGAAAAACCATCCATAAATGAGAATATTTCGTTTCCGACACAATCATCAAAAATTTGATCGATATAGGGCATAGGATAGTTTTCTTTTGGACATGCCTTGTTAATGTCCCGATAATCGACACATACTCTTATATGCCCTTGTTTCTTCTTAAAGGGAACTATGTTAAATACCCAATCCGTCAAAGGAATAGGATAAATAAATTATGCTTGTAATAGCATCTCAAATTCAGCTTTGATTGCTCCAGCTTTCCGCGAATTTATTGGACGTAATCTCTGTCTAATAGTCTTAGCATCCAGGTATGTCTTAATTTCATGAATTACAATCTTAGGATCCATAACTGGCATCTCTTCGTAAGACCAGGTAAAAATGTCTCAGAATTATTGAAATAGGGCTTTGTAAGTGTTAATCTCTTCCATCGAACAAGAAGTACCTATATGAATGTTTTCAATAATTCCAAGTTTAATCAATATGTCAAT
The DNA here is from genome assembly GCA_034641835.2 of Pinus albicaulis. Lineage (NCBI taxonomy): Eukaryota > Viridiplantae > Streptophyta > Pinopsida > Pinales > Pinaceae > Pinus > Pinus albicaulis. The sequence goes on from CM076578.1 coordinate 180,608,834, forward strand.
AGGAACTGTTGTATAAATATTTCCCAAATTTGTCTCAGAATCTGAATGTCTAACCAATGCGGGATTTTGTGGTTCCTTGACATAATAAATTGTAAAAATAGACAAAAAATCATTTTCAAGCTTATCAAGATCAGGCAAAAAAGAAGATTGTTGATGTAGATCATCCCATGGTAATTCATCCGATGAAAAAAATTCTCGAATACTTTCATCAATTACAAATACATGTTGAAAGGGATCTGAAAATGATGTCAAGGATGAGCTCGACAAAGAAGATGATTATTCGCTAATCACATTCATTTGATCAAGAAAATTTGATGGAGTGTCAATACGATTGTACTGCTACATATGCCGATTCAAAAGGACTTAAAGGCATCTCGTCGTTGTAAGAGTCCAATTCTGATTCTGAAGGCACAACCCATGTGTCATCAAATCGTATTGTGCTTGATGAGATCATATTGATATTGGCAATTTTTCGCGGTACATTGAGTGGGGGTATAGTGAAAGTTCCCATGAGAGCATAATCCTTAATTAATCCTACACCAACATCTTTGTATGGGATAATCGATTTTCCAACATGCTAAATGCTATCTGTAGAAGTAGGCCAACTACGACCCAAAATAAGGTTGTAATCAAGAGGGGCATCGACAACTTCCACCTCTAGGTTAACAGTTTTTCCTTCTACTTCTATAGGCAGATCCTAGAGTATTCTGTATGGATGAACGCCTCTTCCATCAAAGGCTTTAATGATATTCGGTGAATGGTTAAGTGCTGGAGAACCAATGGTTTTCCAAAAATTTAACGACATTATACATGTAGATACCCCCTCATCAATTATAGTACGAAAAAATCATCTTGATTTGACTAAACTGGAATCTGAAAAGCCATTTGATGAGGGAGTCTAGGTACAAAATTTTCGAGATCAAAGACCATGAGGTTCGATTCCTGAGGATCAATAGCTCTGATAGCTTATAATAGTAATTTCCTTTGTGCTGGAAATGATTGTAGCACTTCTAAGGCCGACATTTTTGAAGGGGATATCGCCAAATATTCAACAATGTTGTAATTCCGAGCAGCTCTCACATGTGGATTGAAAGCCGATTTTCGAAGTACACATTTAGCAAGCGGTTTAATCACCAAATCAGGGTTAGGTTTCTCGATTTTAAGTGGTTCAAAAACTAAAGGAGGTATGCCTAGTGTTTGACTAGAATTTTCAATCTCTTTACCAATTACAGGACTCTTAGATCCATAGGTTTGAGATCATGTCGCAACTATGACCTGAGACATCATTAAAATATATGTTGATGAATTGGAAGAAGATCTAATCATTTTACTATCTTGAGAGGGAAAAGGATCCCTCAAGATAGCATGTGTGGGTGAACCTTTGACAAATTTGGATACCTCAGATCGATCGGGACACTCTTTGGTATAGTGATCCTCGTCACAAATAAGACAAGGATAAAAAGGTTTCCGTTTTTCATCAGTTGGTTCAGTTTTTTTTTTTTTTCTCTTTAGGAGATTTATTTTGTTTATTTTTATTCTTTCCTTTCTTCTTATTGTTGGTTTTAACTTTAGTCGTGGATGATTCTACAACATTAATGTCGGCAGAAGTTTCACGGGAAGAATCTCCTTTAGGTGAATCTGGTAAAGTCATTATGGGAGAAGTAGGTTTAGATGACTTCTTCTTACTCTTTGTAGCACTAACTATACCAATTACACAATCTTCAGAATGAGAACCAGAACGAGTTTTAGTAATTTGACCCAGGCGTGGCAAGTGAGGAATTTTTTCATATAAATTACCAGACTGTGTGTATACAAGGTCTAAGTATTGTACTTGAGATATTACATGTTCTTCTGAAACAACATCTCCCTTGGCTACATCTTGAGAAATCTTTGGAAGTAGTGATTTAATGAACCATTCTGCCAAGATTTGATCCAGAATGAAAAAATTTGTCTACATCTCCATTCATGTATGTGATCTGAAACATATGTAGACGTACTCTGTTTTAATGAAGTTAAGAGTTTTGTGCCATTGTCATAACGGAATGGAAACTGAAATTGAGTTAGGAAAGTTGTTGCTAACGCGTTGAAATTATTGAAAGAGCCACGTGGTAATTCAATATACCACTTTATAGCTAAGCCTATCAATGTTCTTTGAAAAAGTCTCAATCGAATGGAATCATCGATTAAGGAGTTGGATGTGCACCAAAGATGATAAGTCATCGCATGATTTGAGGGGTCTTCTCCTGATTTTCCTTGAAAATTAGGTATATCACTGGGCAACTTATTTGGCATTGCCAGCCAAAATGGAAGATAATAAATCGGATCATTTGTAAGGCGTGACAAATCTAGCAAGTCTAAAGTTGCAATAAATGGTAACCAATGGTTAGGGTCTTGTTGAGCAAACTGATAACCTTGAGAAACAATACCAGTACCCGAAGGAGGATATCCAGGATAACCTGGAATAGCCTGTGTAGATGGGATTGGAATACCTCTGGGGTATCCAGGGTTAGCCATACCAAATTGAGATTGAGCTATTATTTGATATGTATAACCAGGGTATGGTTAACCTTGGTAGACTGGATTTTGTCTTGTTGGCCCATATTGAAACTTCCCTTGAAAAGGTTGATTCACAAATTGGCCTACAAAAGGTTGGCTTGTTGGAATTGTAGTTGCACCAGGTTGTCCTCAGAGGCTTGAACAGTAGACTGAACCACAGGTCCAGTTTGATGAGAAGTGACTTGAGGGATTTCCTGTGATACAGTTGATGACGTTGTTTGAAGGGTTGTAGCAACGGAGACTTGGGAAACTCCAAGGATAGGTGTACTTGGTTTTTGAATAGAAGTTTGCACAGCGGATTGGACATGAGTTTTTGGGGTACTGAGACTAGCTTTCTGACTACTAGGTACAGATACTTGAGGTGCAATTTGAAGTGTGGGTTGGGCAGGTTGCTGGACTTGCATATAACCAAATTGACTAGTTAGCTGACTAGGTTGATTATAAGGTACTTGTACAGTAGGTTGCAAATGTTTTTGGTTCAATGAGTGTTTCCACACTGTATTAATGTCAGGATAAGGAGCTCCCACTAAAGGTTGCAGTGCATAAGGTTGAACATAACCGGTTTGAGGTATTTGAACGTAAGTTTGATAATTTACCGAATAATTTCCAGTAAATGTCCTCCTTGAAAGGGCGGTTGTTGTTGATAGAATTGTTGCCCTTGAGGAGGCAATTTTCCTTGAATAGGTTGTGGCCCTGGCATAGGGTACTGCCCTTGAATAGATTTTCCTTGAGGAGTATACTACCCCCTAGGCAGTAAATTGCTACCTTGAGGGTCAGTTGAAAGAATATTTCCGACCATCATATAGACTTGTTCCATTGTCAAATTTTCAGTATTAGATTCATTAAGACCAGTTGATTCTGTAAGTTTTTCAGAAGAGGGAGATACTCCTGAGAAAGTACCAGAGAGTGACTGGTATCCATTAGGAACTAATGGACCACCATACAAAAAAGTTTCTGGCGATGAAGAAAACATGGATGACTCACTTGACATGCTTGATGAAGACATCTAACTACCTTTGGGTATGGAGTAAAAAGGAATGTGGCGTGGTGAATAATTGAGACCAGTACTATGTAGAAAGTTGGTAAATTGTTGATACCAAGGGTCCAGATTAAAAGGAATGTAAGGATAAATCGGTTCACTATATTGTAGATCTAAATATTCCTAACACGAAGGAATTGTGATCTCTTCTTCTATGCCATTAATCTCTTTGATACTAATCAGGCCAGGAGGAAGGTTCTCAATAATGCGAAGCTTCACTCGAGGTGAACGAGGAAGACCAAGGGTTCGAACTATGAACTTCGAAGTTGACTCAAACGAAGTAGATTCAGATTCAAGCTCAGATATTTCGGGTTCAATAAGTTTAGTATTTTATAATTCACCAGTTGCAGACTCAACTGTAATTAATTCTAAAATTTATGGTTGTTCTTGATTTCCTCCTACTACCTAAGGTTGATTTACTTTGTAATCGGGATGTATTATTACAGATGTTTCCTTTTGTTCGATAGACTTGGTTCCTGATTGTTGACCTCTTTCAAATTTAAGCTTTTCTAATTGACTTGGTGTATACTAAGGGGGTTTCCCTTGCATTCTATGATATTTACTCGGTAATTCAACCACGGTTAATGTTTAACACACAAAATCAAAAAATGTTTCAACAAAATAGACCTAAGGCCGCTAAGAAAACAAGAAATTTGAACACACGCCTACAAAATCTAAGAGACAAACCACGCACAAACCGTATGTTTCCACACTAAAAACACTAGTTGGTGATGAAATCCATCGTCTTAGAATTTAATGTGGAAAACTTGGTGGTTGGAACAGTTACCCTGACAACATGCTTAATGAAACATTCTAGTGCAAGTCCCTCCACTTATGCCATCTCAAAGTGAAAAGTACCCTTTGGAAATTCCAAGTGAGTCTAGCCGACGTCTGTTCCAGGTACAGGGGACCTTCCCTCCACCGTCACCTTAGGAAAAATCCTAAATATTATGGCCACTAAGGTCACCAACGGATACAAATGCACCTGGGGGGGAATTCTACGATATGATATACACGCAAAGGCAGGGTATCAAGTTCAATCCCCTTGAAGGCTCCTCGACAAGGTAAATCTGCGGTTTTCCAACAAGTGACCACAGGCTCCTCAACAATGGTTAATCTGAGGTTTACCATTTATATTACATGCACATCTTCTATCTTTGCCAATGAGATAGGTCTGATTACCTCACTGGGTCGAACATGATCTTGTGCTTGACTCTTTTAAGAAGAGCTCCCTAGAGTACAAATGCAACAATTGGATTTCCCTATCGCAAGATTCTACTTGTTTGTTTAAGTTGCGTTGGAATGATTATTATAACCTATTCCAAAACACTACCCTAAGCTATATTGGTGGAATGAGCCCTAGAAAATGTAAAAAATGTCTAGATTGATTTTATTAGGCATTGTATTAATTTAATTGTTATTTAACACAAATAGTATGGAGTTGAAACTTTGATGATGTTGTGACCCGACGCAAAATACTCTAAATGCATCTATGTGAGAAATGAAACTCTTTCTTTTCAATGAATTCTACTTAGGAGAAATTTGAGAGATTTATCTATTTTCAAAACACAAACTTCTTCATCCATAAACAAAATCCTTTTTTAAAAGAAGACAATTTCATCAAGAACTAAATTTTCAAGAATGATCAATTTCTCTTTTGAATGAAATTCTTTGAACAATAAAATCAAAAACTACAATCAACAAACAATCAATTCCCAAAAGAAAACAATTCCTAAAAAACTCTAAAAGTATAAATTTAAAAATCAAAACAAAATTCTAATTCTGAAGTCTAACTAGGATACTTATGAATGTTTGTGGATGATTTCTCTTAGTTGTGATTAGACTAAGAAGGTTTCCACTTATCTCAGCAGGAATGAAATCGTCCAAAAGTGTTTGGTGTTGAATCAGGCTTCAGTGAGCTAGAAGCTTTTCCAGGTTTTCAATATTCATGAAAGTAAGTTGGGTACAATCACGATGGCTCAAGAAGACAAAATCATAAAACCAGTAAGTTGAGGAAAATGAAGGTATATTCCACATAGAGAAACAATAAAATAGGGCAAACCCTAACTTGTAAAATGCAAACAGGATGAAAAATCACACGAAACTCAAAATTTTCTAAAAAGGAGTTCTCACACAAGATCTGACAACTAAGATGGATCAAAGAAAACTTGAAGAATAAGGTTATCTGGCTCTGAAAAAGAGAAATTTAAATTTTTCCAAATTTTCCAAGGGGTGTGCGGCTTATCAGTTGAATAAAGTGCACATGCACATTGGATCGAACTAAAATTTGTGCATGTTGCCGCTCTCTTTTCTACAGAAAATCGAGCAGGCAAGGAAAAACTTGGAAAAAATAAACAACAAGCTTTCTTTTTCAGGGATTCTTAAAATTTATCTACCCAACCACACTCAGAGAAGTCAAAATCAGAAAACTAAAGTTTAAAACCGAATACAAACAAAGAAAACTAAACTCTAGATCTACATTGGAGTCGCCAATTTGTTATGTGGATTAATCCCTCTTGCAGACAAGAGTGATCTCCCTAGTACTCCAACGAGTAACTAGAAACAAATATCCATTTGAATACCTCTTTCTCTAGATTAATTGCATTTCAATATTATTATAATAGTAAAGTAGAGAGGACATGCTCCTACCTTGAAATCCAAACGTTTGATGTAGCCCTTTGTCTCGTCGCTCCAAAGTAGTTCTCCAATGAGTAGAACCTGCAATCAAAGACATGACAAATAATCAAAGCATCTGCAATATATAATACTACAAAAAACTAATCCAACTTAGTGATCAAGGAGTCTAAGTATTGACATTATTCCCATAAACATAGAAACAAAACAATGAGGAAAAGAGATCCATATGTATTATCTTAAATAGAAAGAGCAATCTTACAACCAGATGCCTTGATGTTGTACAGATTTTTCTCGAGGTCCTGAACAATCATTCTCCTTCAGTCTAATAAGCCTTCCTCTCTAGAATAAACAACATGAATTTATGGACACAAAGGTGTGATCTTCAATGTGTCAACAAAAACTCACTAGTGTAGATAGTATGCACTCTATAAACTCTCTTCATCTTAGAAACTATATAGATCAGTTTCTATGATTCATAATCTACCCTTGAACCTAAAACTTGAGCTCAATTTATAGGGAAATGGAGGTAGTTTCAGTTCCATGAAGAGGGGGATGGATTCCTCTCATGAATGGATTTGAGTTCCATGGACCAAGGGATAATCTCCATGAGTGAAGGGATAAAGCTCAAACTTGCGTGACTCTAGAGGCTTCCAGTTAGGAGAATATTCGACCAACTATGCTTCTAGAAGTTACTTTTTCCTTTTACTTGCTTTTCACGGGGATGTGCAAGTTTTATTGGCAAAAAATGCATGAGTCGTCATAGCTAATGGAAGAAACATCAACGCATGCACAGGGAAAGGCTAGAAAAACTATGCATGTAGACTTTTAAGGGTTTTACAGAGCTTTTCTCCAATTTCCAAGAATTGATTCAGGAACATGAGTGTTTTATACCTTTAAGGGAACATGATATGGATGGTGATAGACCCATATGAACAGTCAAATGTCATGGTGACAAAATGACATGTAACAGAGTGCATATTCTAGTCTCAAGCCATTGAACGACATCTTGATCTACTCCTGGACCTTGAAGAATAAATCTGCAAATCCAAAACTGCTCAAGACAAACTCAATTTCTTCTCATATTGTGATTCCTGACGTTTCGATACCATCTAGAAATTATATAGAAACTCTATACCAATGGATTCAATCCGATCATGTAATGTATTAAAACAATATACTAAATCCTTCTACTATATTTGTGGAATATAAAACATGATCACTCAATCACATGCAAGTAAGAGAAAGAAGTAAATCAATCACACAACACAAGATGTATCTGGGGAAATCACCTGCTCAAAACCCCTCTATCATATATTGTACATAGTCAAAGAATCATGAAACAATATAATGATTTCTCACACCGAGAAAATCATGCACTCTCCTGACTATCTCACTCTGATATTGCTCAAAACTAACTTGCAATGGTCAGGAAAAATTGCAAACACTTAGCCAATTCTCAGCATCTGCTAAGAACAGCCTTGCTCATGCAATCCCTAGGCAATTAATCCCTATTAAATAGGATAATCAACCTTCCTTGACTGTGCAATCCATCATGAGCCTTCCTCTAACTATAATTGTGCCTGGTCAATTTGCTAATAAGACAAGTGATAGTTATCTTCCCTTTAACCTTTGTCTCAACTGGGTCTTCATCAAAACTGACATGCATGCAACTATTAATATTGAATCATCAGTTATCTGATTGATCACTACTTGTGAATTAAATCTAATTTAATTCACTGGACCTCTCACTAGCTCATCACTCAGTTAGAACTAGTTAAACTAATTTTAACTCAATTAATTTGAGTTAAATGATTACACTCACACCACACTAGTGCAATAAATGCAATTGGACCCCCAAAATAATAGAATCACTCTACATGCCTCACCTTTGACCCTCAACTCTAATTTCTTTAGCTAACTCATTCTTTCCGACTTATTTAACTAATACAAGTTTTTATGAGATGAAATTACAATTTATTTTCAAATTTATTCAAGGGACAAATAAATTAGGCGCCCACATTTAGCACTAGTGTGTAACTGAATTCCTCGCTCATGTGTGACTAGAATCCCACACGACTTATGTGGTCAATTTTTTTACTTTCTGGTTGCCAATTTCACTGTTTCGTATTGCAAATTTCAACACTCCCTCTCAACAATAAATGAATTCAATCTATCCTTATCTGGTACCTTTGTGTTGAGAATTTGGAGGGTTGTAGGTTAATACAAATTCTCTTCTTGATAATTACTTGTGACCTTAGTTATGATACTTATGACTTCTCTTCTTTTAATTAAGTTAATCTTTCATCAAGTCAATTATCAAAGAGCACAAGACACAAAGTTAGGCTCCTAGAGCCAGGGAAAAACCTCTCCCTCTTGGAGAGGAAAACCTGCAAATAATTCTTCTTATAGATCTTCAAATGACAAGTACCATGACCGTGACACATACCCTTTACCTTCTTATGCTTCCAATACCTTGTTGTTGATTGATTATGTTCTTCTACACTGTCCTTCACTGACTTGTACCTTTCTACACCAGAGAGCTTGGTCTCTACACAAATTCTACTTCCTTAGGGCATTGACTGTTTACTTATATCAGTTGGATGCAATCATAACTTTAGCACAATCACTATGCACTTTTTTGTACCTTTCTATCTCATGATTTGACACAGCTAAACCTTCTTTAGCACCTTGATCAGTTCTTGAATGCATTCTTATTTAACAATGTAATCCACACTTGAATACTCCCTTCTCCAACACCATCATCTACACTTGAACGCTACTTATTTTAACACAGAAATCAGTACTTAGATACAGCCCTAAACGCAACCCTAATCTGCACTTACATACAGCCCTAATTCTGCACTTACTTGTTGTAGTGTGTCTTGCACACAACCCTATATGCAGCTCTAGACGCAGCCCTAATCCACACTATAACTTCAGAGTTTTCCTTCCAAAACAATCTGCAACCTAACCAGAATTGTCCACAATTTCAGAGCAAAATCCTCATTCCTGTAATTTGTATCTCCTGCACTTCGCATTTCCTGCAGTTGTCCAAATTGATTCATGTTCTACGCAGTTTAGTGGGGTTTATATAGTTGTTTCCCCCTATATTTAAGCCGACTTGTTCATTAGATTTGAGGCCGACATGTTTTCAAGTTGTAAGCCGACATAAATAACATTTTATGAGGTGTTTATTCCAGTATTGTTGGAGGGTTGTCTTCGCTGTATAAGAGCTTGTCTTCCAGCTTGTTTGATGATTGTTTTGTGAGCTTCTTTGCAAGGTATTTGAAGCATATACATCTAAACTATATCCTTCATATATATATGACACCTAATTATATGAATTTCTATGAACCTAATAGACATCAAGAAGAAGTCTATCTACATAATAACATCTTGCTCATGAAACCCATGAAGCAAGTACACCAAAAATATAATTTATTATCTTTGACATATTCTTTACATAATTATATAGTCAACATGAAGACCGACCTAGTTACACTTTTCAACACTCTCTCTTAACTAGGGAGGTATTCATACAGGTACATGGTCACTTTCAAACTAAAAAATATCATAAGAAGAATCGGATTGGTAATCGCATATGTATAGCATCATATTAACCAACATTGTCCTAGTGCAAGGCCTTGACTAACAGCCCCATCCCTCAACGAGACAATGGGCTACAATGTTGGCGAGACACATGACTTATAGACACCTTCGTAATTGTATCTCCAAGTTACATACTCCACCCGGGTGTTCCCAAAGTATGACCTTCTTGGACTATTCTTCTCTTGGCTAGCTAGACCTCAAAGAATATCAGTCCCTGACTACTCTTATTTTGAATGCCTAATACATCCTCAAAGAGTATTGAATGCTAGATGATTACCCAATCCTCCATTATGTCTTCCCAAGTGAAGACCAGAATGATGTGTCTATCTCTCCCTCTCAACCAGGTAGGACCTATTCCACAGGGGAATGTACTCATTCCTATACAAGGAATGTACCTAAGCTCATTATTAGGAATTACCAAGTTTCTTCCAAGTAAGAAACTTATCATCAGGCTCCCTCTTAACCAGCGACCTCCAGCAACAATGGTGAGACACCCAGCTACTCATGAAGAATTCCTGTCCTCGATGTCATGGATTTTTGATATTGAGGAATCTTCAACTTTTTGCTTCATAGGGCACAGATCATCCATCACTTCCATCTTGAGTCATGTCAGCTATCAGAAAGTGATTCTTCGGACTTCCTTTATCTGTTCCATTATTATGCCATGCTGCTTTCCTTCGAATCATCTCCAAGGATCATACATCATTTTTGATGATTAGCAGCCCTGCACAAATTCATCCAGATAAACATATTCAAATGAAATTTTAGAACAAAGGTTACATTAGTAATGATCTATCACCATGACATCTTCCTGTAGGCATCAGCATCCTTCATACAGATTGACACATCTCCTAATAATATGTTTTTTCCAAGGGTCTTCTTCTTTACCAGACTTTCGTTAGAGTCTACATATCTTCCCAGGAGATCTCCTAGTCACATCTTCTTGGCCTCAGGATGATAACTGCCTCTTGAAATGGTTGCATTTCATGATCTCTTCCTCTCTGCACATTCTTCATTCCCAGGATATTACAAATTTTCCAGTTTCTTTTTTATGTACAACCACCTCATATTCTATGAGGTCATATTATGTTGTTTTCATTTGTCAGTGCATTGAGAGATCATTCTTCATAGATCATACTTCTAAATACATAGGTCTATTACCTGCAACCATATGACATGACTTCACAACATCCAATATCAGCGTATATGTATGCACACCTCATACCTATTTTCCTTGAGTCATCTTGTAGAGGTTTCTCTTGAATGAAGAGCTTCATTCATTTGACCTGCTTCATCAATATGTCATCACATCCCAAAATTATGTCTCCATGATGACCCTTGATCTGATGACTGCTTTACTTTAGTAGAGAGGTTTTCCAGAAGTTGTTTCACCGAGAGCTCCTTCCATGCTTCTATCGAGATGCTTCTTAATGTACATTGCTAGCATACAATGTTACAACTAATCAGAGATCACTTAAAGATAAAGATTATCTCAATCATAATAGAGATCTCTTGTTTCCTCCTTAGATATTTTAGCATCAGGTTCTTCTCCTTCATAAGTGACATGGGCTTCTTCCTTTTTCCTCTTGTCCTTTCTAGATTTAGGACAATCTCTTTTATAATGTCCAAGCTCATTACATCCAAAGCATCGCACGTTGTCCCTATTTCTTCTTTTATTTTGAGGGCCAAATTTTCTGAATCTTCCTTTCTTCTTGTATGAGGCTACAAAGGCATGATTCTCTTCACTTGGTCCTGTATCAGTTTTGGCCTTTAGTCTTGTTTCCTCTATTTTACATAGAGAACATAAATCATGGAATGGAGTGGCTTCTTTCTTCCCATATAGACTAGAAGTTAAGTTTCCCCATTCCTCTGGTAGAGCATTTAGCACCATTGTAGTCATCTCAATGTCAGACATCACTTATCCTAGTTCCTGCAGTTGATCTCTTATTTCAGCAATCCTCATAAAGTATGAAGTGATTCCTGCTTCCCTTGATAATTTCATTTTGTATAGTTTTTGTCTCAGAGAGATTACTTCTCCTGCAGTGCTCACAGAGAACAGCTCCACCAATTTTTCATATATTTGTTTTGCAGTCTTTTGTTTTGATACATAGGGAATGAGAGAGTCTTTGATGGATTATATGAGAATCCTCTAGGCTCTAATTTCTCCCTTCATGTACTTGCCATGGGCTAGAGCATATTCCTTTGGGGGTTGAACAGTAGATCCTTCGATATAGTCCATTACTTCATCTTCAATTAAATTCAAGTATGTTCTTTTCTTCCATGCGCTAAAGTTTGATGAACCAACCAGCTTGTTTATTTCTTTACAATAAGGCATCTTGACAGATAGGGTCATGAATACTTACTTGAGTGGATTTTCTTATAGCTTCCTTGATGATGATTGAGAATGAAGTCAAGGGTTTCCTTTCTTCAATGTTGGTGTACTTGAACCCTTGATTATAGAGAATATCTTCAGAAGTTGAGGTTCTCTTCAAAGAATTGCTTGAGTGCAAAACTTTGATGGCGAAGATTACTTTCCTGGAGGAGTTGATATTTTGAATGAGATATGAGATCTCACTTGAAGTAGCTAGATATTCTTCCTTGCAAATTGATTTTACTTTCCAACCCAAACTTTGATCTTTGCTTCCTTGAGTGTCTTTGTTGACAAGCAGCCCTTATGTTCAGCACCTTAGCTCTGAAACCTTGAGAATTTGGAGGGTTGTAGGTTAACACAAATTCTCTTCTTGATAATTACTTATGACCTTAATTATGATACTTATGTCTTCTCTTATTTTAGTTAAGTTAATCTTTCATCAAGTCAATTATCAAATAGCACAAGACACAAAGTTAGGCTCCTAGAGCCAGGGAAAAACCTCTCCCTCTTGGAGAGGAAAACCCGCAAAGAATTATTCTTATAGATCTTCAAATGATAAGTACCATGACTGTAACACAGACCCTTGACCTTCTTATGCTTCCAAGACCTTTTTTCTAATTGATTATGTTCTTCTACACTATCCTTCACTGACTTGTACCTTTCTACACCAGAGAGCTCGGTCTCTACACAAATTCTGCTTCCTTAGGGCATTGACTGTTTACTTATATCAGCTAGATGCAATCATAACTTTAGCACAATTACTATGCACTTTGCTGTACCTTTTTATCTCATGCTTTGACACAGCTAAACCTTCTTTGGCACCTTGATCAGCTCTTGAATGCACTCTTCTTTAAAAATGTAATCCACACTTGAATAATCCCTTCTCCAACACCATCATCTGCACTTGAACGTTGCTTATTTTAACACAGAAATCAGTACTTAGATACAGCCCTAAACGTAGCCCTAATCCGCACTTAGATACAGCCCTAAATCTGCACTTAGTTGTTGTAGTGTGTCCTGCACACAGCCCTAGATGCAACCCTAGATGCAGCCCTAATCCACACTATAACTTCAGAGTTTTCCTTCCAAAACAATCTGCAACCTAACCAGACTTGTCCGCAATTTCAAAGGGAAATCAGCGTTCCTGTACTTCGTATCTCCTGCACTTCGCATCTCCTGCAGCTATCCAAATTGATTCATGTTCTGCACAGTTTAGTGGGGTTTATATAGTTGTTTCCCCTATATTTAAGCCGACCTTTTCATTAGATTTGGGGCCGACATAAATAACATTTTATGAGGTGTTTATTCCAGCATTGTTGGAGGGTTTTCTTTGCTGTATAGGAGCTTGTCTTCCAGCTTGTTTGATGACTATTTTGTGAGCTTCTTTGCAAGGTCTTTGAAGCATACACATCTAAACTAAATCCTTCATATATATATGACACCTAATTATATGAATTCCTATGAACCTACTAGACATCAAGAAAAATTATATCTACGTAATAACATCTTTCTCATGAAACCCATGAAGCAAGTACACCAAAAATATATTTTATTATCTTTGACATCTTCTTTACATAATTACATAGTCAACATGAAGACCGACCTAGTTACACTTTTTAGCACTTTGGAATGTTCTGCATGAAACACTTATCTAGTGTTGTTTGCACCTGCAACTCCTAAAACTGAATAGCCTCCGAACAACTGAATCAGTATAATGCATCTATCATCAGAGTCTTCTGACCACTACTAGCTACTGCACATGTCTACTGGACTCCCTGTGTTGTTGCTGACATCTGCATCCATGCACTCTGCATTGCTGCCAACTTTGATATGCGCTCCAGTTTCTGACATCTTTCACTCTAATTTTTGTCCTCCTGAAATCTGATTGCATCAATCTAACCGATCCTTCCTGCTACTGCTGTATTGTGGGCCCCTCATAGCCAATTTTGATCCATGAGACACACCATCTCAATGGACCCTGCCAAAATTTCTTCTTGGGATTAATTCTACACATCACCCCACCTCACGCCTAGAGGTATAGTTGCATGTACTCCCTTTGCCTTTCTGGCTCGAAATTTCCCCCTCCTGGAGGTCTCTACTTGAGTGGACTCTTCCACTCGGTCTCCTCTCTGCTTCCCCAACTATGGCTGCTCCGAAACCTTCTGAGACTTCTTTTGAGGCTGCATGTTGAGAGATAATTTCTCCCTCTCAACCACCAAGTCATTAACCACTGCTTTGTTCCTCAAAGATTTGCATGCACCCTCAACCTTGAGAGCATATAGGTTCTTGACTCTTGAACTGATATGCTTCACCTGTCTCATGGCTATGTGTTTAAGGAACACCTCTCCTTTTCTACACATCACCTCATAACCACAGTCTTATAATACCGCTACAGAGACAAGATTATTCCTTAGACCTGGAACATACAAAACATCTGCTAGTCTGAGAGGGGAGCCAGAATCCCTCTGAAAGGTAATTGTACCTATGTCGGTCGTGTTATACCTCTTGTCATCTCCAAACTCTATGTTCTGCTGGAGGTCCTTCTCCTCCAAGTCACTAAAGAGATATCTATTCCCCGTCATATGGAACGAGACACCAATGTCTATATACCACATGCATCCCATTACAGTGTTGGACATTCATGCAATGAGAGTAAAATCAAGCTCAAACTGTGAAGCCAAAGCTTCACCCATTGCAATTTTAGGCTCCTTCTTTCTTTCCTTCTTCTGTGGACAATTCGTAGCATAGTGCCCATGCTCGTGATAGTGAAAGCATTTGATCTTGGACAAGTCTCGCTTGCCCTCTTTGCCTTGGTATTTCTTTCCCTTGGCTATCTTTCCTTTTCTGATCAATGCACAATCTTCTTCTTTATTGGTGCTGGAGGTCTCATCTGTGGTGCTCTGCCTGATCTCTTCTATTACCAAGTCGGACCACAAACGCTCCCAGTCTGGTAACTTCTCCCTCCCATCCAGAGAGTCCTCGTAACTATGCCAGCTCTTGGGAAAGCCTAGAAGTGTTAGGCTCACCAAGTCATCATCAGTTATGATCACACCAACACGTCCAAGCTCATCTCGAAATTGAGTGAACTTTGCCAAGTATGTTGTTATCGTCTCGCCCTCCTCCATCTTGATCCTTCTAAGCTTGTCTTTCAGTGCCAATTTCCTGTGGTCACTACTATTCTGAGACAAATCTATCAAGGCCTTCCACATAGCATATCGAGCCTCCTTCCCATGGAGACTCGAGACAATATGGTCTCGAAATCCCTCTAACAATATCCTTCTCGCCTTTTCTACCTTCTTCTGCTATGCATCAAGAAGTTGGGCATCTGTTGTTGTGGGCTTGGGAATATCAGTATCTATGAATTCCTTCAACCCGTTGTCTTCCAACACTGCCTCTGTCATGTCCTTCCATGCAATATAATTTTAATTTCCCTCGAGTGCATATTCGAGTATCAAGCCATTGAAAGACTTCTTGATCTGCTTCTGGACCCTGAAGAATAAATCTGCAAATTTGAAGCTGCTCAAGACAAACTCAAGTTCTTCTCTTCTATTGTGATTCTCGGCGCTTTGATACCATGTAGAAATTATATAGAAACTCTATACCAATGGATTCGCTCTAATCATGTAATGTACTAAAACAAGATACTGAATCCTTCTACTATATTTTCCCAATATAAAACACGATCACCCAATCACATTCAAGTAAGAGAAAGAAGTAAATCAATCACACAACACAATATGTATCTGGGGAAAGCACCTGCTCAAAACCCCTCTATCATATATTGTACTTAGTCAAATAATCATGAAACAGTACAATGTTATCTCACACCGAGAAAATCATGTACTCTCATGACTATCTCACTCTAATCCTACTTAAAACCAACTTGCAATGCTCAGGAAAAATTGACAAACACTTAGCCAATTCTCGGCCTCTATTAAGCCCAACCTTTCTCACGCAATCCCTAGGCAATTAATCCTTATTAAATAGGATAATCAACCTTCCTTGACTGTGCAATCCATCATGAGCCTTCTTGTGAATTTATAATTGTGCCTGGGCAATTTGCTAATAATCCAACTGATGGTTATCTTCCCTTTAACCTTTGTCTCAATTGGATCTTCATCAGAAATGACATGCATGCAACTCTTAATATCGAATTATCAGTTATCTGATTGATAACTACTTGTGAATTAAATCTATTTTAATTCACTGGGCCTCTGACTAGCTCATCACTCGTTTAGAACTAGTTAAATTGATTTTAACTCAATTAATTTGAGTTAACTTATTACACTCACACCAAACTAGTGTATTAACTGCAAGTGGACCCCCAAAAAAATAGAATCACTCTACATGCCTCAACTTTGACCCTCAACTAGAATTTATTGAGCTATCTCAATCTTTCTGACTTAGTTAACTAATACAAGTTGTTATGAGATGAAATTACAATTTATTTTCCAATCTATTTAAGGGATAAATAAATTAGACGCCCACATTTAGCGCTAGTGTGTAACTGAATTCCTCACTCATATGTGACTGGAATCCCACACCAGTTATGTGGTCATTTTTTGTCCTTTCTGGTTGCCAATTTCATTATTTCTTGTTGCAAATTTCAACATTTGTAGTTGAGCATGCAAGCTAATTGATGGTGAGAAAGCAGAGGGACATTAATTTGCGATCACCGCCCAATACATGAGATCATTGAAGATCCCCTATCACCAAACCATGTGGAGGTGAAAAGAAGACACTCAAGACATAGCAGCAGCAGTGGCTTGTCATTTCCATATCATCAAGTAGTCCATGTCAACAGTGTCATGTCACATCACGTCATAAGTTTTCATATGCCACATCATTATTGTGGACCATGCAATTTGTCATTCGAAATGTATTGTAAAGTGGAAGTCCAATGGACACATTCAGAATATGAAGAGTCATGTAAGTTGAAAAGTCATCGTAAGTCAAACATTCATGAGGGTATTCAAAGTGTCATAAGGAAAGTGAAACATCACCTCTTGGTTATATAAACACCCTCATTGTATGAGCAAAAGTCTTTTCACCTTGGCTCCACCAGCACAACATTAGAGAGATAAGCTAGTTCTTTTGTGGAGCAAGGAGTGACTCCAACGTTCCACTATTGGCGCTAGTGATGTTCATTGTACATATGTGTCATGGAACTTTTACTTAATCACAGAAGCCTTCCGAGGCTAGCACGTTCTTCATGCATTGACTATGAATGTTTGTAAGACTATTCTGCGGATGTTTGTGTTTCATGTTTTCTTTCACATCTGCTAAGATAGTTGAACTATTTCGGTTATGTTAGTACTTACCTTATTGAAAATGTGTTGTAATGGTTTTTATTGTTGTCCCATCCTTGTGGACTATTCTGCGAGATATTAGGCAGACATTTCTCAATTTTTGGTTGTAATGATCATCGCATCTCTTGTGGACTATTCCTCTAGATGTTAGACGGATCCTTCGGTTCATGTGTGTCTCTTCCCGAGTGGTGGTATTACCTCCCTCTTAGAGGCTCACTTCTCTCGCCCCCTCGCAGTAGAAGAACCTTAACGCACTTGCATTCGAACATTCACCAAGCACACCCCCCTTGCTTTTCGAAGGCGCGTGTGCACTCCTCTCTTTTGCTAACAGTTAGAGTCAAGGAAAATCTATAATAATACATGGCAACTGGGTTGATATTCTGAATGGGTCTCCTACTCCAAACGGTGTGAGGTCTAATTGGGACTTCACATCGGGAAGACCCCTTGGTTGACGGATTTCCAACACCGTCAACATGTTGTCAAGCGATAAACATGCCTACTAAACAAACCAAACTCTCTATCAATGTTATAAAGGTTGATTTTCTAAGTCCTTTAATTTTTCTTTTGGAGAATGACTTGGTATCAACCAAGTTGGATATGAGTTTTGAAATGAACTTTTCCATCATTTTGGAAACATCAAATAAATGTATCATGCATAAAGAAGACATAAAAATCGAAAGTTGATATCCTTACTTCATAGTCAATTGGTTATGTCACTCAAAGGGAAATTACAAACATCTACAACCAACTTAATCCAAATAATTTTGTTAGATTTTAGAACAATCAATGATATCTTGCATGACCATTAACGAGAGTGATAAAATATTTATTTGATGTTGGGAAAAATACTGAGAGGGGGGGTGAATCAGTATTTCGAGATGACTGAAAATTTTTTACTTTTTCTTTCTCTTAAACCCATACGCTACTTTACTGAACCTAACTCGCGTATACACGCGGATATCGTTAAGAAAACTTGCGTATGTCCAGAGATCTTATTATGCATTTAATTATTTACTTAGATCATTGCATCATTAATTCATCATATGTTTAGTAAGCAGTAAGCATGTGCAATAATAACAGAATAAACCATCACACATAAGCAACACACATGAACACCAGTATTTAAGGTGGAAACCCAATTCGGGAGAAAACCACCGTTGTTGTCGTCTCTGTCTTCAATATTTATTATAAAGAAAACTTCTTACAATGTTTTACTGGCGCAAACTCATACCAGCACGCAGGCACCCACCTGCAAAAGGCTGCAACCTTCTCTCGTTCTCCAGCCACTACTGGAAGGGAGCTCTAACCCCCTGATCTCATTTACCAGCCTCTCCTGGAAGGGAGCTACTTCCCCCTGCTCTCGTTTACCAGCCTCTCCTGGAAGGGAGCTACTGCCCCCTGCTCTCATTTACTAGCTACCACTGGAAGGGAGCTACAACCCCCTCACTGAAGGCTTCGACCCTCAGCACCACTACGGACCACGTTTCATCAATTTTTATACTAGATCCAACAGCTTCCACACAACACATCTTGTAGGCCACTTTTCATCAGATTTTCAGACTGGACCCACTCCACACATTAAGCTCAACATACATCAAACTGAAACTTATAACCCCATCAATTCATTCATTGAATCATCAACCAATCAACCAACAACTTGATCTTTAATCAACATAATCAGCATTCAAACAACTCAGATCTGTATGAATACATCATTGACAGATAGCAGCAAAACAGATCAGACATTTCATTCCTCATACTTCAGCAAAACCCTAGATTCCATACGCGCTTTTACTTCACTAAACCTGTGTATATACGCGCTTTCACAGAGACAAACCTGCGTATATATCTGCACATATTTCAGGACTGACCTCATATTCCACACGTGCTTTTGCTGAAACCAACCCGTGTATATACACGCTTTCGCTGAGATGAACATGCGTATAGATCTGTAACATTTCAGAACTATGCAGCTCATCAGAACAGATAACTTAGATCTCACCCTTTACTTCAGCAAAGATTCGCCAGATCACAGATCTAAACATTCCATAAACAGATCTAGAAAATACATAGTCATTTCAGATCTAGAGATCCCTTTTCATCATTTTCTTCATAGGTGCATTATTAATTCAGATCAATCAATAAATTGTTACCCATTCCATGCAGATATACTTCAGAGTGAAGTATTCATTAAAACCCAAACCTATGCGCCTCTTGCACTATGATCTTCTTCTCCTTATATAGATTTAGCTTTTGTCAATACCATGAGTCAAAACCACTCAACCGCTAATGGTATTCCCAGACAGGATCAAATAGATAATCTAGCGCTCAATACAGTGGGCCAATACCATGGTAATGCCCCTAGGTATCATAGATTTTAGAGCGCAAAAGGCACACGCGACTTGGAACGTTCGTATCCGCGTGTATACGCGATTTCTCTTCAAAATAGTTGCGTATATACTGGTCCTGAATGTATACGCAGGTTTCCTTCACAAAAGTAGTGTATACATTGAATCCATACGCGAGTTGCCTTCATAAAAGTAGCGTATACATTGTGACATATTATATTTATCATTTCTCTGGCACTTACTGAAATTCCTTTTTCTGCTACTTCTGAACTGATCTGTAGATACATCATTTTTACATCTTTTTCAAATAGGTTGCTATCAAAACGCAAGTCATCAAGTAGATTTTCATCAATGACAACTTCATCAAGTAGGTTGCCATCAAGGACAACACATTGCATCATATTGCCAACATTTGATTATGGTCATACTTTGTAACTTAAGAGTTTGATATCAAGTGGGTCTAGCCTGAGTGGTTGTGAGAAACATTGTTATCCTCCCACATTGTGATATGATGCTTTTCGTAGGCCATTTGTTGAATACCAGCATAGATCCATCTTAACCATGGATCTAGCATATGCCGAGGGTTCAAATTTTTTGAGGTGCAAACCACTTTTATAGTGCAAAACTTGAAGAAAAAAAAAGTTTGCATATCAATACATTTGATCCCTCGTGTTGCTTAGTGCTTGATAGAAATTTGGTCTCTCTCTATATATACATGTTTTTGTATGTGTGTGTGTGTGTGTGTTAAATTTTTCATTACTTAAAATGTATTTTTGAATGTATAAATGGATTTAATGCCTTGAAAATCCCTTAGGGCACTTGGATTGTGTAATATACATAACTTAAACTTGCAATTCCAATAAACCTTCACCGGATTTTAGACAAAATTGACCAAGAGCATAGAACAAAAAAAAAGCTAAAATGTAAGATTATTTGAAATGTTTTAACCATAAGAACTATTATTTTTTAATAATTATTTTATATAATATATGCATATATTTTCTTTTAACTACATATAATATATACATAGTTGACATTAAAAAAAAATTACTTAACATGAGCAGTGAAATATTTTATTTATAAACTATATTGTACACAGAAAAATGTTTTTCTTTTATTAATATATTTTTAAAAACATGTTAATATTAGTTACCATGGGTCATCCTATTGTAACTTATGTGGTAATTAGGAGGAAAAGATGGAGAATCTATTGAATTCATGCTCATATATAGAAGAAATACGATCGTTCATTCCTTTAATCTTTGGGTAGAGTAATCTTAATCCTGAAGATGTAGTGGCAACACTTGGACAGTGGATAAATTAAATTTGATGGAGCATCAAAAGAAAATCCTAGAATAACATAGCTTGAAAGTATTTTTCAGGGATTGGAATTCAAATCCCCCAAGGATCTTCTCACAAAGCTATGGAACTACAAGTAATAATGTGGTGGAGTTCCAAGCCTTAGAGAGAGATCTGTAGATTGCCATCTCTAAAGGATTTCGAAAACTTCAAATTGATGGAGATTCAAAGTTAGTGATAAACATTGTCCAGAAGCTAATCTATGGGTCTCCGTCCTAGAAATTGGTGAAAATTTGGAGACCGGAAAATCAGAGTGATAGTATCAGAAAGCCGGTATTGCAGCTAGATTATGCCATAGTTCAACATCCAAGAAGAATGGGGAACAAGGAGGAAAATTTTATGGCTAACTTGTGATACCAGAGTAAGGATTTAAGTATTAATATGAGGTGTCCTATTGTGAATCAGGTAGGTTGGGCAGATTCTCTCTAATTTGTTTTGGATAGAGATAAGAACATCCCCAATCAAGGTGTTAATGGCATTAATAAGGGTTCCTTAGGGGTTGAGCCCACCACCCTTGGATGTGATGGACATTTATGTTAAGGGGGTGTGGCTCACCCCCAACATGCAAAGGCATTCATGGCACCAAATGGATTTCAGTCGCTTTAAATGGATCCCTGCAATGAAGTTTTGGGCATTCGATGGTGAACTGAGGGGAAAAGTTGAGGTTGAGACCTCAACCTCCCTACTATTAGTGGCAATCTTGTACTCTTGTGCGATGTTAAATCTGCTTGGATGTGATTTTGGTGTTGCGATGGAGTGGTTTTGGTTTGTTGGTTTCCTATGGTTGAGGTGGTGAGTGGGAGAAAAACTAGGGTACACAGAAGTCGTGTCACGAATTCTGCCCCTAGAGGTCAATGTTCTAGGGAGTATCTCTTCTTCGAATCCCGACGAACTATGCCAAGTCGTATCCTCCCCATTCTTGTTTTTCTGCTTTATTGTTCTCTTAGGGCTCAAGTTTGTGGCCTATGTTAACTTGTGAGTTGGGAGGGTTGGGTGCCCCTGTTTTTAGTCTCTAGTTGTTTTAACAAGATTTGGTTGATGTATGTGCTTAGTAAACTCAATATTGGCATGTTCATGTATTTATTAAGGATTTAGTGGTTTTCTCTATAGAATTGGGATTTTCGTCAAGCATCTCTCTCTACTCCTAGTTTTCCGCCTTTTCAAGGGTTCTCTGAATTTCGGCCTTTGGGTAATCTATGGGTTTGTTTTTGGTTAATCGTGTTGGGGCCCATGGGCTATGACGCTAGGGTATTCGTTTCTATGAGGCATGAGCCAATGAACCCCTCACGCTATGTGGTATGTGTTATGATTGTAGTTGATGACATTGTGGGATGGTGTCTAAGTCTAAAGGGAGTTGCATTTGGTGTTTTTTCCTATTTCTTTGCAGGTCAAGGAAGCTACTATAGTTGTTATAGATGTGACCCTTTTGTTGCCTTCATGCCACCCAGGTAGCACATGCGTTGTAGGCAGGAGGTGGGGGAAGCAGTCTAAAAGGACAATGAAGAGCAAGGCTTTTCGCTCAGGATTTTGCTGTTGCATTTTTCAATGTTGTGCCACCAGAGACAAGAAGAGAAAGTAGTGAGATGGAAACCTGAACTGGGGTGGAGAGGCAATCCCACTCGGATTCTAAAAATATGGATAAAGTTTATACCTAGATTCTGGACCCTGGCCACACTAGGGGACTAAAGAAGCAATATCTGAACTCAGTGGCTTTACACTGGTAAATGAAAACTATGTTGTGGTTGATTTTGATAAACAAACATGTTGAGAGGCACAATATCTTTGCCTCCTTGGAAGACATTAAAAGAATGTTGAGGAACCAACAATTCACCCCTGCTAGGTTGGATGCAAGGGTTTGCCCATGTGGAGGGACACTTACACTGTGACCCTGACACTGCTGAATCTTTGAGATCAAGTGCTAGAACCCCAACTCCCATCTCATCTTCTAAGTCTGAATGATTTCTCTTTCATGTCAAATACTTATTTTTATGTTATGTATGTTTTGGACAAGCCAATAATAAGGGCTTTTTTATTCACTGTTGTAATCCAGATATAGTTATATGGTTTGTAATAAAGTTCTGGTCTTCTAGAACCTTGGTAGCACAAGTGATGAGAAATTATTTGTTGGATAGATGCTACAACCATATATACTTAATTTTTTGGTAATATAAAGTATTAATTTATTAAAAAAAATAACATGTTAATATTATTTAACCTTGCATATTGAAATTGTTTATTTATGACCTATATTGGATTTTTTTCTTATTAATATTTTAAATGCAACATATTAATTTTATATTAGAATTTTGAATGAGTTACGAATTTCTCTTTTATTATTTTTATCACAAAGAAATTGAACATTTTTACTTAAAATTACTTCTTCTCTTTATGGATTGAAATAATTTATTATAGTCAACAAAAAAAAACATCAAATTTCTCTTTTATTTATTTTATCGAAATTGAACATTTTTACTTACAATTACTTCTTCTCTTTGTAGAATGAAATATTTTGTTATAGTCAACAACAACAACAAAAAACACATATATATAAAGTATACATTTTAAGCACTCAAATGCAAAAATATAATTATTTTTATTTTTATTTGTAATTACATTATCTCTTCTACAAATGTGCCAAGACATAAACAGCACAAAGAAGATAAAACAGTGATCCACAAACTATAGAAACAAAAGACCCACTAACTCATCCAATATTTGGTTTTTCATGTTACATGCAAATGAGTATTACTCTACTAAGAAACTAACAAGAACACACCAAAAACAAGTTTTAAATCTGAGATGTATAGTTGTCTCATTTTCTTGAGGAGTTCGTGTTAACTTCTGTCCAACCAACTAATTGATTATTAAAAACATTATTCTAAAAAGGTTATTAAAAACATTATGGAAAAGTACTGCAAGAACTACTGCACAAAAAATATCACACTAATAAAATAAAGTGGGAATATATTGGTGTCCTATGTCAAACGCTAAATATACTAGAAAGAAAAAAGAAACTAATATGTGAGTAAATATGGATACATAGGTTTGCTGGCCCCTCTTGCAAAGCGCGTAGTCTAAAAAGGCAGCGTTTTCGCCCAGAATTCAGCAATGATTTTCAAAAAATCTGGCAAAGATTTGCCCAAAATCTTGTTTACAGTTGATAAACTTTAGTATTTTGAGTGCCCTAAGGGTTTTTGATAGTGCTGAATCCATTTCCACTATCAAAAATGGATTCCAAACACTCCAACTACCTGATTTTTTGAATTTTAGTTGACCAGATTCCAGCAGTTTTCTGCCGTCCAGGCTATTTCACTGCCTCGGTAGACAACTTCCTTGCAAAAGCGCCAAAACCTTGGTCAATGATTTAATCCCAATCAGGTCATAGTTCACTGAAGCGTGTGCAAGCAGAGGTCACAGAATTTATGTTAGCAAGCCCAACATTATCCAACGGCCAATGCATTCAAAGCATTGTTCCACTTGACATAGCCAACCAAATGAAGAAGATCACAAGCTCCCAGAATTAATATGCTTTAAACTTTCTACCATTTAGGATTACTTTTACTCGACAATGAGGCTTACAAAACAAGCTATAACTTAGCTTCTTGCAAAGGTTTCCAACATTGGGTACCTCGTCATCATTCAGTGCTTTACGCAACCCCATCTAAAACTCTCAAACCAAAACAAATTCAGCAGGAAAAGTATACATATAATATAAAAGAGAGATGAAAGCAATTGAAAATGTTACATGCCAATCATTGGATCAAGATAAATTCAAATAAAGAGTCCCTCCATGTGCTCTAAAGCACAAAGGATCTTTGCATCATATGAAAATGTTATTCACAAGTGCCATGCTATAATACACCACACTTACCCATCACAAATTAACAGCTCGTAGCGAGAGAAATTTCTCTATATTACATTAAGAGGAGTTTATCCATACTAGCCCAAAGTAAACATCGACGAGGACGGTCTAGAAACCTTGCTCGCCAGGCAGGCTCTTCACTCTCATATATAAAACCACTCTTTTCATAGAGACATCTTGCAGCATCATTATCCACAGCTACATGAACATAGAGATCAGTCATATCTGCTTGCAGCAACAAAAAGTTTAATCAAGAAACAGGATTAATCAATAAGCAAGATTGAATTGTATTCTAGGACCCATAAATAATTTATTCCACCATCATCATCATAGCAAACGCATTGCAATACATGAAAAGGTCCAAGTTGATTTCAGTATATATACATCCGCTTATGATGAAGATACTATTTTATAATTACTCCCTTAATATTTATCAAAGGATACAAGTAGAAAGTAAAAGGCAACTATCTGAATTATTGTACAAAGTCATATATCTTCGAAGTGGCTAATCCCTCGAATTAAGGTAAAGTATAATTGCTGATCTATTCCATTGTTGTAAATGCCACAAACCCTTCCTGCAATGTAATAATTTAGCCATAATAATGACGTGAAAAAATAACAAAACAATATCCATGGACTGCATATCGACATAAAATCCCATGGCATAAGAACGTATTCATGCAATATCAAGAATTATAATAAAATTACTGCATATCGACATAAAATCCCATGGCATAAGAACGTATTCATGCAATATCAAGAATTATAATAAAATTAAATCATGTAGGGTTAGAAGGAACACTAGTAATTGCACGACAGATTGAAGATGCTTCCTTGATGACGGTGTCCTCCTAAAGGGCTCTTATATATTTAATACTTGTCACTCTGAGTTAATAGATATTAGAGAGAGAGAATTTTGGAATATATATATATATATATATATATATATATATATATATATATATGACATAAATTCCTGTTCATTTTCTTAACTGTAACTGTAATCTCCACATAACTCTAAAAATAGCATTCACAGGGTCTACATTGAAAGGCAAAGAAAGGTTGTCTTCCATAATATAAGAAGACTTTTGCAATCTTAAGAATGTCAACTCAATAGAACTAAAACACACAACAACCAGCTCACATTGATGCAGCCACAACTTCCTCATGCAACCGTGTGGGTCTCAAAACCACTCAGTTAAAGAAATAGCAGGCCACCCAAGGCACTCACAATATGGGAGCTAAGGTTGTTAACTAATTCCCTATTTATACTATACATCAATAATTATTCTCCAAAGAAATAACTCAAAGCCATGTGGAAGGTACTTAGCTTTCAATCCACGGTAAATTAACCAGCCACAAAATGACCCATTCATAAAAACTAGAAAACGCAAGAGGAGGCCATTAGAGGGTTGTCAGTATTCCATACCTCGACAATAAATTAGAAATAGATTGGAATTCTGGGACGAACAAAGTTTGTACCTTAAGTCAAATACTCCAAAAGACTTGGAATATAAAAATATTAATTAAGGATACAAATATTATTATATATAAAATGTATGAATAAGAATGATTGATGATTGTCACAAAAGGTCGTGTCTCATCAGACATGTCTCTTTAGTACTAATTATTAATTAATTATGATTATTATCTTTTACATTATTTTCTATATATTTTATTCATAACATTGTCTTCCTCTTCGAAAAGCTTTGTCCTGAAAGCTTGTTGATAAAAAGGCTTGAGCTCTTTTTCGGTCTCGACTGTCTTCTCGTCTCGGAACCTTCGTTGATACTAGACAATATGATCCTTGAAGCGATATATATAATTGTCGCACGGAAGAGGGATCAGACCATCCTAGATCAATCTTTTGTGGAATCTTGCGGTGACTGGAAACTTATGATGGATTGTTATCACATGAGTGGATTGCACTGACATTAAAGTATTCTTCGGAACATCAGTTTGTTGTTTCTATTCTAAATACGTAGCTCGATTGAGTTGTCTACTCTTGTGATTCGGCTGTCAATAGGGAACTTTTTTGGTTTGACTTTCCCTTATTAGGTTTGTGGCAATTTTTTGATTTTCTTCTGGCAAGCGCGTTTTTGAGTTGGTTAT
Source organism: Pinus albicaulis (assembly GCA_034641835.2). Lineage (NCBI taxonomy): Eukaryota > Viridiplantae > Streptophyta > Pinopsida > Pinales > Pinaceae > Pinus > Pinus albicaulis. The sequence continues at coordinate 180,636,036 of CM076578.1, forward strand.
AGAACCTTCACATGGGATGTTCATAATCTGAACTACAACATCTAAGTTTGTATTTTTTTCAACTTGCTTGTAACATTCATTGCATCAATATCTGTTTCTTTCTCTTCAACTTGGACTTCTACATTCGATGCTTCCTTGTCGATAAATGGTTGCACCTTGTTTTCTAATGATTTCTTGTCCTTCTTAAGCTTCTTAATTTACGTCAGTAGCTTTTCACTGTGGTCTTCAAGTCAAGAAACTTCTTCATTTTTGTCTGTTGGACACCTAATCCTCAATGGGTAGGTGTGGAAGGCGAACAGACAAAAGGAGTCCAAGTGACCTTGGAATGTGGAATCCAAGAGTCATACCAATGTAATATAAATACACATCTATGGTTAATATAACATATCTCATGCTTATATTTCCTATTCTTGTCTCTGCCATGCTTGTGTTTAACATGGTATCAGAGCGGGTGATTGTTGGCCCTGCTCCAATCAGCGAAATGTTAGCTGTTTTCTCTGCCCTCTGTCCTGAAATAGAAAAAAAATTGCATTTTCCCTCATACCTGGGTCTGTCAAATATCTACCCAAGCATTACACCACACTCTACGTTGTTTCTGTGACAAGTTGCCCTGAGCGTTTTATTCTCCTTGTAGTCGGCTCCACGCTGCGTTAGCTTCCCTCTGCTCCTTTGTTCCGGCAATACATTGGAGACCGTGTAATACTTATGGTGTGATGCTTGCTTCTGCAGCTTGTGTACATGGTATCGGAGCATGATTTTGTTGAATGTGCGCTACACCGCTCTTGGAATTCATTCAGGTTTCCAAGTCGATTTTCTACAAAAGAAATGTCTCAATTTATTTGTTTGAGTTAACTTCTTTGTGGTTCGAATTCTATGATAGAATTGTTTTACAGAGGACAGTAAATCACTTCCCTACATAATATTTGGTGTTTATGGCAGTGAAGAGGTTGTCGACACTACTGATGCAGACTTCATTTTACTGAGTAAACAATGTAACCTACTAAGATCTGCATTGACATTTTGTTGAAGAAAGTAGAATCGACACCAAGAAAATATTATGGCCATGCATTGGTATTGAACGGTATGGTTCGTAACTCTTGGACTATATGTGCATTGTTAACGATGGAGACTAGTTGAATATCAAATTGCGTTAAATTTTGTGTTGGAGCCTTGAAGTCTGTGCATTTTGAATGCCCTGAAGTCACATACACCTTAGTTTATATGTTGATTGGTATCATTTTTCTCATTCATTGAAATCTTGATATATTTGGCTTACAACAAGATTTCAATCGAAATTTCCTAGCTGCTAGCAAATGAAAATACTAACTCTCCCAAGCTTTTCAACACACTTGTGGCTGAGATTTTCCATAGGAAAGAGGCACCAATATTGTTTGTAAAAGAGAACTATTTGTATTCATGAAAACTAGAAGGTTCATTTGCTGACTTGAGTTATTTAAACTATGGAGAAAATTCATGGATTATTAGAGTTATTAAGCACTCTAATCTTATCTACTAGTGGAGACACAATTAAAATCAGCAGGGACACTTTGTTTAATATTAAGCTCTGTCTACAAGATGCACAAGAACAGATTGAGTTTTTGCAGCTTGAATCTCAAGCTACAACAAGAGGAGTTACAGAAGCATAGCCATCATTCTGAACCTGTTTATGTTCAGAACATTGGAACAGACTCCCATAAGTAGCAAGTCAATAATGATGCAGTTGATTCAGATCTAGTACCCATTTCAGGATCAGATGTGCAAAAAGATGCAGAAATGCAACATGCACTTCCCAAGCCCATCATCAGACGTTGGGAAGAGCTTGTCCATAACAAGCACAGAACAGGTCTTGGATATGACAAGGAGTTTTCCTTTCATATTATGGACTACTCCAAACCCATCAAATTTCAGAGTGTCGGATTTCTTTATGACAGTTCACCTTCAACTGTTCTAGATCCTGCCCCTCTTCCACAGCAGCAACAACAAATTGTAAAATGCCAACACTGTGATCGAGTTGTTCATATGAAAGATCACTATTTTGATCTTCACCCATGCAAGCACTGTGGTCGGCACACTCATTCTTCATACAGATGCTTCAGAAACAAGCCTCCTACAAGAACAAAGATTCATCTTGGATGGATCGCTTCTTGTCAATGGGCATCAACAGCCAAGAAGATGTTTAAGTCATATGTCAGAACTTGTTCTAGAATATTGAACAATCTTGCAGTTGATTTTTTGCCATCATCTCACCTTGTACCTGACAGCGGGGAAAATGGTGGTCATCTACAAGCTTCGAAGCCACTTCAAAAGAGCCTGAGCCACAACCTATCATTCTAGATTCAGAGTTGTAGCCAAAGATACAGCAGTTCAAGCGAGCCTGAGCCACAACCTGTCATTCCAGATTCAGAGTTGTAGCCAAAGACACAGCAGTTCAAGCGAACCTGAGCCACAACCTATCATTTCAGATTCAGAGTTGTAGACAGAGACACAGATACCCATGAGCATGCCTTTGGTTGGTGGTCACCCATAAACCATCCATGCGAGGTTGATATTCTTCCTCTTCAAAGAATTCGGGGCACTTCCTCTAGTAGAAGACTTCAACTTCTTGCCAGTTTTGGTAGAGTTCTAGGAAATGCATCAAGCATTCCAGAGTTGCTAGTCATCCTTAAACCATCGCAAGTTGTAGACCTCCCTTCCTCTAGGTTGAAGGTCTCCCTCTTCAAAATATGAGGAGCACTTCCTCTCGCAGAAGACCTCAGCTTCTTGCCAGATTTGGAAGAGTTTCGGGAACTGCACTAAGCGTTCCAGTGTTGGTGGTCATCCTTAAACCACCTCTTTATGCCAACATTTCAGAGAGCTCATTCAGCGTAGTTGTTGCCATGCATACTTTTCCATTTTTGTATTATAGCTTTCTTCTTGGACTCGCACATACCCCTTCGGATTAAAGGGGGGAATGTTGGACACCTAATCCTCAATGAGTAGGTGTGGAAGGCGAATGGACAAAAGGATTCCAAGTGAACTTGGAATGTGGAATCCAAGAGTCGCACCAATGTAATATAAATACACATCTATGGTTGATATAACATATCTCATGCTTATCTTTCCTATTCTTGTCTCTACCATGCTTGTGTTTAACATTATCAGTGGTGATCTTGTCAACTTCTCTTTGCACATTTTGTATCGCCTTTTTACTTTCTTAAAGAATTACTTTTAATTTTTCTCGTAGGCCTTCAAGCGTCATTGAATTTGGCTTCAAAGTAACGTCCTGTAGCATTATTTTTTTCTTTTTGTGGGAAAATGTCAAAAACTTATTTTTCGTATTTAGGATAAAGGACCCTAGAATTTCAATCCAGGATGAACCCAACACAATGTCACTATCGTCGAAAAGTAAGGCTTTCACAGTAAATTGAGGGATAAAGGTGTAATCCCCAATATTTAGTTGTCGAATTTTTATGTCGTATTGTTTTTTGTTAAAAAAATCTAATTTTTCGATTATATTTAACTCAAGAATCACCAACTGGTTTGCAATTTTAGGGTTTATATAATTTTTATCTTCGATTGGTGATATAGCAATAGTGACATATTTTCCTGCGAGAGTTCCTTTAAATTTAAATAACACCTTAGCGTCACTCGGTAAGGTTTCTAAAAATCTTCCTTCCTTCAATTTTGAATTAGACTCCATTCTTCTTGACTTAATAACTTTCCTTGGTAATTTTTGTGTTTAAATGGTAATTTTCACTAAAAAAATATATCTTTTTGTATGACTCTCGTCTAACTTTAAAGTTATTCTTTATTTCTATAATAATACCACCTTCTTTTTCTTCAAGTTACAAAAACTTCAAAAACTTTTGATACCTTTTTAACTTGATACTTTTCCCTTAATAACTCTCTTTCTTCTTCTATATAATAATAATATCGTTATTTGTATCTCTCCTTAATTTTTTACGATAATATTTTATTTACCCTTTTTTCTAACTTTTAAATTTCCAATGTAATAGTAATCTCCCAAACTTTTAATATAATCTCTTCCTCAACTCTAAAGTACCTTCTCTAAAAACAGTGCCCTGTGGTTTTTTGTTATGGTGTACGGACTTGTATGATCTTTCACAATTCTATCACAAGAATGGCTCCACTAAAAAAGAGTCCACCATAAAGGGAAATCAATTTCTATGTAATAACTTGCAGCAATGTTTTTTTGGTCCCTTTAAAATAAATTTGCTTATCATTTAAATTATAATGAAGCCAAGATTAATAAAATCAACAGGAAGTCGTGATGTTTGACCTTGGTTATGACTTTTCACAACGTCCCTTCAAAACTTTTCTGCGATATCGATATGGATGATGAGAGGGCAAGAAGCAGCAAGCATTTGCCAAGGGAGCCAACAGCAGAAGAGAGGTTGTGACTGGGGTGTTCCGAAGGGCAGATGACGATGACGCAGAGGAATGGTGGGCGACAGTGACAGGTTTGTGGCAGCTAGGTTGTATGGGTGCAGTGGAAGTCACGGTGGTTGGACTTCACCGGTTGCAGTAGTTGGACTTCACCAGTTGAGGAGTAAGGCAAAAGAGGAGGTGTTGGCTGGTTCATATAACAAGCGTTGATACAACCAACTATTTTTGTATGGAGCGGCAATGTCGGAGGCTCGACGGTTGCATTCATAGATCGACGAGCAAGTAATTTTATTATTACTTTTTTTTGTTATTCTTTTTACTTAATATGGTTTTTAATTTTTTTCTTTTTTTTATTAATATTTATTTTTGACAATGTTTTCTTTTATTTATATATTATTTTATAATTTTTTATTTTCCCTTTTATACTAACCCCTTTTTTTTTACAATTTCTTTTTTTTCCAATTTTTTATCTCTTTAATATTTTTTTCTATGTATTTTTTTCTTAATCTCTTTTTTTTTTAATATTTGACTTTTTATTTTTTTCCAGTATATATTGAATTTCTTTTTATTTTATTTTTTTGTAATTATTTTTAAAATGGCCAAAGGCCTAAATGGCTATATGGAGAAACTCCAAAAGTTGGTAGCGAAACACTTCAACGGCAACGATGTTGATGAATTGACAGTCAAGGACCCAGATCAAAGAACGTGTCTTTGTGGCTCTGTGCAACGGTGAGCGACCAGAGGATCGAACTATTCTGATACCAAATGGAACGAACAAAGTGCGTACCTTAAGTCAAATACTCCAGAAAACTTGAAATATAAAAATATCCATTGAGGATACAAATATTATTATATATAAAATGAATGAATAAGAATGATTGATGATTGTTACAAATGAAGCCTGCTTATATACCTACGTAGGTGCCTCTTCACGAAAGGTCATGTCTCATCAGACATCCCTCTTTTGTACTAATTATTAATTAAATATAATTATTATCTTTTACATTATTTTCTATATATTTTATTCATAACAAATTCAATGAGTTCTATATATTTCATCCTACCGGTACACGATATTAAAAATAGAATGCACTGATCACCATAAAATATAAATCTGTATTAACTCAATATAAGTGTTCGCTACCTAGGTCATGTGGTTCCCACTGTTTCTGGTTGGTCATGGCTAAATCATTTTTTATCGAGTAAACAGTGTGTATATTGATTTAGAAAAGGGACTCAAGCAGCCAGATGTTGAGAATTTGGAGGGCTGGTGATTAATTCAAATTCTCTTCTTGATAATTACTTGTGAGTTTTCTTGATTTACTTATGTCTTCTCTTCTTAGCTTATTTAGTCTTTCATCAAGTCAATTACCAAAATACAAGAGACACAAAGTTAGGCTCTTCAAGCCACGGCAAAACCTCTCCCTCTTGGAGTGGAAAACCCACGAGAAATTCTTCTTATAGATTTTCGAACGACAAGTACCATGACCAAGACTCAAACACTTGACCTATGTATGCTTCCAAGACCTTGTCATTGCTTCTTTGTCGACCTCCAACGTTGATCCTTCTTTTCTACACCAATGTGCACTGTCCTGCACCAATACTAGAGAACTCGATCTCTAAGTCTATCTTCCTTGATTTTGTCTCGGTTGCTCAAACACTCCTTCCTTACTTAATCTTCTTTGTCTTTAGTACACTCAACAAGTATCTTTTTTGCTATTCTATGGTAGTGCCTTTCCACAAATTTCTTGCTATTCAGATATTAGACTAGGTCACTCGGGACCCTTCAGTTTACATTACCTTGAGGTTACTTCACTTAAGATATGTTGTCTCTCCTTTACGTATTGTATATTAGGAAGGCAAATCACAGATTTACCTTCCTTAATTTCTCACATTGTGATCTGGAGATAGTCCAACACTTAGCCACAGACTTCAGAGCAATCCGCATTCATTGAACAACACCCAAACACAGATCCGCATTTCATTGTCCTTAACTCGCATATATTCCATACTGTTGTAGTATATCTGCACTTGTCTAAAGTGTCTTCTTGCTAATCCACACTTTAATTTCAGAGCTATCCGCAAACTTCTTTCACACTTCAGAGCAGTCCAAAAATCCTTGTCACAAATGAGCCACAGATAGGAGTATATATAGAGGCTCCTTCTATGTTATTAGGCCGACCATCTAGCTATCATATAGGCCGACTTTAACACAATATATAGGCCAACATGAAGAGTATATATATTAGTGTTGATGATGTTTGTCATGAGGGTAGTTATGAGCCATTCTTCCACAATGTCTTGGAGCACATTCTTCAGACTAGATACTTCATACACATGACTCTTAATTACACTTATAACCAGAAGACAAATCCTAATAGACATCAAGAAGAAGTCTATTGAGCTATAATAAAAGTCTTGCTCATGAAACCCATGAAGCAAGCATAACAAAAATACATTTTATTATCTCTGTCTTCTTTTTTACATAAATACATAATCACATAGCCAATATGAAGACCGATCCTAGTTACACTTTTCAACACTTTAGGGTGGTACTATTTGGGAAACCCCGACTTTGGTTGTGTGGTCCCGCTCCCTTATCCACATATACTACTCCCCTTCCATTCACTATACACCCATTCATCATCTCTCTCACCTGGGTCCACATTGTTGGAAATATTGAGAGGGGGCTGAATCAGTATTTCTTTTCAAATGTTATTTTTACCAGTTAGATCACTTATAATTATAACACAAAATGAACAATAAGAATAAATATTTTTATTACTCAGATATAACAAGGACTTCAATCATCTCCTTTACAATAAATCTAATAAAATAATGTGTTGGGCTCCATCCCTGGATGAAGACACCAATCTTCAATTCTGCCAAGCACCAACCTATACTTTGCCAAGAATCAACTTGGACTTCACGAGGCTATGACCTCTAGGGCTCCAACCCTATCTTTTAAGGCTCCAACCTTGTCACTATAAGACACCAATCTCTAGGGCTCCAACCCTATCTTCCAAGGCTCCAACCTTGTCACTATGAGGCACCAACCTCTAGGGCTCCAACCCTATCTCTAGTACAGGCACCAATCTGGTCTTCCTGAGGAATCATATCCTCTAGGGCTCCAACCCACAGCTTCAATTCATCAAGATAAGTTAGTGATTCTTCATGGCTCCCAGTATCTTCGTCAACGAGCCCTATCAATCTCTTCACCTTCAGCACTGCCCTCAAACGATCTCCAAGGCACTTAGCTCATCAATGACAAGTTTGTCAATCACAAAACGTGTCTTCACAACTCTTCATGATACCCAAACAACTTCCTTCAAGGCCACTCCATGAGTTTTTCAATCATTAATCAAGGTCTCCAAGGATGCCTCTAAGAATGTCCTCAATAATGTTTACTCCAGTACAATTTTGAAGTAGTCATCAAGGACTGCTCCAAATCTGTCAAAGCATTCTATAGGTCTGAACCAAATCAAGTAGAAAGGTTCTGCTACCAAAGTCTACTTCCAGAGTATTCAAGGTTTGTTCCAAGATAGTCTGCTACACATATCAAGGGTCTACCCAAGTCTGCACAATAAGTTTTCCAAAGGCAACTTCCAATGATGGCTCCAAGATGTGATCAATAGGTCTTCTTCAAAGGTGTTTTCTTCAAGATTACCTTAAGGTCACTTCAATAGATCTCTTCTTTATGCTCAATAGATTGATCAAACAAACTCAAAAAATCTCCCCCACAGATGTTGCTTCAAGATTATGATAGGTCTACTTCTCAAGATGCTGAAATACAGAGTTTGCCACAACCTTTCCACAGGTCCGAATTCTCCCTTTTTTAAGGCTAAAAACAATCCTACCTCAGGGCTGAGGTATGCCAAGAATTTTGCTTTAAAAGAAGGCCTAGATGTCTGCTTTGAAAGGCCAAAATGATCCACTTAAGTGTCTGTTCTATAAAAGGCCAAATTCAGAGCTTCAGTTTGTCCAAGATTTCTGCTCCAAAGTGACCCAGACTTCTGCTGAAAAACACTGAAGTTCCTGCTCAAAAATTCTGCTCCAAAGGTTGAGGTTCGTATTCTGGAAAGTGTGCTCAGAAAGGGAGGTAACTTCTTTCACAATAAGCCCTGAAAATTCTGCTCAAAAAAGGGCTGAAATCTGCAATAGGGACAGATCTGAAGTGGCTGAAATTTGTCTCAAAAGGAAGGCCGAAATACCACAGGGCTGAGCACTGTAGAAGGCCGAAATTTCTCCTTGCTGAATTCTGCAATTCTTCACCAAATTTTCTAAACTGAAATTTTTGAATCCACCTAGGTTCATATATATAGTTGTTTGCCAAAATGAAAGGACACGTCTTTTGAAGAGGCATGTCAACCCTACATAAGTCGGCTTAGGTTGGCTAGGATAAAATATATTATTTTATCTTAAAACATTTTCTCCCAATCTAAGAAGAGCTAGAGGGCATTTAATAGCTCATTGGAAAGGGGAAATTGTCCTCTACAAGTTGGTGTCAATTTCATCCTTAAATAGGCTAATTTTACCATCAAGAAAATTACATTTGTGAAACTGTCATCATTATTTCATTTATGGCAGCCTTTAGGATTTTATGTTTTGGACAGTGTTTAGGGCTTCTTCACTTGTGTTCTTCATTAGGATTATGGCATCCTTAGGGCATCATCATTTAACATAGCATTTAATGCTTCATGAAATTATGTATTTATTGCATATAACCATGTTAGGGAAAAGGAGTTTGTCATTATTATGCATACATGAGCCTAGGAGGGTTTTATGGTAAGGGCTTCTTCTTTAGGGCTCCAAGTGTGACCTTCAACAATTATTCATGCCAACAATATATAGAGTTGAGGATTCATGATATACATGAGGCATCTAGGGTATGCACATAGGATTAGGGTTTCCTTATGACAAGAGCATCCAGAATTTCATTAATGTACTCATGCACCTAGGGCCTAGTCAAGTAGATAGGTTTTAGGTCTCCCAGGTTTTGCATGAGGTTAGGGCAACATCACAAAAGGGTAATTCATGTATCACAAGAATATTTGCCATCTCCAACAATGCCATATTGGCATCAATGACAACTTTGATCAACACACATTGCCTCTCTGAGTCCACATAGGGTTAGCCTCCCCATTCCCTTTCCCCCACCTTGGGTCAGGCTTGGAACGATGTCTCGGAGGTTGTAGCAGCTAAAAAGAAAAGTAAAAGCATAAATGGCCACATTCAACAGGAAAATGTACCACAAGATGCAAAAGATGGTCGAGACAAACATAATTAGCACGTGGGTAAAAGCCAATACATAAGCTCTACCCCATACCCATGGCCATCACCCTCGTTTCATCGGCCCTAGATGAGCCTCCTTTATCATTCAAGAACCCATGATTGTCCCAACCCCCATAGGGAAATGCACTGCACTACCACAAAGGGGGTAATCACTGCTATACCTTACACATCATGCTCTTGTCCTTTGAGCCCCAAGAAGTTAATCAAAGAAAAATCATAAAAGGAAAAAGGTATATAAAGAATGGTGGAAAAATCAAGGTCGGGGCACCTCATGTACCACGATTGCTCCCTCTTACACATTATACACCCAGGTGTGGACTTCCCTTTCTCTAGCATTTCCTTTTTTGCAAAGCATTGGTAATCTTACTCGCATCACTTTAATTATTTTCAAGCTAATTTCATTTTCCAATTGAAGTTACATTTGCAATTTACTTTCAGCACTATCTCATTTCCATTATATTGAAGCATTGCAAATCTCTCTTGGGAAAACTTGCATAGCATTTAGGCATTTAGGCATTTTAGCATAGTTTGCATTTTAATTCAATTAACCTCCAAGCATAAGCTTGGTTGAAAGACATCTCTTAGGGACCCCTTTCTTTCATCAACTTGAGGGATATAGACCCTCTTATGTGGTTAACACGGTGACCTTGCAGTCGTCAAAGCCATAGTCTCTGCAGCGCCGAAGGCATCAGGTGTGTTGGATATTCCAATGGAAGTATCGTTAATATAGCCTAGGTTGTCTTTCTTTGGATCTCCTTCCACAACTTACATAAGAGACTTGTTTCAAAACAGAAGAAAAAAAGGTCACACGTAGACTAGGCGTTTAGATTAAAATTAACCAAGATAATTGCATTTAATCTTAGTTTAAGTGCATTTCATGCTAACACATTTTGCTATTTTACTTGCAAATTATTCATGTACTTGTCATTGATGAAAATGTTTTGAATTGATGATCTTATTTAGGCAAGTATCATCTTGTTCATTTTTGCATGTAGAGTTTTAACTTGTTTCCTTTGCAAGTCATTCTATATTGCTTTCCTTACATGCTTTGGATTTGTGAATCATTATACATTTTGAAAGCATTTCTTGAAAGCAGATTTTATATCTTGCATGTGATATCATAACTTGCTAACATCTTTTATTTGATTGACAGGGTTACTTGTGTTTTAATTTGAAACGCTTCATTTTTTAGCAAGTATTATTTATTTTTAATATTGAAGGCTTTGGTTTTATGTATGCTAATATTTGATTCATGTGTTGATGGTTATGTATAAATTTTAATACAAATTATGTATTGCCTGGATTCTCCTGATCTAACAATTATATGCCATTGTTAAATACAGAATCGCTTCTACAAAAATTATTGTGGAATTTAAAACACGATCGCCAATTGCAATATCAAGAAGAAAGATCAATCACACATAACACAAATGTTTTTACCGGGAAAGCATAAAGCTAAAAACCCCACTATCATATATTATGTATATATCATGGATCATGAAACAATCTCATACAAAACTCTAATCCAAGAGCTCTCTGTACAATATACAATCATCTCACATTGTCTTGTAGAAATTGGCAAATGCCTTAGCCAAATTTTTGCCTCCCAACAGCCTGCCTCCACTGTGCAATCCAAGATGATTACAAAGACCAATTCGATGCAATCATGCCCTCCTTGACTACGCAATCCTCATGAGCATATCCAATGTGTGTTTGGCTTGCATGAGTGCAACCCAATATAGTACAACTGATAGTCAATTGTCCCTTTCACCTACATCTCAATTGGGTCTCCACTGGATTTGACATGCATGTAGTTGACAGTAGTAAATCTTCAGTTGCATGTGAGACCACTGATTGTGAATTAATTAATAATTAATTCACTGATCTCTCACTAGTGTATCTTCAGTTACAACTAACACAATTGAGTTTAACTCACTTAACTGAGTTAAACTACTTTACAACTCACATAACTACACATCCAACTCTGTTACAACTTCGAATCACTCAATTACAACTACGCCCACTTGCATGTCCCACCAACCAACCTTTGAACTCAAAATTCCTTCAACTAACTGGTTTGCCACTTCAGTTAACTGATTCCAAGTGCTCCATGAGAATAGATTAATATTTATTGTCCAACTATTATTAAGGGATAATAATAGTCGACATGTATCTATAAATAGGCATGCGATCTATAAATAGAACTCGCACATACATCTAAAAATAGAACATCATCTATAAATAGAATTTTCTCACCATCTATAAATAGACATCATCTATAAATAGAATTTGCTCATGCATTCTAAAAATAGACTTCCACCTAAAAATACCTTGAGGTTCCATCCTAGTGTAGGTGCTTAATTTTCACTAGGATCATCTTGTTGAATCTCAACACTCCCTCTCAACAAGAAAGGGATTATCCTTCACCCCGATCTTGTCTCTATGGTATTTGAATTTGCTCTTGGTGAGCACCTTCGTCAGAATATCTACATCATAATCCTCCGTAGGAATGTACTAAAGCAACATGATCTTCTATTACACACAATCTCTAATATGATGATACCAAATATCTATATGCTTAGATCTATCATGATACACAGGATTGATTGAGAGTTTAATGCAATTCTGATTATCACAATGAATCACTGTTGGATCTAAATGAGAACGAAACAAACCAACCAGGATCTTTCTCATCCAGATAGCCTCACATGTAGCTTGACTTGCTACCATGTATTTCAGTTCTACTGAATTGAGTGCCACGGATCTCTGTTTCCTGTTGTACCAAGAAACAGTTGTAGATCCGATACTAAAGATCCACCCTGATGTGCTCTTTCTGTCCGTTGGGCTGCCCACCCAATCTGCATCCGTGAAGCCATGCAACTTCACCTCATCTGTCTGTCTATACCACAAGCCATACTAAGATGTGCCCCTCAGGTATCTCAGGACATGCTTGCCCACCTTCCAAAAGAGCTTGGTAAGCTTAACCATCGCTTGACTAAGCTGGTTCACCGCATAGCATATGTTCGGTCTTGTATTCACTAAATACATTAGCGAACCCACTAACTATCGATAGACAGTAGCATCCACTACCTCTCCAAATGTAGCGTCCTCTTTCCTCCAGTTTCCTGGAAGAGGAGTATCCATGGCTATGCAACCCTCCATGTGAAACTTACCCAGTATCTCCCTTGCATACTTGCCTTGAGACACAAAAATTTCACCATCCCGCTGCCATATTTCCAATCCAAGAAAATAATGAAGGAGGCCCAAATCCTTCATCTCAAACTCCTTTGCAAGATCTGCCTTGCATGAGTGTATCAACTGCTCATCACCCGTTAGTATTAAATCATCAACATAAAGAACAATGATTAAAAGCTTACCCTCCACCACAATTTGGTATAGGTTTGCATTCACCTCACTCTTGGTGAAGCCAAGTCCTGAAATAGTTGTTCATCTGGCAGCAAGCACCTGTGCTTGCCTGTACCTCATACAACACTCTTTGAGTCTCCAGCATTGCTGTGACTCAACAAGATCTCAAACTTCTTCAGTCGCTCAATGTACACTTCTTCCCTCAATTATCCCATTGAGAAACACAATGCCACATCCATCTAATGAATGTGCGAACCCATCCGCGCTGAGAAACCCATCTGCGCTAAGAGAGCAAGGATGGTCCTTATGGAAGAATATCGTGCGACAGGTGCAAAGGTTTCTTCATAATCAATCCCCTCAATCTATGAGAAGCCCCGGGCCACAAATCTGGCCTTGTATTTCTCAACACTCCCATCAGTAGCTTGCTTTACCTTGTAGATCCATCTTGAACCTACCACTGATTTATCAACCGGCCATGGAACAATTTCCCAAGCACTGTTTCTGACAATGGAGTCATACTCCACCATTGCATGTACCCATGTGGGCTCCTGCACTACTTCCTGAAAGGAAGATGGCTCAGCCACAATACATTTTCTCATGAGAGCCATGTATCCAGTAAAACGGTCAGGAGACTGTCTTTGTCTGCACTGTGAAGTAGGAGCTCCTGCATTCTGCGCAACATCAAGTCTCAGCGTATAAGCTTTTGTGGTATGCCTTCTGCCAGTTTTGATGTTTGGCTCTACATGAGTGGACTCCTCCATTCCATGAACCTCCTCTTGTGAGTGATCCACATCTAGAGACTCATCTTCGGGAACCAACAGTTCCTCCTCCGCATGCAAGTCAAGCTCCCTCTCAAGCGACAACCACATGGCTTTCCCCTCATCGAATTTTATATCCCATCGCATAACAGTCATCTTACTGTTAGGAAAATACACACAATAATTATGAAGTGTTTCTGTGTACCCCACAAATATCCCAACTTCAGCAGTCGGCTCCAGTTGCTTCTTGGCGTTCTTGGTCACATGCACATAAACAGATGAGCCAAAAATCTTAAAGTGAGAAAAATTTGGTTTCTTACCAGTGAAAGCTTCTTCAGGTGTACTCATGCTAAGTACTCTACAGGGACAACGGTTTTGCACATAAACCGCAGTGTTGCATGCTTCTGCCCACAAATTACAGAACTTTGAGAATGTTTGATCCTTCTTTTGCATGAAGAAGATCCAGCATTTACAAGAAAAGTCATCAACAAAAATAACATAATACCTGTGTTTTTTTTTAAGCAACCAAGAATGGTCCACACACGTCTATGTGAGCTCTCTCCAGGATCACCGAAGCACAGTTCTCCTTTTCATGAAAGGTGGACTTTACATACTTCCCCATGGTGCAACCCTTGCACTGATCTAACTGAGCAAGTGTTCCCATTGGAAGTCCAGTAGATATTTGCTGCATGACTTTCAAGGCTCCATGATGAAGATGGCCCAATCCCCTGTGCCATAATTCGCCCTCATCCCAGCTCACCACTTTTTCTGCCTTGCCCATCATGGCAGCGCAGCCATCTACCTCCAGCTTGTAGATACTCTTAACTCGAATCCCTATCCTCTTGGCTTGACTCATTGTTTTATGTGGCAGAAAAGCTTTTCCATCGCTGAAAACAATGTCATAGCCTCTGCCCTCCAACATTGCGACTGAGACCAAGTTTTTCTTCAAACCTGGAACATGCTTAACATCTTTCAATTGAAATGGTTTACCTGACTCCCTCTCAAAGGTAATGGTACCAATGCCGGTCGCACTGTATCGTCCATCGTCGCCCATCTCTATATACATTTGGAGATCTTTCTCCTCCAAGTCACTGAAAAGCTCCTTATCTCCCATCATGTGGAAGGAAGCACCACTATCCAGATACCACACCGATCCTAATGCACTTGACACCATGCATGCGATCAAAGAAAAATCAAGTTCAAATTGCGAGGCAAGGGCCTCACCAGCTGCAGCTCCAGCAGCCTTCTTGTTCTTCTTCTTCTACGAACAGTTAGTAGCAAGATGCCCATGTTTGTGACAGTGAAAACACTTCACCTTGGACAAATCCAGCTTCTTGCCTTTAGACTCGAATTTTGAATGGAATTTGTTCCCCTTCCCTTTCCTTGCCTTGGCAGCCAAAGCACAATCCTCCTCATCATCATGCTTTGATGAAGAGCCATCTATGGTGTTCCGCCTGAACTCCTCCCGCACTAGATCTGACCACAGTCGTTCCCAATCCGACAGTTTCCTCGTCCGTTGACAGAGTCTTCATAACTGTGCCAACTCTTAGGAAGTCCCAATAGAGCCAAGCTCACCAAATCATCATCAGCAACAGTGATTCCCACACTCCCCAGTTCATCCCGACATTGGACAAACTTTGTGAGATACTTTGGAATATTGTCGCCCTTTTCCATCTTAATCTTTCTGAGTTTATCCTTCAACGCCAATTTCCTATGGTTGTTGTTGCTTTGGAAAAGATCCGTCAAAAGCCTTCCACATAGCATATGGAGTGGCTTTCCCATGAAGGCTTGAGACAATGTGGTCTCATACACCTTCCAACAGAAACCTTCTCGCCTTCGCCACTTTCTTTTGCCATGCATCAAGTAATGCAGCATCTGTCGAAGTGGGCTTAGGAACATCACTGTCGATGAATTCCTTCAAGCCATTATCTTCGAGCACCGCCTCCATCCTGTCCTTCCAGGCAATGTAGTTCGAGTTGCCCTCGAGTGCATACTCTAGCCACAAGCCATTGAAAGCCATTTCAATGTTTACTCAACTGTCGCACCAAGAAATTCTTGCAACAAATTCGAATTATTTCCACCAACAAACTCAGCTCCTGCTTCAAAATTGCAATCTTTTGTGCTCTGATACCATGTATAAATTTTAATACAAATTATGTATTGCCTGGATTCTCCTGATCTAACAATTATATGCCACTGTTAAATACAAAAATGCTTCTACAAAAATTCTTGCAGAATTTAAAACACGATCGCCAATTGCAATATCAAAAAGAAAGATCAATCACACATAACACAGAAGTTTTTAGCGGGAAAGCATAAAGCTAAAAACCCCACTATCATATATTATGTATATATCATGGATCATGAAACAATCTCATAAAAAACCCTAATCCAAGAGCTCCCAGTATAATATACAATCCTCTCACACTGTCTTGCAGAAATTGGCAAATGCCTTAGCCAAATTTCTGCCTCCCAATAGCCTGCCTCCACTGCGCAATCCAAGATGATTACAAAGACCAATTCGATGCAATCATGCCCTCCTTGACTACGCAATCCTCATGAGCATATCCAATGTGTGTTTCGCTTGCATGAGTGCAACCCAATATAGTACAACCGATAGTCAACTGTCCCTTTCACCTACATCTCCACTGGGTCTCCACTGGATCTGACATGCATGTAGTTAACAGTAGTAAATCTTCAGTTGCATGTGAGACCACTGATTGTGAATTAATTAATAATTAATTCACTAATCTCTCACTAGTGTATCTTCAGTTACAACTAGCACAACTGAGTTTAACTCACTTAACTGAGTTAAACTACTTTACAACTCACATAACTACACATCCAAGTCCATTACAACTTCGAATCACTTAGTTACAACTAAGTCCAGTTGCATGTCCCCCAACCAACCTTTGAACTCGAAATTCCTTCAACTAACTGGTTTGCCACTTCAGTTAATTGATTCCAAGTGCTCCATGAGAATAGATTAATATTTATTGTCCAACTATTATTAAGGGATAATAATAGTCGACATGCATCTATAAATAGACATGCGATCTATAAATAGAACTCGCACATACATCTAAAAATAGAACATCATCTATAAACAGAATTTGCTCACCATCTATAAATAGACATCATCTATAAATAGAATTTGCTCATGCATTCTAAAAATAGACTTCCACCTAAAAATAGCCTGAGGCTCCATCCTAGTGTAGGTGCTTAATTTTCACTAGGATCATCTTGTTGAATCTTAACAGGTTATATATTTCATTTCATATTGCTCATTATATTTGCTCATAATCTCAAGTGTCCCCCCTTTTTAATTTAGTTTTCCATTTAGGGACCACCCCCTAGCTTTCCTAGGAGAGAGCTTAAACGTAAGAGAGTTGGGAATAGGTGACAGCCCCATCTCTTAAATTTGCCACCAACCACACCTTGTGGGGTTAATGGATTTTCTCTCTAACTTAGGTGTTTGTGACAAGCGACAACACATCCTAAGCAGCAATTATTCACCTGGTAACTTGGTAATGCCCCATCGAGAACAAGATACACCAACGTAGAAAGGGTTCAAGAGAATGTGTCGTGTCAATATTTGCCACATTGCAGACCTTGTCAGAATTTTCATGATGAATCCACTTGTGTCGTTGTAAGAAGAATCCTCGCTAGTAGAGAGGGAGGGACAAATGATCAAGGGGAAAACGATAAGAAGCTTATCAATGAATTGACTCAAATGATTAAGGACATGCAATTCAATCAAGCACAGTTGATAAAAACCATGGAACTTAATCAGGAAAGATTAATGGTAGATCACACCAAGGAAATGAGATCCATGCATACCAAGTTGTTAGCCATAGAAGAAAAACATGTTGAAGAGATGAAAATCATGGAAGTTAATCACTCTAATCAAATGACCATCATGGAATTCGATCAGATCTCTCTTCAGATCAAGCTGTTGACTATGGAACAAACCAAAGCATGTTTAATAAAGAACATGGAATTAGATCATGCTAAGGAAACAAGGGCCATGGAGAACAGGTTACAAAACATGATGGAAACCATCCAGACTAATCGCATACAACAAATGAAAATTATGGAATTTAAGCACACTGAAGAAATGACTGCCATGAGGATTGAACAGATCACTCTTCAGAGTAGACTGCAAATGATGGAAAAATCACATGTTCGAGAACTCCAACTCAGACCAAAGGATCCATGAGACAAGCATGAAGAACTTTCAACAAATCACAAGTCTCCTAGTCTGCTAAAGCAATTACCATCTCACGGCGAGGAGGTCATTTGTCCCATTGAAAGGGGATTGGTTGGCAGTGGCATAGTTGGAAAAGAGACTGAGAAAAATCATGCTATTGAGGTCAATCACAGTACTTGCCGGAATTATGTGTCACCTTCAACAGAATATATTCAGAATAAAAATGGGCATTCCTCAAATACTTCAAGTTTTTCATCTGAGCATCAAGGCAAAAAATATACACTGCCTGCATTATTAGCATCATAGTCCACGAGGAATACAAGTAAAAATCAGAAGAAAAAAAAATAAAAATAAAAATAAAAAATAAAAAAAATAATAATAATAATAATAATAATTTTAAAAATTAAAAAAATTTGATGCATCTAGTGACCGGGAGCAACATGATATTCGGATAAGTCAAAGTCCTACCATCTTCAAAATCCAAGATGGCACGTCAGAGAAGCAACCCATGGACCTACCTAAAAGTCGGCAGATGCTCAGTATGCACTTTGTTGAAGACATTTGATGCCATAGAGCATCTTTGTATAGTATCGCTAACCCTACTCTCTTAGATAGGAATTCATTTCTGTCATTAGTTAGTTTCCATTTCATGCACTTATTTTTTACGTTTTATGTTTCATTGTTAGAATAGGATTTCTATTCCAGCAGATGATCTATTTATTTGATGATGTATGCATGATGATTCTGGTTTTGAGCAGATATCTATTTGATGTTACTTTGTTTTCTTGGATACAGGATTATGGATTCTCACATTCCTTCAAGCAAAGCAACGTGTCCCCAAGTAGAGCCAAATGTTGAGGATCAACGGTCCAAAAAAGTAGAGTACAAAGGACTAAACAATTTTTTTCGAGGATCAATGTCATCGTTCAGCTTCAAGTTGTAGCATTTTCTACCCAATTTCTGCAAAGTTTATTGTAAATGATGCTAGTATGGCCATTGAGTCATGTAATTGTACCTAGGTAACACTGTGACTTTTTACAAAGGATTTCATCCTAGGAAATTTTTAACCTCCCGGAATTATGTGTGTTTGTAAACACAGATAATCGTCAAAAATTTTCTTCTAGTTAAAACCCCAAAAGCTAAGGTGGAATTCATTGACAAGGTCTTAAGTGAGTCCTAGTGTTTTCGAGTCTATGTAAAAGTGAGTTTAGGAATACTTTAGTGCATGGTTACTCATAGTTATACACCATGGCTAAATTATTTTATCATAAACACACTTGGTTTCATACTAGATCATATTGTGTCGTAGAATTGGGTAATGTCTTGAGGGTCTATGTCTAAATGTGCTTTCCCCTTCTAAAGGTTGATATTGTAATAGTTTGATGTAAAAATTATTTTAGTGCATGGTTACTCATAGTTAGACACCATCGCTAAAATATTTGAGGGTGGGAAAATAATTAATCCCCTCTAGAGTCAATTAATAAATTTTTCTAGCAAAATTAAATAAAAATCCTAAGCCAGAAAATTAATTAATTTTGAGTCAAAAAATAATTTGAGAGTAATTCAATTCTCTCCAAGTGGAAAATAATCAAAAAATCTATGGGTCAAAAAAGAATTAATTTTTGTAGGTTTTCCACCAAGGGAAAAATGATTTTTTTTTCATTTTTGAGGGTATTAGTCCAAAATATTAATTTTGGGATTAATAAAAAAAAAATTAAGAGAAATTCGAATTTTTTCCTCAAAAATAAAAAATCGACAATGGAGATTAAAATAAGAAAAGATATTTTCAACCGATGAGATTATTTTGATGAGGATCAAGCCAACTAGCCATTATTTCCACTTAGAGGGGTTTATTTCTCTCTCATTTTCTATACAAGGAAGTTACTGAGCTTCTCATCTCATCTTTGGATGCAGTAATTTTAAACTGATGTATTAAACTTTGCTCTGCTGGAATTATTTTCCGCATAATAGAAAGACTTTGGGGTTTCAGTTCATGTTGTTCTTCTATTTGTTGATTTGTAGTATGTGCTAGTATTTTGTTCTTTCATGCTCTATATTGTGCTAAAATTCATAATTGTTATTTCAGTTGTCAGTGATAATAACATTCTATTGGTACAGTTATCTTTCCTTAGGTGATCTGATTCACCTCATGATCTAACATATAATTTCAAGATTAAATAGAGGTCTACAGGTACAATAGCCATTGGACTTCAAGTTCATGGACTGTGGGGAAGGATCGACCTTGTTTGAGCTCTGGCTTTCATTTTGACGAATGATTGTGCAAGAGGGTTTTGGCTCATAATTTTTCGAAATTATTCATCCATATTATCTACTCTAAAATCTCAAAATTTTATTTTCCTAATTTTGTGCTATAAATATTTAATCAGCTAATAAGAGCAAACATTTACAATGAGGGATCGCCTAGGCTTTAAATAGCCTCAAGGTGTCCCTTGGTGAAGAGGCATGATCTTTGATCATGCCCTTTCAGTTAATAAACCTAATATAACTATATCTAACTAATAATTAATAAAATATTCATAACAGATTGGATGGTGGTTTGGATGGAGAACAAATGGCTTATTTATATGCACTAGAAGGCATCCGAATGAGTGTCTCTTGGGGCTGAGCTGACTTCATCACTATGAGGCCAACTTGACATCTTGTTGTGTGTAAACTCAAAATAAAAAATTCAATTTCTTGCTTTTGAAAAGGGCATGAAGAACATGCCTTATAAAAATGTTCTTTTGACAAATCAATAAATAATTTTCTTTTCTCAAGTACAAAATTGTACATTATGAAGACCGAACATAGCTACAAATTTCAACACTCCTAGTTAGGGAGGTATTCATAATGACTATCCAGATGTTCTTTG
This sequence comes from Pinus albicaulis, assembly GCA_034641835.2. Classification (NCBI taxonomy): domain Eukaryota; kingdom Viridiplantae; phylum Streptophyta; class Pinopsida; order Pinales; family Pinaceae; genus Pinus; species Pinus albicaulis. The sequence continues at coordinate 180,656,920 of CM076578.1, forward strand.
TTAAAATATTTTCTATAAGAATAAGTTTTCACAACTCACATCATTAACATCATAATCATCCAGGTCAACACTCTTCACCTATAACAATCATATCATCCACTTAGTACCATTATCCATGTTAGCACACCTAACCTATGGTACATCATCAATATACACTAGCTACCATCATCTAGGCTAGCACACCTAGCCTATGGTACAACATCAATATCAACTAGTCACCATGATCTGGTTGACGCCTCATCCTCATGGTATATGGACTAGTACAAGTTTGCCATCACTATGGTCGTGTTGTTGCCCAAAATGTACATGTAATCTAACAACGACTCAAAGAAGGGGTTGTCACTCTGATCCCCACCCTCTCTATTCTAGCTATCTCCCTACAATAGGCTATGGGGGTAGTCCTTATGAAACGTGAGGATGAAAGACTTGTTGGGAACCAACAAGTTCGGGAGACACAACTGAATGGTCTAGCAACTTGGTTAATGATGATTAGCAAGTTTAATTATTAGCTTAATTTAATCAGATTATTTGACAGACCAGCGCCTTATGGAGTCAAATCACTTGCACAATATAAATTAGTTACCAAGTTATCGGTTGAACAATTGCTGCTTAGGATCCACACTATCCTATATGAGATGTGACACCTAGAACTAAGTGAAATGCAAATTCTTGGTTAATTTTAGATTAGATGCCTAAGTGAATCCTTTCTTTCTCTTGTTTTGAAGTTAATCTCAAGTGTAGGTTGTGGAGAGAAACCCAAGGGAAGATAGCAATGACTATATTATCGATACCTCCCCTAAAGTTCTAACCACCCGAATGCCTCCAGTGCTGCAGATATTGTGGCTCTGACGACTGCAAAGTCACCGTGTTAACCACAAGTGAGGGTCTAAACTTCGCAAGTTGGGTGAGAAAGGTGGTCTTATCTTCTTTTAACCAAGCTTATGCCGGGAGGTAGACTAATTAATGCACTACTACTCCTAGAATGCAAGTTAAAAATTAGTGATTAGATTTAGGTGAGATCGTTCACTGCTCTAGGTACTTTAAATAATTATATTTGATTTAGAGCAATAAAGGATAGTACATAACAAGGATAATCTTCACCAAAAGAAATGCTTAATGAACTCTTTGAATAGATTATCCAATGACAAGTAGAGAGTGTAAAGCAATTCAAGTTTAGAAATCTCACAATGATAATGTGCCAATCAGACAATGCCAATCCTTCAACAAGGTATCAACACAATTAGCAATTCTTGAGATTACTTATTACTCTTATCATGATATTAATATGGTGATCAATTAAGTGCTTCAAGAGTGAGTTAACTTCGATTATGATTCTTAGATGTGATGCTCACTTGCAAAACAATATTTTAGTGCACTTATTCTCAAGAACACTTATTCCACTATGATAATGAAAAGCAATGTAACCACTTATACAATAACCAATTTTCTTTAGGAAATGATAGCAATGATAAGCGAAAGTATTTCTTTAAATCCAATGTCACAAAATGCTAGCATTCCTTTAGACAACACAATGTACTAACGCTTTTCAATGTCAATGAAAGGAAGAGAGCACACTAATTTGATAACCAATGACATGTAAGAATGCTTGCAATTAGAACAAATCTTATTATTCTTCACTTGATGTTAATGACATTTAAAAGAGAAAGAACAAATTTGTGAGAGAAACAAGCCTATCTTATGTAAGGAATGCTAATTCAAGCCAAGTATACCAATTATCCTTTAGAGCATTAATGAGTTCAAATATATCTTGTCAATTAGTTGAAATTGCTAATGATGAACTACTTGTGAATGCAAAAGTGAAATAGATGGATACAAGAGCTAGCAATGAAATGCAAGAGTGATATGAGGTAGCAAAGAAGTCTTGAGACCAATGATCACAACAGTAAGAGAAGCAGCCCAATCAAATTACTTTGCCAACAACAAGACCCAGGATGCAAGGGATGGCAAGAATGAATGCTCAACAAGTTGAGGTGCCACTGCTATGCCTTTTACACCACTATAAAAATGTATCTTAAGGCTGTAATGAAACTGTGATGAGGAAAGGAAAGTTGAGGAGGCAAACCACTAGTCCTTATGGCCTTTGTTGGTGACTAGCTTGACTTCTAGGGATTATCCAATGAGTATGTCAACCTGCAACCACCAATATTAACTCCAAAACCACTTGAAACCCTTGCAAAAGAAAGTGTCAGTCCAAAATACCAATGCTTAACCAAGAGGAGACAGGGAGGGCTAGGAAAAGGGAAGCGATGAGGATAGGAGGTTTGAATAAGTCCTCGACCTAGGTTTCAAGGCCTAGTAAGGCAACAAATCAGAGAAGAAAGGCCTAGTAGGCATGCGACTCTCAGAGATAAGCCTCCTAGAGGCTGTTGCAAGGGAGAGTAGCCTCCTAAGGGCTCACGACTCAAGGGATCAAGGCTTAGAGGACCCGTGGTAGCAAGGGAAGAGGCCTATAGGCATGTGGCACACCAAAAGGAAGAAGGAGAGGGGCTTCCATTAAGGCCTAAGGCCTGCGGTGGCTAGGAGGAGGCCCAACTAGGGTTGTTGAGAGAGGAGGAGAGGCCTTATGGCCTGCAGCACCAAGGAAGGAGGCTAAATAAGCTTGTGGCTCACCAAAATGAGAGGAATAGGGATGCTGTAAGAGGAAGAGAGCCCTCGGCTAGGCCTTGGAGGCCTCAAAAAATTTTCAGATCCCTGCAAAAGACACAAGGAGTTAGGAAAACACAAAAAATTACCACAAAAATATTCCTCAAAATTTATGTTGTAGGGCTTGCGACTTTCTCTCCTTAACTGGCTGTTGAGGTTCTAGGTCCCTAGGAGGCTAGATCTAGGCATCTAGGGCTTGGACCAACCCTCCTGACTTGAGCGAATTGGTCAAATAGGCTAGACGACTTCTCTTGGAAGTTAGAAAACCATGAAACCCTAGTCCAAGGGCTACTTCCTCCAATCAAATTTGAATTTCCTTTGAGAACTTGAGAATTCACATGTACAAATGAAGATAAAAATTCCCAAAACCCCAATATATACACAAATAAAAATAAAAAATAAAACTCCAAACCCCAAATGCTATAAAAATAAAACAAGGGTTAGATTTAAAATTATTTTACCAATATTCCCAATATTTACTGTTATGAATATTTTATTAATTATTAGTTAGATATAGTTATATTAGGTTTATTAACTGAAAGGGCATGATCAAAGATCATGCCTCTTCACCAAGGGACACCTTGAGGCTATTTAAAGCCTAGGCGATCCCTCATTGTAATCATCTCATCTTTCATCATTAATAATATATATTTATCAGTTTTACCAGAGTTTTTACACTCCATTGGTATCGGAGCCATCGCTCTTTGGATCTGTGTGATCATCAAGTTAAAAAAAAATTCGAAGGAATTTCAGAAATTTTTTAAAAACAAGCCGAAAGTGTTCAGCATTCAATCCATATATTGCCAGATCTGGAGGGATATTCTCTGCACAATTTATTGCACAATTTATTCATCTGGAGGGATATTCGGCCATACTATACGCTGTAAACATCATAACCCCTGCCATCCACTGCCATCCATCAGATTTCAGTGAGAAAATTCAGAGAATAAGCACAGAATTGCACTAAATGGTTTGGGCATACTTCTGTTAAGCCACCTGTAGAAAATATGTTTTAATAAAAAATAAAATAAAAGAATTTCAAAATAACAAAACAAAATACATATACTACAGCAATCGACTGCCCTCTTTCACCGCTGTCGTCCCCTGTCGATTGGAAAACGTAATTGGTTATACCCCTGTCGATTGGAAAACGTAACTGGTTATAAATCACCGAAGTCATATAATATATATTATATAGTTCAGAATAAAAAATCGGAACAGTAGCACATTAACTCGTTTAATTCTGGGGGTTTTAATTCTGTGATTTTCCACCTGTCTTCCGGAAAAAAAAAAAAAACCCCATCTTCCGCAGCACATTAACTCGTTTTTCGGACAGCAAAACAAAAAAATCGCGGTTTTTTAACAGTGAAACAGACAACGAACGGGTGTGAGCGGGTGTGAATAAACCGGTTGCTGTGCCACAGCAATAAACCAAGTGCGTCTATTTAAAAAAAAATTACGTTTTTTAAAAAAAAAAATCGGAAGAGGCGTGACGGTTGGCAAGGATCCACGTTTAAATCTGCGTGAAACAGTGGCTTGTCAAACCAGCTGTGTATTAAACGAGCACGGTTATCAAACGAGCTGTGTATTAAACGAGCGCGGTTATCAACTTGCCGTCACTTATCAACGAGCACGGTTTAAAAAAAAAAAAAACATAGTTTTCATATATCATATGATATAAATCATATCATATGATATAAATCATATCATAAATCATATGATATCAAAAAATAAAGTTTTTTTTTAATTATATAAATTATATATCATATAATTTTCAATTGGTTATTATATAAATATATATTGTAATTATATACTTATTTCTATATTATATAGTTTTCAATTGATAATTATATATATATATATATTTATAATTATATAATTCATTTATATTATATAATTTTCAATTAATAATTATATATATAATTATATAAATTTAAAAAAAAAGAAAATTATTATTATTATTAATTTAATTAATTAATTAATTATATATTAATTAATTAATTTAAAAAAATTTATTAATTAATTAATTAATTAAATATTAATTAATTAATTAATTTTATAAAAAAAAAAAAGGGAAATTTGGCAGAAAATTTTCAGTATGTCTTTATCAATGATGACAATTGATCAGATAAAAAGGCAAATATGGCTTAAACAAATGGAGGCTAAGGACAAGGAGAACAAAATATTGCAGAAATTTAATGCGATCATGAACAATATGACAGAACTCTACAGTAAGCTAAATGATAAAATAGATAAGTTAAGTCCGACAGAGTCCCCAATATCTCCTAACAGGGAACAAAATCAACAAAACAATTCCGCAGATTCAGGGAACTCAGAAGAGCATCAGGAAAAAGCTGATTCCCCACATCACCATGAAGATGCAGATGTTTGTAAACAACAAAGTGTTTTATCCCCAGACTTGAATGAAACATGTGAAGCGACAAACACATCCGAAGCCACTGATATAACGACAAAAGCTGTTGAGGCCTTCGGTGATAAAGCAGCATTTGATGATGAGGAGAAGTTACATCAGACAATAGTTGTTGGTAACTTACCTCTAAATCTAAAAAGGAATCACAAAAAATCACCAGAAGAACAAGGAATAGCTGGGAAACATGAAAAAGTATTCCAAGATCTACCCATAAAAGTGTCTTCCAATGGGAAAATCAAACATCCAATAGAAGTCAAGACAGTATCCAACTCTATCGATATCAGATCTTTTCACTATCCACATCACCAACAGATGGAGCTCGAGAAGATGCTTCCCGATCTTTTTAAAATGTGGGATGCAAGAGCTCATCGCTTGAGAAAACTAGACATTCGTCAACATTGTCCATCATTACGTATGCTTTGAGGACAAAACATCTTAAGAGAGGGGCAATGTTATGAATATTTTATTAATTATTAGTTAGATATAGTTATATTAGGTTTATTAACTGAAAGGGCATGATCAAAGATCATGCCTCTTCACCAAGGGACACCTTGAGGCTATTTAAAGCCTAGGCGATCCCTCATTGTAATCATCTCATCTTTCATCATTAATAATATATATTTATCAGTTTTACCAGAGTTTTTACACTCCACAATCACACACAAAAAGGAAAAGAAGACTTCTGATCTAGAGCGAAGGAGAACAAGATAAGAAGGTCGAGTAGAAGAGGAAAAGACAGTCAAGCAAGAGAAGCAAAACTCTGAATCTCTCTATAGTACAGGTTTGAGTTCTATGATTCTTCCGTGGTACAGGTCCGAAATTATTCTGTGGAACTGGTCTGAGTCTTTCTGTGGTATGATCCAAGACTCTATGGTATAATTCTGAGCCTCTTTGTACAGTCCAAGCCTCTCTACAGTCTGAGACTTCATGTGGTATAAGTCCAAGTTAGAGTGGAGTAAAGCCTATCATCAAGGACAAGTTCCTGTGGTGATCAAGGCTGACTATGGTATGACAATGATAAAGTCTATTCTAAGGAAGAAGAAGGTCGAAACTCAGCCTCCATTGGAGACCTCGATCGAGCTGCTCAAGGAGGATTTTTTGTAGACAAGTGTAAGATGTTAGAATTGACATCTTGTTGGTTGTCTTGTGAGTGTGAATATAAGCATTGAATTTGATGTATCTGCTGTTGAACTGAATATTTCTCTAAGAAGAAGGTTGCTTTGTTTTTCCCCAAGTGGGTTTTCCTAGGATAAACATTGTGTCTCTCTTGTGCATTGTGATCTCTATTGCTTCATTGTCTTTATGGTTGAATTTCCGAAATTGTAATTGCTTAATGATACATTGAACATCTACATCATTGGAAGCAGTGTTGCACGAAACGCACCCCCCTGGCTCCAACCCCCGATCCGCGTCCCGTACGGCAACGTGGAGGATCCGCCATCCAAACCGCGTTTCCGAAAAACGGAAACGCAGATCGAGCTAAAAAACACGGTTCCTGCCTATTTTGGAACCGTTTAGCCTGATCCACGTTTTCGTACGTCGGAACCATGTTTCGTATGGCGGATCGGCATACGGAAATGCGACGTTTCTGGGTCGGATCCATACGGAGATGGGCAGTTCCACAGGGTTCTAAATATTATTTTTTTCCTTTGACATAGGTTGGGTTGGGGCTTCTTGGACACTCCAAAGGTGCTCCCTTGATGCTCCTTAGATGCTTCCTAGATGCTCCCTCATGCTAATGTTAAATTCTTAAAGTAAAAGTGTCATTCTCCTTTATCTTTCATTTTCATCCTTAAATTTTTAACATTACCATGAAATGACTCAAGATTTTTGAGAGCGGTTCCAATCTCATCAGACTTCATATGGACAAAATAGAATTTCATATCCTATTCATAATTCAGCAGACTTAACAGTTTTCAGGAATTCGGGTTCAATGGGATTGTGTCATTTCATTAGATTATATCATGTATGAGGGTATGTGATTGGCATTTAATCAAGAGCACCAAGCCCTATATGTACCCTAGTGTTGGTGGTGTTAATTGCTTAACTCCTTTGTCATGTCGTTAGCAAAAAAATACCTTTCAATCAAAGTCAAAAACATCGATCAAGCATGTTAAGCTTTTTCTACCATATTTTAAGGCTTGGAATCTGGATTAATCATTAGGTAGTTTGATCAAAATTGGGCAATGTTGACTAATATCTTAGACAATCGAGGTAGAGGCAAAGGCTAGACAAGAGGAGAAGAATCTAGATTCTAGATGGTTGATGCATCTAAATGGCTGATCTTTAATAATTAATCATTAATGTACAATGAATGCCATATCTATCTTGATTTATGTACAAATATGCATGTTTCCATATCTTCTACAACTAATTTGGTGTTTTGGATATTTTTTTTAATATAAATACAAAAAAATATGTATATATAGTAGCCGCTTCTGAGACGCTTTGCTTCCTAGATTTATGGGAAATGATGCTTCCATGTCCCCGCTTCCAAAAAACGTCCTCGCTTCATCCCCGCTTCGTGCAACGTTGAATGGAAGTAATTATCAAGTTTCAGAAATAAGCGTTTGTACAATTTGCACATGAAAAATCAACACTCTACCCTCCCAGCCTCATTCTAAAGAGTAACATTATGAAGATCCTCCTCCGAAAAGATGCAAAAATCCTCAAACCTAATTCGATCTGCACACAACTCTTCTCACTACTTGTATGGCATAATCCATCCCCAACCATGCATAAATTTAACAATGCAACAAACCACAACCTCCCTCCAAAGAATCCACCCTTGAGCCCCATTGACCTAGGGGAGACGGCACGAACTCTCTAAACTACTGCACAGAAATCAACAAACTCCAAATGGAAAACATTCAACTTAAACAATGAAGAAGGAGGTAAATCAGCTGCATGAACCAAGGGAATCAAAGTCAAAATCCAGAGGTGATCCAAACCTTAAAACTCCCTCCAAGAGTGGTTCAAATGCCAGAATCCTTAGTATCAAATCTAACCTAATGGAGGAAAAAGCTCTCAGCTTTGGTTTGGAAATGGCAGATTGAGAAGTCTGTCTGTCCAAAGGCCAAAAAAGTGATAGTTGGGTGTTGTATAACAGTAAAATTCCTTGAAAATTGACATTTAAAGCTGTTAGAACTGTAGAAGCTATGTATTGGCTGTAAAAGTGATAGTGCAATCCTAGATGCAGTCTAAGGAAAGAAAGTAGGCAGCTTAGCACCTTGAAATTTCTACCAGTCACTGGAAAAATACAATTCTAACCTAAGTCACCTGATACGGGGATACGGGGATACGGGGATTTGATGAATCGGATTCAAGTACGGTGACCCCCGGAACAGGATACTTCTGGGATACAATATGTTATATATTATTTTATTAAAAATATATATATATATATATATATTAATATATTAAATATTAGATATTTTTTGCACAAATTCATACAAAATTCATTGATTCAAACATAGATACTCATGAGTCATACATGATCATTGATACATTGATACACCATACATGATACAATTGTCAAATTTACTCAGAAAGACAAGATTGAAGATAGTAAGATATTGTAGTCTTCTCATTATGTCATCAGAATAAAAATGTGTTACATAAGTACACTGCCAATGGCAAATAGAAATAGATAATACAAAAAAAACTACACTCTACACGACTACAAGCTTGAAGCCTCAATGAGTCAGAGTCATCAATCCTCATCATCATAATCAGCATCACTGTCCTCATCTTGATCATCATGCTCACCACTGCTCTCCTCTCGCTCTAATGCATCCTCCTCCTCTATCATCTCTGCATCTGCTGGTGTGGAGGATGACCCCTCTACTCCATCATCAAATGTGACAGGCTCTAGCACTGGTGCAAAATATAGAGGGACAGTGCACTTACCGGATGCTCGAATCTTTTCGAAAGAACTCCCTTTCTCCTTGCTCACCCTAGCTCCTTCTCACTTCACAAAATGAAATGGGTGAGAAACAATGAAGAAAAACCTCACTTTATAAAAGAAACAGCGCTTTTTTTGACCTGGCCGTATCCGATTCACTGGGTATGGCATATCCGTACAGGGATACAGTCGGGATACGCCGTACCTGGTGAATTGGGGGTGAATCGGGTACGAATTCGTATCCGATACGGGGATTCGGGATTCAGTGACCCTTTTTGACGAATCCGGTTACTTAGATTCTAAATAAGGCAAGCCCAGTTTAACTTTAGTCAAGCAATCCCAAAATGAAAAAGTGAGGAGAGCCAGTTAATTTGTATAGCTATAGCAGGATGAAAATAAATGGACTATTGTAATTTGTAAATACTAGCACACTGAGGGTCAAGTCTATTATATGAATTATCCCAATTACAGCTTTGTGTTCATGCTTTTGATCAAAGCAGGATTCTTAGACAAACTTAGGTTGCCTCTAGTTAGCACATTGTGCATACAAGTTATCCCTTGGCGTGTAGCATTAGCCCTTAGACACCGTGGAAGTTATGATGGACCCTTCTGAATACCAGCATCAACATTTATGGCTGAGAGAATTTTGACGGTGCATTTAGGTCCATTGAAACAGATTTCCTAAATCCAATGGATTCTACGCTTCTTTTGCTTTTTACTTTTCCAGTTATTCAAATATGCGTAGGCCCTTGGGCTATGACATCATAAGATCATGGGACCATTAGCAGCCAAATTACAATGTCCAATGTGGCATAGCACTGCTATTCTACAAGGAACATACCACAGTGCATCTGAAAGAACAAATGTTGTTCAATCATCGTAATTAAAAAGAATTCAAATGAAAAATTCTATGTTAGCAGAGAATTCAAAATATGAATATCCATTTCTTTCTGCATTTTAGAGTACTAGAAACCTGTGAATATTCAATTCCTTCTATAAATCTGCAAAATCAAATACTCTATAGCAAACAGATTTTGTAAATGGGTTTGGGGACAAAATTATATCAAAAACATATATTTCACAGAGAGATTGTATGAAATTAAATAGTAAACAATTTTTGACATTTTTTTTAATAAAGACTTTACCCCATTGTTGAGCAATCTTCACAGATTGCATAACTAAGGCTCTACCAATGCCTTTCCTCTGTAACTCTTTTGAAACGCACACATTAGTTAAGTAAGCTCTTGTAAAGTCAGCTGCATATCCCTGTAGGCGAGAGAAAAAAGCATCTAACTGTGAGAAAAGTCACTCGTTCATTCCATAATACCTAAGTCGCTCCTTTATAAAATGAAACAAACTAGAAGCAACAAAGATGCCAGACATATCCATTAAAAATACAAAGGGAACTAACATACATGAACCTAATAAATTTCACATGTGTCTAGCAGTTCAACTTTTAAATAACGTTTAAACCAAATATAAAAGAGATTCCGTTAGTTAACATAGAAATATCAAAACCCTGATGACAGTACTAAAAATATCAATCCAAGAGAAGAGGCAAAGTCCTTTAAAAAATTTACAGAAAGTTTCTAGGGACTGACTAGCACTGCATTTTCCACTAGGAGAACTAATATTTAGCAGGCCAGAAGTTGTCACTAACAAGGAAAAACTTGTCAATGATAAACTGTACCTTGAAAAGAAACAGGAGTTATTCTATTGACTAAATAGGCAAATCCGAGCTAGAAGTACTACTGAAAATATCGTTTTGGGGAGTATCTCGCTAAGGTTATAGAAAGAACCTTATCGGAAATATCAGGGAAAATATTGGCAAATATCGGCAAGCATAAACTTGGACCTGAAAAACTCAGAAACATCGGCAACCTGAAAACTCAGAAAAAAATTGGAAAATTTGGTAGAAATTGAATGTATTTGCAACATTGGCTAAATGATGGGAGAGTCCATAAGAGATAGAAACCTGTAGAGAGACTTCTTAAAGTAAACACACCCATGCTGACAAGCATCCACATAACAATTTCTCTAACAGTAAAGTAAAGCAGTGATGGATTTTAGTCTTGATAAAAGTTGGTACCTAGGAGATCCAAGGCTGGTAGATACTTAGCTCTCCTACATCACTCTCCATGCTGTTCAACATAATTTGCAAATTTGTCTTTTAATTTATTTTAAATATTAATGTCAACTAATAGCTAAAGTTGGATAATGGGACTGTCAAATGTACAAACTTACAAAAAGAACATTAGGAGTGGTAGAGAATCTCCATGAAAACTGCAAAAGATAAAAATGCAAGTACATGGGGAGTACAGAAAGGAATTCTAAGAAAAAGAACGAAGAGATCAAGAGAAGAATGTAAAGCTTTAACGAAACGCAATCAGTCACGAGGAGGTACAAGAAAGCATAATGGACAGGTATCCAGAGGGTGCCAAAGCCAAATATGTTGTGACCCAATAGCTCTCCTCAGATCCAAGACTGAAGTTACTGATGAAATTCTTAAAAAACTAGTGGTTGAGTACCATTGTTAACTCTTGAAAATGCATGGTTAATATTGCATATTATGGGCCTTCTCTCATCAGCACAACGGATTCTTGGATTTCAGTGGCACTCATAATTTGCAAGAGATTTCAGGGGTATTGATGGAGAATTTTCCAAAGACACTTCACCATGTTTGTCTACTTGGGTACACTTGACATCAAATGGAGGCATAGTTACATGGTTTGTTACCCACCAAAAGTGGGTGACCCCATAGGAAAAAAAATTCTCCCATCATCTCTTCCAGCTGGCCAGCTAGCAGCTCCTGACAGCCACTACTAGCCGATGACGATGTGCCATTCATATCTCCGCCACCTACATCAGTCATATGTTTCCTCGCCCATTTGCAAGAGCATATGTTGGAAGGTGGGCTTTGTTGAGTTTTCAAGTGCAATAGATACTAGCACTAATTTCTGAAATACTAATAAATACTTCAGAAATCCATAAGGACAGTAGTGATCAAAATGCACAAATAGAACACAAGATTTTGCCTGGGAAAACCCCAACCACCTTTTTCTTAGAGAAATTCTTCAGTTCAACAAGAGATACATCTATGCAGCTAGTCAACTATGAGGTCAAAACTAACCAACAATGCTTATGGTCAAACCTGGTCAACAACCCTCAAGTCAAGCCTCCAATCTGCCTTGCAACTCGGCGTGATCTGATCTGCCCTTGGCCGAAATTCGGCCTACTAGAAATTGTCCAAAAACCCAGAAATTCAACCTCCTAGTCTGCCTAGAAATTAGGCCTGCCCAGAAAACTACCCAGAATATGTTGCCCAGAAAACTGCCCAGAAACACATGTGCGAGCTAGGAGAGAGAGATGCGAGTTAGAGAGACAGAGAGAGATGATCTGTGTCCTTGTTTTCATCCTTCTTGTTCTTCTTGTCCTTCGCTTGGATGCCCAAAAACTGTCTTTCTTGTCTGAGGTCGAATGGTGCCTTTTATAGTTTTCTTCCATCACGAATGGGTGTCTCTTCACTGGGGCCAACTTGACTTGAGGGAGGGACAACTTGACTAGTTTGGAGCCAAAAATTCAAATTTTAATTTTCGCAATTTTCTCTTTTAAATCTGACATGAAGAACATGTCTTACAAATTCTTTATACATTACAACGGCTAAAATATAAATTATGAAGACTGACCATAGCTACAAAATTCAACATGTCCTCTTAACTAGGGAGGTCTTCATAATGACTAGACAAATGTTCTTTTTGTTGAACAAATTTCTCTAAGAAAAGGTTATAACAAATCATCACCATAATCGGGTCACAATTGTGACACATGGTAAACCAATAGCATCAATTAATTACCATAATCGGGTCAGTACTTCAGACCTATGGTATATTCTCACCATAATTTGGGTAAGTACTTCAAACACAGTAAATCATCAACATCAATCAATTACCATAATTTGGGTCAACACTTCAAACCTATGGTATATCCCCACCATAATTTGGGTCAACACTGCAAACCTATGGTATATCCTCACCATAATTTGGGTCAGTGCTTCATGCGAAATTTTCAAGCTGAAATACTACTGCAGTGATTGATTAATTTCACCTACTTATTTATGATAAGTTATCTACAGATACTTCAGTAAATTCTAAAATTAACACAACTGCAGTATTCACTTAATCATGAGCAGAAAATCAAATAGAACGCATATAACGCAATAGAAACAATCACATGAACACATTTATTTTTGGACAATTGTCCCCGGAAAAACCCAATGCGGGAAAATCGGTGCAGCAAATGAGGGTTTGTATTATTCTTCAGCAGTGGAAATCATTTACAAAAAGTAGAGCAGATGTCTAGAATACACCTAAGATAAATTTTCCGAACCCTTCGGAAGAATTTCTGACACATTGGAGGCACCCTTCCTCCCTCTGCGTCACTCTGTGTGGTCTTCTACGCAATCATTGCGATGGACTGCATCATTCTACGTGGAGGCCCAGTGTTGCTACTCAGCATTGTCCCCTCTGCGTCCTCCTCCTTCTTCCTCTGCTGACTCCCCTTTCTCCTTTTGCCTTTGCAACTCCGCCTCTACACCCTCTCCCTCTAAAATCGAATTCTATTAATTCATAATCGATTTTCTTTGAGTATTGAGAGTGTGCCCGGCTTGCTTTCCAAATGACCCTCAAGCCTTCTTTTATATTCTTCTCGTTGACGAATCAACGGCCCAGATTATATTTCTAATCAATCGCTGAGGTTAAAAGATGACTTGACCTTTGTTTTCTAGAGATTCATACTCTTCTTTATTAATACCCTTTAATTATTTAATTTCCCTAAGTTTAGACATAGGTATACTTTAAAATAATTAATTATTTTAATAAAGCATGATCCGAGTGGAATTTCCACAAACAGTTTTTGGGTTCTTTGGAACACTGATGTCCAAGCCTCCTCCCAAAATATGAGACTTGGAACACTTTCCAATGCTACAAAATCAACACTCCCTCTTAGCGAGGAAAGTGTTTAAGCAAAATACCCACTGCATCTACTCTGACTTGAAGCATCTACTGCACTATTGATGTCTTGGTTGTTGCCCCTCATCTCTGCGCTGCTGCCCTCTATACTGCTGCCTATGACACTATATCTGCCACTGCCTCATATGTACTGCAGCTCCCTCTGAATCTTAAGTCCACCCATTCCTCTACTGGACTGGATTCTTGACCATCCCCATCTTTTCTCTGAAGTAAGTAAACTTAATCTTACCTAGAACTTTAGTGAGGATATCTGCCACCTATTCTCCTGTAGGAAACTGCTTCAACTGTACAGCTCTCCATTGTACAGAGTCTCTGATGAAGTGGCACCTAATGTCAATCTGCTTCGACCGGTCATGAAACACAGGATTCTCAGAGAGCTTGATGCAACTCTGATTATCGCACAAAATTCTGGTCGGTTCCATCCTCTTCTTGAGCAAGTTCATGAGCAGCGTACGAAGCCATATGACCTCCCACTAAGTTGTGCTAGCGGCCATATATTTAGCCTCAGCTGAGCTCAGTGCCACAGATTTTTATTTCCTACTGCACCAGGAAGTCATTCTTGATCCGAGACTGAAACAGTACCCACTGGTACTTTTCCGATCCATTGGGCTTCCAGCCTAGTCTACGTCAGTGAACCCACTGAACTAGATTTCATTGCCCTTGGTGTACTTCAACCCATACTCGACTGTCCCCTTCAAGTATCTGAGAACATGTTTGGCTGCTGCCCAGTGAGCCCTCCTTATTTCTACCATGAACTGACTGAGGGTATTCACTGCATAACAGATGTTTGGTCTAGTGTTGACCAGGTAATTCAATGATCCTATTAGCTGCCTATACAAGGTAGGGTCAACCTCATTATCATCAAACGTGTCTATCTTCTTCCAGTTTGTGATCATTGGCGTAGCCATGGGTCTACAGTCCTCCATCTAAAACCTCTTCAAGATCTCTGTAGTATATCTACCTTGTCCAAGGAAGATTTCTCCCTTCTGCTGCCAAATCTCCAAACCAAGAAAATAGTGCATCTGCCCTAGATCCTTCATGTCGAATTCTGTAGCCAAATTTTCCTTGTACTCTTTGATGAGCTTAGATGATCCAGTCAAGAACAAATCATCTACATATAACACCAGAATTAGCAGCTCATCCCCTACTCTTAGATAGTAGAGATTGGGATCTGCGTAACTCTTGACAAATCCCATCTTCTATGGGTAGCTATCAATTCGCCCATACCAAGCTATAGGGGCTTGCTTCAGTCCGTACAAGGCTTTCTTAAGCCTACATACATGAGTCTTTTGTTCATGCATCTCAAAGCCCTCTGGTTGTTCTATGTACACTTCCTGTTCTATCACCCCATTCAAGAACGTTGTCTTGACATCCATCGGGTGAATTTCCCATCCCATCTGCGCTGCAAGAGAGATGACGGATCTGATCGAAGCGTATCGAGCTACAGGGGCAAAGGTTTCTTCATAATCGATCCCTTCATTCTGTGCATACCCCTTAGCCACAAACCTGGCTTTGAATTTTTCTATGCTGCCATCTACAGCGTACTTGATCCTGTAGATCCACCTTGATCCTACAACCGATCTGTTATGAGGTCTAGGGACTACTTCCCATACATCGTTTGTCATTATGGAGCTGTACTCCACCATAGCATCTACCCACACCTGATGTTGAGCTGCCTCTCGAAAACTAGAGGGTTCCCCAACCTGTGCTACCAGTGCTTGGTACCTGTCTGGCTGCCTGCGTACCCTCTTCTCATTTCTAGGGCCTCCAATAAATTCCTCTGCATCCCTCAGAGTCTATTGGAATCCTCTGCTCTTCCTTCCACTAGTGTTGGGTGGATTTACCTGCTCTCCTTCTTGCACTTCCTCGAAAGAACTTTCCTCAGAATCCTAGTGTCATGTAGAGGCATTACAGCCATCTTCCATAGGTCATTGTCGCTGAACTAGCAGATCCTCCTCAAACTGCGTATCAGTAGACATTTCATGGGATCTCCTGAAGGCTCTCTCCTCCATGAATTTCACGTCCCGTCTTACTACGATCTTCCTATTCTCGAGAATATAGATGTGATATGCCTTCGCATTTTCGCTATATCCCAAAAGGTATCCTTTCTTTGCAGTCTGATCTAACTTCTTCCTCTTCTCATCGAGTACGTGGCAATACGATTTACTGCCAAATATCTTGAAGTGGCTCACCTCAAGCTTTTTGCCAGTGAACACACTCTCATGGGTAACTTTACCCAATGCTCTATGAAGCACCTTGTTCTGCACATACACTGTTGTATTGCAAGCTTCTGCCCACAGAAATTTGGGCATGTCTTGATCATACAACGTCGCCCTCGCAGCTTCCACAATGGTCCTGTTCTTCCTTTCTGCAACCTTGCTCTGCTCCGGATTGTATGGAGTTGTCCATTCTCTTTTGATGCCTTCCTTTGCGCAGAACCTTATGAAGTTTTTATCAATATATTCTCCACCATTATCTGACCGCAACTTCTTGATTCGCTTTCCGGTTAGATTTTCAACCAAAGCCTTGAATTCTTTGAATCGCTCAAAGACCTCATCTTTGGTCTTCAGAAAGTAGATCCATGTCTTTCGGAAATGGTCATCAACAAAGGTGACAAAATACTTTGCACCATTGAGAACATTCGTGGACATTGGACTGCAGATGTCTGAGTGTATCAATTCCAACACACTCTTGGCCCTACTACTGCTTCTTGGAAATGTTGCCTTGGCATACTTCCCTAATACGCACCCCCTGCAGACATTGCCTTTCCTAGTGCTAAGTTTTGGAACTCCCATGATAGTCTTCTTGAGGATCTTCAACGCTCCATGAAGAAGATGCCCCATTCTTCTGTGCCATAATTCATTCAAATCCCTTTCATCAGTACTACCTATCAGTGCCATTGGAGACTCGAGATGTAACGTATACAGTTTATGGCTCCTTACTCCAATTTGTGCCTTCCTTTTCCAACTAGGGTGCTTGACATAAACTATGTTGCCAATAAAGTATACATCGTAACCCTTGTTCTGAAGTTGAGACACTAAGAGAAAGTTCATCCCCAATCCCGATACATGCAATACGTTGGTGGCCCAAAGCTTGTTACCAGCTTCCGTTTGAAATATTATGGTTCCTCTTCCAATGGGGGTACACTTGGCCTTGTTTCCCATTGTGATCTGAAAATTCATCTGCTCTTCCCGGTAGCTTGAGAAGCATTCTCAAACTCCCGTCATTTCAGTAGATGCTCCACTGTCAATATACCATACTCCCGAAGAGGTCGTGCTTGACACACAAGCGAAATCCTCTTCTAGTCTGGACGCCAGAATTGACACGTCATGATCCCTTTGTTTCACCATGCGTTCTGGAGGACTGTGTGAACCCTTCCGAGCTAATGCTACATCATTGTCGGACCTTCGTTCCATTGCAGAACCTCCTCTTCTATCTCTTGTCTTTTGCTTTGATACCGTGTGAAATTTTCAAGCTGAAATACAACTGTAGTGATTGATTAATTTCACCTACTTATTTATGATAAGTTATTTACAGATACTTCAGTAAATGATGAAATTAACACAATTACAGTATTCATTTAATCATGAGCAAAAAATCAAATAGAACTCAATAGAAACAATCACATGAACACAGTTATTTTTGGACAATTGTCCCCAAGAAAACCCAATGCAGGAAAACTGGTGCTACAAATGAGGGTTTGTATCATTCTTCAGCAGTGGAAATCATTTATAGAAATTAGACAAGCAGATGTCTAAAATACACCTAAGATGAAATTTCTAAACCCTTCGAAAGAATTTCTGACACACTGGAGGCACCCTTCCTCCTGTTGGGAATCACAATTGTCGTTAGATCAAAACCCGCAGGTGTTAGTCAACGATCGCATCGCCACAGATAAGGATCCACGAGAGGCAGTTAGTCCACGTCGCGAAACACACGAGGAGCGTTGGTTTATCCAATGTCCAACAATCTCCCCCCCCCCCCAACGCGAGTCGAGTGTGTATCGAACTCGTGACCTATGCTCTAATACCACTTGTTAGGAATCACGATTGTCTTTAGACTAAAACCCGCAGGTGTTAGTCAACGATCGCATCGCCAGAGATAAGGATCCACGAGAGGCAGTTAGTCCATGTCACGAAACACACGGGGAGCGTTCGTTTATCCAATGTCCAACAACTCCCTCTACGTCACTCTGTGTGGTCTTCTACGCAGTCACTGCACTGGACTACATCACTCTGCGTGGAGGACCAGTGTTGTTGCTCAGCATTGTCCCCTCTGCGTCCTCCTTCTGCCTTCTTCTTCCTCTGTTGACTCCCCTTTCTCCTTCTGCCTCTGCAACTCCACCTCTACACCCTCTCCCTCTGAAATCGAACTCTATTGCTTCAGAATCTATTTACTGAGAGTGTGCCCGGCTTACTTTCCAAATGACCCTCGAGCCTTCTCTTATAGTCTTCTCGTTGATTAATCAACGGCCCAAATTATATCTCTAATCAATGGCTAAGATGAAAAGATGACTTGATCTTTGTTTTCTAGAAGATTCACACTCTGCTTTATTAATACCCTTTAATTATTTAATTTCCCTAAGTTTAGATTTAGGGATCACTTTAAAATAATTAATTATTTTAATAAAGCATGATTCGAGTAGAATTTCCACAAACGATTTCTAGGTTCTTTGGAATACTGATGTCCAAGCCTCCTCCCAAAATATGAGTCTTGGAACACTTTCCAATGCTACAAAATCAACACCTTAGACACATGGTACATCATTTAGAATCAACTAGTCACCATAATTCGGGTCTGTACCTAACACATGGTATCCAAACTAGTTTTGGTCCACCATCATTCGAGTCAATCACACATGGTGAATCCCCAAAGGACAAACTCTAACTACATAATCCAAGGATTGATGCTAAACGAACTTGATGCGCAAGGACCATGCTTCCTCATTCGGTCAAAAAACTAAACATGGGAAGAATAATTGTCCTCTGCTAGACCATTCTCCCTAATTCAGGTTAGTATACTTGACACAGGGAGAATGTCAGTCCATGATGCTATCTCATCAGCACTCCCTCTCAATGAGGTAGGCATTCTCAACAAGTCCAAACGTATACCTGAAGTAGGCAAACTTCGGTCTAGATAGAGGCATTGTAAGAATATCAGCAATTTGCTCATCAATGTGTTGAAATTTGGGGCAACGTCGGGCTGAATTTCCCCAAGAGAAATCCAATTACCCCAAGGAGAAGCTCAGCTGACCTTAGAAGAAACCATCTTGCCCCAAAAATTAATTTAAATTGGATAGGAAAATTATTATTATTGATGTGTTCAAATCGGCTTTTAGTATTTCTTTCATTTAATAACGCAGCTCAAAATTAATGTGTGGCAAGAGAATTTGAATTTGATTCAAGGAAATTATTATTTTTATTATGCTTAAGACGACGCCTAAAAATAGTCAAGTCGGCTTGCCCAAGAGACAACTATCCATATGGTCAATCAACTACGTATTGAGCCTATTTGCTCACCTTCAAAGCAAATTCAAGTAATCTTCTCTAAGGTATGCGAGCAATACTGACCCTTCTTATGTACATCTTCTATGGCCTATTTGTGACATCTTATGTAGCTGTAATATCCCAAATGGGATATTTTAACTAAAAATGCAGAAATAGACTTGAGCAGCAAAATAAATGGAAATAAACACACAGCCACCAATATAACACAATGGATGCCGATAAAATCACTAAGCCATTTTATTAATCCATGGTAAAAAGTACATCAACATAAAGGAACAGCGGAACCTAAGCTTGCCAAGCAAGTGGAGCGAAACCCAGAAAAATCTCTAACCCAACTGATGAATAACATTGGCAATGATGTAGATGGCTCGACAAGAAGACTGCTGCAAATCGGCTATGGCAAAAGCTGTCACTGAACCCACTGAAGCACAAGTTGAAGATTTGAATGATCCTCACACCAATCCCTGAAGCTCTGCGAAACTTCTGAATGAAATCTCCTCAAGAGAGTTGGGTTTTCATCCAACACTCACAAATCACCCGAGGGTTTCCGTCCTGGGGCTATGGCTGAAGTAGAGAACCACGTCTCACACATCTCATACAATAAAATAACATGATCCAAAGATATCCCTCAATGGCCTCCTCCCTTTCTTTTATAAAACTCTTGGAGCCTTCTAGAGCATTATTTTATTATTATTTTATTCATGGAACACTTTTCCCTCTTATTAAAATATTCCATTTTAATGCAGAAAAGAATAAATCGGCTACCACGTCTCCTCCGGTCACTAAAACTCATGTCCAACTGTCCCATCATGGAGGTATCCTCGTCCCGGTTCCAATGAGCTATTACACTAAGGTGTTATGTCATGTATTCCTCCCGGAATGCCACCGTGAACGTAATTAGCTGAATTAAGCCCACAAATAACTCAAATTTCCAAAAGTTGTCGGAATGCACTGGAACGAAAGTCAAACTGCTCGGATGATGGAATATATCAAGCGAATGCCACCCGACCACATAGAAACTCCTCAAAACTCCTCCAAAAAGTCCCTGGGCCCGCTGATGACACCAACCTGTACCTGTGACTGGTCTGCTTCTAACTCTGGAAGTCCATCCTAGCCCTGTCATAGGTGACACCAAAAAAAGGAATATTACAGCAGCCTAATGTGCCCTAGTTCTACTGCCTAATGTGGTCTAGTTCCGCGGCCTACTTATGATATGTTTTTTGGCCTAATGTGACTTAGTTCTGTAGCCTAAATTTGTGAATCATTTGTGGCCTGATGCAGCCTACGGTCTACCTCAGCCCTATTTGTGGTCTAATCTTTGTGACATCCTATGCGGCTACCTCAGTTCTATTTGCGGCCTAATCTTTGTGAAATCCTATGCAGCGACCTCAGTTCTATTTGCAGCCTAATCTCTATGGCATCATATGCTGCTACCTCAATCCTATATGCGGCCTTCTCCATGGCATCTCATGTGGCTACCTCAGTCTTATATGCGGCCTTCTTTTTGGCATATTATGCATAATTATATGTGGCCTTTCCTTTAGAAGATAAGGATTGTTCCAACAAAGTTAAGTAAACCCTTTGTCATATCTTGGTGTGGCCTTAATAGCCCAAATGTTTTGCAACTAGGTATTGTTTATGTGACCTTTAAGAGGTTTGTGAGGAGCTCTATGCAACCTATTTGAGCAGCCTTCATGTACCCTAATATTTTGAGTTTAATAGAGATGCATGGCAGAGATTCTTGTAATGTATGGCAATGATGAATGGCAGAAATTCTGTTGAAATTTGGTTACCAGAGGACAGGTGGTTCCCTAAGGCTTTGATCTTTGCCCTAGGGAAAAGTGTCCAAAAGAATTTAATTTTTCTCCTACAGTGACTTTATAAAGTTATAAAGTCAAATCGAATTTAAAAGTGACTTTAAGTGATAAAGTTACTAAAGTCTAATTTTAAAATGACTTTAATAAAGTCAATGTGAAATTAGAAAGGAAAAGTCACTTTGGAAATAAAGGACTAAGTGGGTCTTTATTAAAGTGGGGTGAATTAAAAAATAGAAAGTGAGATTTAAATGAGCATTTAATCTCAGCCCTAGATCTAAAGTTATCTCAACCATTGGATTTAGGGATTCCCCAAAAGTCACTTAGGGTTAGGTTAAAGGAGGAAAATGAGGGAAAAAGTCATTCATTCTTTCATGAGCAGATTGAGAGAAAGAGGAGAAGAGAGCTGGAGACATTTCTGGTTTTGAGAAAGAGAAGGAGAGGAGCAGTTCAGCAAATCCGTACAGCAAGGAGAGGCTGCACGCATTTCAAGGCAGCAGTTCGTACAGCAATAAATCAACATAGTTTTCGAGGCAGATTTCCATACAACAGCAGTGGGCACGTTTTTCGAGGTCCGTACAGCAGCAAGGAGGCACAGAGTTCGAGGAGGAGAAGCAGCAGTGTGCAGCACACATTCCGAGGCTAAGTTGACATGATTTTCGAGGCTGAAAGAAGCTGTTGTAATTTCCATACAGTTCGTACAACAGTACAATATTTCTGACATGGTTTTTGAGAAGGACGTATAGCATTAAATGTTGTTATATCTCGCTGTAAAATTTCTGTTATTATTGTTTCGCTGATTTGGCATATTTTCTGAGGTGGAGGCAAGCACTGAAAATGAGATAAGTCTGTACATTGTTTGTTGGAATTTTTCCTGTATATTTCATTTCTCTGTAAAAGCATTTTCCAGAAATAAAGGGAAGTTTTCTAACTGGTTTTCCCCAAGAGTTGTAGGGGGTTTTTCCAGGGTCATATTGACCAAAAATCAGCGTGTCAAAATTCTGTGTGTGACCGATTTATTTTTCTGAGTTTTTATTTCTGCATTTCAGCACTGTGAAATTTCCAGAATTTGTGTTTTCAGAAAATATTTAGTTTTCCAACTTGTTGAATGTATGGCTATGGGAATGGGCATTTAACTTTATGGGAGAAATAAGGAGAAACTAAAAACCGGTGTTGGTTATCAAATTTCTACATGGTATCAAAGCTATTTTGCTGAAAAGTGCAGTTTGGGACAGCAAGAAGAAAAATTACAAGCAGCTGATTTTTCACACAGAAATCAGTACCTTTACTACAGCAGTGTTATTTTCAGTTTATTAGGACAGCAAGCATGTCTTTGGGGTTGAGGGTGGAGGATAGGTTGAATGGACATAGTAACTATAGCGTATGGAAGGAGAGAATGCAGAGCATCTTTGAGGAGGCAAAAGTCTGGAATATCATGGTGCATACTGCACAAAACCCTGTTAATGTGCCTATTGATGTTGTTCAGTTGGTAACATTTAATAAGAAGAATAACAAAGGTAAGACACTGATTCTGGATGGAATCAAAGACCATTGCATTCCTCCTATGAGAGGAAAGAGATATGCTCATGAGATGTGGACAACATTGACCAATCTCTACCAGAGTACCAATGAGAACAGAAAAATGGTCCTAAGGGACAAGCTGAAGACCATTAAGATGGGTAAGACTGATAGTGCAGCTGGATATCTCACAAAGATTACTAATGTGAGGGATGCATTGGCTACAGTTGGAGAGATCATTCCACCCACTGAGTTGGTGAGGATTGCAGTGAATGGTCTTCCCAG
The DNA here is from genome assembly GCA_034641835.2 of Pinus albicaulis. Classification (NCBI taxonomy): domain Eukaryota; kingdom Viridiplantae; phylum Streptophyta; class Pinopsida; order Pinales; family Pinaceae; genus Pinus; species Pinus albicaulis. The sequence goes on from CM076578.1 coordinate 180,680,070, forward strand.
TTCATGGCTGAACTTTGCTGATGGGGTTTGTGCACGTGAGACCCTTCCCTCTTGGGAGAGGTTCTGGGATGATTGCATACAAACAGAAATCAGAAAGAGCCAGCTTGGGGCAGCCAAACCAGTTGAACAGGATGAGGATGTAGCACTGTTAGCAGGAGGCAAGAAAGGCAACGGAAAGAAGCAAGCTTCCACAAGTGTTGGTGGTGGCAAAGGCAAAGGTAAAGGTAAACAGGGGAAAACGCAGAAGGACTATTCCAAGGTGAAGTGTTGGAATTGTCAGAAGATGGGACACTATGCAGTTGTGTGTCCGGAGAAGAAGAAGAAGGGGAAGAACCAGAGCATGGCAGCATCAGCAGAGATAAGGACTTTACGGATAGCTTTGACCAGGAGTTTGGGTTCATTGCTTGTGAGTCCACTAGTGTAGGATCACCTGCCACAAAGGTTGAGAGGGAGTGTGCATTTCCCTCCACTAGCAGAGCATCTTTAGGTATCTGGTATGTTGATAGTGGGGCTTCACATCATATGATAGGAGTCCGTGAGTACTTCTCAGAGCTTTCAGAGAGTGGCACTGATAGAGAGGTAGTACTCGGAGATGATAGCGTTGTTAGAGCAGTCGGTGTGGGGACATTGACATTTGATAGGAAACCCAAACCTCCCTTGAAGGTGTCAGATGTTCTATATGTGCCAGGGATAACGAAGAACCTCATATCCGTCTCAACATTGGAGGATAGAGGGTATGAGATATTGTTCAATAGAGAACAGGTGCTTATATATCCCATGGGCGCTCCAACTAATTCAGCTAGAGTGATTGGTGTACACCATGCAAAGGTGTACAAGTTTGCATTTCAACCCCTTTTGGCATTGAGCAGTAGTACCGGCAGCAGAGCTAGCAGTTCAGAGTTGTGCGAGATTTGGCACCGCAAAATGGGGCACATGTATCATGGAGGCTTGAGGACATTGTGGGAGATCACTACAGGTGTGCCAGATTTCGTGATCACTTTGATACATGCAGAGGATGTGCTATGGGCAAGTTTGCCAAATCCCCTTTTCCCAACAATGACAGCAGATCGACTGGGATACTTGATTTGATTCATTCCGATGTGAGTGGTCGAATGTCTCATTTTTCCTTGAGTGGATATGAGTATTATGTTTTATTCATTGATGATCACTCTAGGAGGACCTGGATTTATTTATTGAAGACCAAGAGTGAGGTCTTCAAGCAGTTTCAAGAGTTCAGAGCTCTTGTGGAGACTCAGAGAGGTCGGAAGATCAAGTCCCTGAGGTCGGACAATGGACGAGAGTACACCCTTGGTGAGTTTGTTGAGTATTGTGCGAAGGCAGGCATTAGGAGGGAGTTCACAGTTCTTTACAACCCCCAGCAGAACGGGGTTGCGGAGAGGAAGAACAGATCCATCGTTGGGGCTGCCAAAGCCATGTTACATGATCAAGGGTTACCATTGTTTTTGTGAGCAGAGTGTTAATCTAGGTTGTCATTGATGATGTCAGTGACCAAGATGGCAAATATTCTTGAAGATGCCAGAAGATGATTACAAGTGATTACAACTCTTGTTTAAGATGTCAAGACACAAATGAAGTGTCAATCATGTATCCTGATGATCATAATGGAAGACTACCATATCACTGCACTTGATGAAGGACTATAAGGCATACACACGATGATATGTCCTACTTCCAATGATCTTGATGATAACACTACATGATTACATGTTCTACCTTCGATAATTTGATGATGACATGACAAATCTCCAATGATGTGAAGCTTGATGTCCTTATGATGAAAAGTACATAATGATGATGCACTTGGTTGATGCAATATCTCTGCACTATCTTAAGGACAGCTGACCTAATGACCCTATGTTGAAGAAAGCAAGGACATGATGATGGTGACCCTATGTTGAAGAAGGCTAAGGCATGATTATGAAGACAATCTACGAAGAAATAAAACCATGAGGCTCTACACTTAAAGGCATTCTTCCCTGCCTCCATTTCTGCACTCATAAATAATCAGTCACATTAAAAAATATATTTTGCTACCTTAGAGGCAAAATTCCTTAATGAAACCTACACCATCTTCAAGAGCATAATTTTGCCTTTACAACGAGCTATTACTCAGCCCGAAACTCCAAGCAGTTTGAAAGTTATTGATTTTTCAAGTTTAAGGTAAATTTCTGTCAAGTGAACCGACCTAAGCAGACTTGTGTAGGCTCATGTTCCTTGGCGAAGGGACGTGTCTTTTCGTTTATGATCAAAAACGATATATATATGACGTCCAGACTTGACATTTCATCATCCAATTTCGGTGAAAAACACAGAATTCAGATTAGAAGCACAAAGGCCAAGGACATTAAGGATATCACTGTTGGGCAATTCTTTGTTGAGGTATCCTTTCCAACTCGGACTACATTGCAACTCGGTGTCATATGAGTAGACTTTTGAAGCACTACATCTCGGACCAGATCACAATCTTGTGAACAATTTCTTGGAGGCTCAAATCAATAACAAACCTGTGGACAGCTGCCTGACCTCACCTCGGCTCTGTGGCAAGGACTACAAAACTGTGATAACTGTAGAAGCTCAGAATAAGTGTTGTACAATGTAATATTCCCAATTAGCTTTGCTAATTGGAATATTTCCTTTTTGCTTTATTTTGCCGCTTTAGCTAGAGATAATAAATAAAGTGAGAAATAAGAGGGGTCACCTCACTTTATAAAATAAAGTGTTTCTTTCCTAGTTGATTAACGTTGTAACTTAGAGAGGGGGCCTTGGGGGTCCACATGTGTATGAGGGGAGGCCTCAGGCTGACCCAAGGTTAACTGCGCAGGCCAAGGAGAGTGAAGGACGCAGTTAAGGTTTTGGAGGGAGTTTAGCATTATAAAAGGTGGGGTTCTCACCTCATTTGGGTAGGCATGATTTGATATTGATATTGAGAGCTAGACTTCTGTCTGCTTCAGCACGCCGGTTGTTTAGTCGGTCTGCAGCACTGTTTAGTGCAACCGAGTGTCTACGGTCGGAGATCTCACCCTTAGCCTCGGGGGACTTCGAGTGCCTGCCCTGGTAAGGTTATTTCTGGTTTCACCCTTAGCTTCGGGGGACTCAATTACGCCTAGTAGTTATTTCTTAGTAATATCTTTCGGTTTCGGTGATAGTCGGCGGCGGTTTTCGAGTCGGTCGGGGAGAGAGGAGGAAGTCCCTTTGATAACTGCGCAGTTTTGAGTGGAAGGACGTTGTTCCAGAAGGCAGAAGGACGCAGATCTGAAGGCACATTGACAGATCCAGACTTGGAGATTGCAGATCTGAGGAGATAATTGCAGATCTAGTGCTGTAGGGTGCAGATCTGGAGGAGTAGCATTAGATCCAGCCTAGGAGGATTCAGATCTGAAGAGATATTGGTAGATCCCGCCTTGGAGAGTGCAGATCTGGAGAGATAGCATCAGATCCCGCCTTGGATGGTTCAGATCTAAGGAGATATTGTCAGATCCAGCCTAGATCTGAAGAGGTATTGGTAGATCCAGCCTTGGAGAGTGCAGATCTGGAGAGATAGCATCAGATCCAGCCTTGGATGGTTCAGATCTGAGGAGATATTGTCAGATCTAGCCTAGATCTGAAGAGATAGCAGTAGATCTGCCCTTGGAGGACGCAGATCTGGATTGGAGGCTTCAGAACCAGTAGATCTGAGCATATAGGACGCTGATCCATCAGGAGGGACGCTGATCTGATGAGCAGGGTCATGTGAGCTGGGCTTGACAGCGTTTTCCAGGGTCTTTGGCCTTGAGGAGTTGAGCTGTTCATCTGGAGGGTTTTGTGGCCGTATTTCCATCTTGTTTGCTTGTCACTAGCGAACGAGCGTTTCTGTGGGTGAGGGTTTGGAGGATTGAGATCAGCCCATTTCCAGTCTTCAGTTGTAGCTTCATTGCATTCCAGCAGCAGATCTTCTTCCGCCAGCTAGGACACTGTCCTTATTGCAGCCATTGTTTATCTGAGAGCTTTCTACTTGCCTGGGGCAAGGATAGGTGCACTTACTCTGATTATATTGTACTCCTGCCTATATGTTCTGAAATTAATAAAATGGCTTAGCATTCTGGCATTTCATGTGTACTTGATCTACTATCTGGTTCCAGTATTTGTTTCATGTATTTCTGTCTGGCATATTTCTGTGTATTACTGGTTATTTCCCTTTGGGGATACTACAGTGGTATCAGAGCATAATTCTGGCTCAGCCTGTGGTCTAGGACATCAGAAAAGAAATCATACAGAGCAATAGCAGTTGCAATACCAGAAACGCAGTTGGAAAAAGGGCCAAAATAAAAAGGGTCAAATTTTGAAGTTTGGAATTAGAAAAAACGTTTTCTGGGTTTTTCTGGGTTTTGGACAAGGATCACCTTCCCAAATTCTTGGAATCTTCTGAGTAGTTTTCAATGGGTAAATCAGAGGTCGAAGTTAAGCAGCAGTATGGTTTTGCAGCAGCCGTGCAGTTTCTGAGGAGCCTGTAGGCACCTAGAAGAAAATGCCAATGGCAGGTGGTGATTGGTTTAAAGAGGCGGTCCTCCGTCACATCCAGGAGACGTCACAAAGGCTCTTGGCCATAGAGATCAGTCAGAGAGAACTCCCTAGAGGTTTTCAGATCGTTCGGCAAGATGCCACTCGGCATATGGATTCATGTACACCCACACGTCCCACTATGCCCACATTCTTGCCAGAGGACACAGGAATAACAGTACAGCGAGAGGTAGATCCGGCTCGGATGGCTGACATTCTTGCAGAGTATCAGGCTTTCGGACAGGGGTTCATGGATGCTTTCCCCTTTGAGAGATATATCCTGTACCAGTATGGCATTAGACTCCATGATCAACACCAGGGGCACCGGCATCATCATGGTGGAGACTACCACCGCACCGCGAGTAGAGATTATGTTCAGCTCCAGCGTGATAGTAGACCTCACAACTTTCGCAGAGGGAACAAGCACTCACATGATAGGGGCTTACAGCGCACAGTGGACAAGTTGGATACCTCTTTCCAGCTTGACCGAGTATCGGAGAGGGAAACCATTAAAGTGGTTACCTCGCACTTGGAGGATGAGGGCACACAGGATTGCAGGGAGCTTGAGGTTACACCTAGTGTGACACAGGACTCACCATCATTGGAGACATCCTTGACCGTGCCGGTTGATATCGTAGTAGAGGAGGTAGAGCCTACCCCGGTAGAGCCATCCACTGAGGTGATGACTGGAGCCATGTCCGAGTCTTCGGGTGGTAGCAGCACACAACAGATGGGCGAGATATCAGGGGATATATCCACTATTGATGAGGCACTAGGAGATACAGAGGTATCGGATGATGGTCGCAGGCAGCGATATCATCGGCTTCGGACGGACCTTCGAGTTTTGAGAGAGAAGGCCGCGTCGGTACGGGAGACCATTTTGTTGCAGGACCAGGAGCTGGAGGGTATGAGAGTGACTTGTGCCAAGTCGGCAGCCAAGTTGGTCAGCATTGGGGAACAGCTGGATTCCCTGATGGTACAACCAGAGGGCACATTGGAGCGTCAGATCATTCCCCTTCAGGTATGCATGGATGGGACTGGCAGTGTTGTTGAGTCATCTCTTCCCGTTGGAGAGAGAGAGGCAGGGCCACCTAGTCCGATCTCATATGTTGACTTGGATAGCGGTATGAGACGATCAGAGTCGCACAGGGTACGGCATCCATGTGTTGAGGTTGGATGGAGAGAGATTTTGAGTTGGTACTCGGTGGAGCGGACTATGGAACACAATGATTTGGTTCCCTTCTCACAAGAGCAGATAGAAGATGGAGGACATCTTCGGATGGATAACATCCCTCATACTTGTGTTGGACATCCCTTAAGCCATACACATCATGATGGGAGGTTTTTGCCTACCACCTATTTGATTCTTGATAGGGTCTCATTGATTCTTGAGAAGTTTATATTTCAAAATCCCACGAAGTGCAAAATTAGAAATTTGATTTGGGAGGATGGTAGCCCTCATGGGAGGAGTACCAGGATGAGGAGAAGAAGAAGGCATCCACAAGTGATTGAGTGGACGTGGTTGATGAGCAAGGAGCTAGGGGGCTACTTGCAGATCTATGACACAAGGCAGCAGGAGGCTTGGCTGCGCTGGTTATTCTTGAAAGAGTTTGGCCATCACTTGGCAAACACTCTTCTTAGGAGTAGGAGGATGGGGAAAAGATGGATGGATACTTGCATCATTGAGCAGCATAGAGTATGGATGCATGGTGTTGATGTGTTACTCATATCATTCATTGTGTCTTCATCACATGAGTTGTATGATGGAGGTATGGGGAGGCAACACAATGTCTTGTTGCTTGGTTTGTTCCTAGGAGAGCAAGGGCAGATTTGCTCTCACACTTTGTATGATGTTGCAGGAAGAGGGGATGGCACTATCTCTTTGATCTTTGATGATGGCTTGGAAGCACTTCCATCTTGGGAAGTATTCCCCACTTGTTGTAGCATTATTGGAGGAGTCTTTGACAAGGAGCATGTCAAAGAACAGAGTCTTGTATTGACAGGAGCTTATTTGCATGAGCTCACAGCGTTGTCACCTTGGATCAGGACATTATGGATGAAGTGTGCGCAGCAGAGATATGGTGGATCTATAACCCATAAGTCCCAGGATCACTTCATATTTGTTGCACTTGATGAACAAAGAGGAGGTAATGATGATAGAGACATTTATCACTATGGCATATTCTTCTTAACTTGGATTTCCAAGCATAAGGAGGATTATCTTCTTGTAGCACATGGTTCATTCTTCTTCATAGCATGCCAAAACAATATGGAGGACTCATTTATGGATCCATGTACCATCTTACTTCCAGCATATGGTGAGGAGTTTGCCTATACATTCATTGATTTGCACACTCTTGCCATTCCTATGCAGTGCATTGCTTCACAAGGGGGCAAGCTTGTCATATTGCTCCGTGAGTTTTATCGGGCCAATCTACATGATGGAGGCAACCGTATCTTCTGTGGCTTTGGGAAAGTGTTTTATCACCTCATGTATGTTCATTTGCAGCACTATATCATGTATTATATGAAGACATGCATGATTAACATAAACATTTTGCCTTGTACTCTTATCAAGCAGCAGCTTGTAAAACTGCGCTGTACTTGTTGGGGAAGCTGTTGGTACCTCTTTTCATCACATGTAACCTTCAGCGTTTCCTTCATTTTGTTGCTGATCATGTCTCCATTTGCTGATATAGATCAGATTTGTATGGGAGGCTTGATTATGAGAGAGACACATGAGCTGGATGTGTCCTTGAGTATTTTCTGCACTACATGTTCTAATGGGAGCATGGGAGGAGGCATGGCTACCACTACTACATATGTGCTCTCTTTTGAGGTGGGCCATGAGATTGATATTCATCCATTGTACAGCTATGGGCAAGGGTTTGGCCTTATGTTGTTGTCATATTCAGCCATTTACTATCCATTAGTAGATGTGATGAATCTTGTACATTGCTTGCCATATAATTTTCTGAAGTTGCAGTGGATGAGACTACGTTGTATCCTTGTGAGAGATTGTTTGCATCATGTATCCTCATGCAGAACCTTCAGCAAACATCTCATTAGGGTGATCCATTATGACCATGTCATATTCTTCATGGATGGGTTGTTTTGGGCCAGCTTGTTCTTCATTGATAGAGGAACCTTCTATGATGGATTGTTTTTCACTTTGCCATTGGAGGGCAATGATTTTGCAGCCCAGGATCAGCATAGACTCTACACTTGTCATGAGTGGAGAGAAGGACAGCATGGGGTAAGCTACGATGCTTGCCAAGTTCATATTTCCAGCCCACCTTCATTACCAGAGCTTGAGGTGGAAGGAGATTTTCAGGAGTTGCCTTGTTGGGAGGTGGCTCATTTTGTCTGGATGATTGCTGGGAGATGGAGGATCCACAAGAGGGAGATATTCCTCATTATATTTTCGACTCCATGCCTTGATTGGAGAGAGGTGACGAGTTGGTTCACAGTTGATGGGCCAGCTTACACAGTCATAGATGCAGAGCAGCAGCGGTCATGGTCTTCAGTCATAGCCAGAGGCAGTGAGCAGTCCGAGCCATGGGACTTGGGTTATTATTGGCCATGGTGGCGATGGGACCCGGGCGGATTGTTGGTTGGCCGGTATCATGAGAAATCAATTTGGGATCCTGGCATTGAGATATCCCTTCGTATCCGGGTGATGCAGGAGATAGAGAGGTTTCAGTGGGACCCAGGCACATTTTGCAGTATCGGTGAGGAGCATCAGCGAGAGAGTAGGCTTGTTCAAGCACTGCTTGAGAACAAGCAATTTTTGCCGGATGAGGATGCCACTGGGGAGAGCGAGCAGACTTTACAACATCCATCACTTCAGTTGCTTGAGGACAAGCAACGTTTTGCCGGGGGAGACTGTAATATTCCCAATTAGCTTTGCTAATTGGAATATTTCCTTTTTGCTTTATTTTGCCGCTTTAGCTAGAGATAATAAATAAAGTGAGAAATAAGAGGGGTCACCTCACTTTAGTCACCTCACTTTATAAAATAAAGTGTTTCTTTCCTAGTTGATTAACGTTGTAACTTAGAGAGGGGGCCTTGGGGGTCCACATGTGTATGAGGGGAGGCCTCAGGCTGACCCAAGGTTAACTGCGCAGGCCAAGGAGAGTGAAGGACGCAGTTAAGGTTTTGGAGGGAGTTTAGCATTATAAAAGGTGGGGTTCTCACCTCATTTGGACATCCATGATTTGATATTGATATTGAGAGCTAGACTTCTGTCTGCTTCAGCACGCCGGTTGTTTAGTCGGTCTGCAGCACTGTTTAGTGCAACCGAGTGTCTCCGGTCGGAGATCTCACCCTTAGCCTCGAGGGACTTCGAGTGCCTGCCCTGGTAAGGTTATTTCTGGTTTCACCCTTAGCTTCGGGGGACTTCGAGTGCCTGCCCTAGTAAGGTTATTTCCTGAGTAATATCTTTCAGTTTCAGTGATAGTCAGCAGCAGTTTTCTGGTGAAGATTCAGAGAGGAGGAAGTCCCTTTGATAACTGCGCAGTTTTGAGTGGAAGGACGCTGTTCCAGAAGGCAGAAGGACGCAGATCTGAAGGCACATTGACAGATCCAGACTTGGAGATTGCAGATCTGAGGAGATAATTGCAGATCTAGTGCTGTAGGGTGCAGATCTGGAGGAGTAGCATTAGATCCAGCCTAGGAGGATTCAGATCTGAAGAGATATTGGTAGATCCCGCCTTGGAGAGTGCAGATCTGGAGAGATAGCATCAGATCCCGCCTTGGATGGTTCAGATCTAAGGAGATATTGACGGAGATCCGACCTAGATCGAAGGGTATTGGTAAGATCCGGCCTTGGAAGTCTCAGTCTGGGTGGAGGCATCGGATCCGGCCTTGGATCGTTCGGATACGAAGAGATATTGTCGGATCTAGCATAGATCTGAAGAGATAGCGGTAGATCACCGCGCCCTTGGAGGACGCGGTCTAGTTGGAGGCTTCGAACCGGTAGATGCGAGAGCATATAGGACGATCCATCGGGAGGACGGCGATCGATGAAGCGGGGTCATGTAGTGGGCTTGACAGCGTTTTCCAGGGTCTTTAGCCTTGAGGAGCTGAGTTTTTCATCTGGAGGGTTTTGTGGCCAGCATTCTATCTGTTTCTGCGCTGTCACTAGCAGAGACAACGTTTCTGTGGGTGAGGGTTTGGAGGATTGAGATCAGCCCTTTTCCAGTCTTCCGTTTGTAGCTCCAGTGCATTCCAGCAGCAGCTCTTCTATAGCCAGCTAGGACGCTGTCCTGATTTGCAGCCATTGTTTATCTGGGAGGTCTCTACTTGCCTGGGGCAAGGATAGGTGCACTTACTCTGATTATCTTGTACTCCTGCCTATATGTTCTGAAATTAATAAAATGGCTTAGCATTCTGGCATTTCATGTGTACTTGATCTACTATCTGGTTCCAGTATTTGTTTCATGTATTTCTGTCTGGCATATTTCTGTGTATTACTGGTTATTTCCCTTTGGGGATACTACATACAATGATCTCTTAGTGCAGCAAACCCGTGACAAGTCTTGTGGAAGGACTACATCCTCAGACTTAGCGTCTCACCTCAACTCGGTTTATTGAGCAGTTTTATGAAGCTTGGATAATTCTTGTGGAGGTCAGACCTGTGGTTACAAGGAGGCTTAGACTTGCTGCAGTCTTGGAACTTGTGACAACCACCTTTGGATTATTTTCAGTGATTATAACATAAACCACTTGTGGAGAAGCTGCAAGCTTCAGGACAGTCCTTTAACTAGCTTGGACCTTACCTCAGCATCTTTGTTTTGTGTCGACAGTCACCATTATAGCCTGGAACAGTGGACAGTTCCTACTACAAAGGCGTAGACTTAGTAGCAGTCTCTCGGTGAAGGCTTGAATCTGTAGATAGGTGGTTGGATAGTTGTTTGTGGAGCTCATTTCTTTGGACTTGTTTGGAGAACAAAATTATATCAGTGGTTTTGGGCATCATATTTGGAGTAGTGATCATCACATTTGGAGCAGTGATCATCATATTTGGAGCAGTGATTGATAACCACATTTGTAGACCTTTTGAAAGCTTTCTTAAGTCTTGTTGAAGGAGCATTGATAAATTAAGAAGTTTGGAGCATCTCTAGTATTGTTGAAGATCCATTGAGCATAGTGGTTGGTAGTTCTTTGAAGCAGTCTAGACAGCTGGAGCATTGAAAAACATTGTGAAGCACTTGGAGGATTGTTTGGTGTAGACCTTGAGCAACTTATTGAAGACATCATGAAGACATCATTGTGAAGCAGTTGTTGAGCCCTTGCAGAGAAGTTGACTTGGAGGCATTTTTGGAGGACATGATGTATTGTTGAAAAGCCAACATGAGGTTACCTTGGAGAAATTGTTTGGGTACGATCAAGAGCAGCGGTGACACCTTTTACGAAGAAAAGGTTGACATTGATGACGTGATGTGTAGATTACAGTGAAGAGTAAGCTGGAGATTGTCAGGGCTTGTTGAAGAAGACATTGGGAGCCGTAAGTATAACCAAATATATCTTGACGAAATGAAGCAGGAGGTTGGAGCCTCATAGAGACAAGGTTGGTGTCTTGGAAGATACGGTTGGAGCCCTTGAGGTTGGTGCCTCAAAATTGACAAGGTTAGTGCCTTGGAAGATAGGGTTGGAGCCCTAGAGGATAGGAGTCCTCAAAAGACATGGTTGGAGCATGTACCAAATATAGGGTTGGAGCCCTTGAGGTTGGTGCCTCAGAATTGACAAGGTTGGAGCCTTGGAAGTCCAAGTCGGTGCTTGGCAAATACAGGTTGGAAACTGGGAGATTGAAGATTGGTGTCTTCATCTAGGGTTGGAGCCTTACATATATTGTACTTGATTTATTGTAAAGAAGAAATTAATAAAATCATTTATTCTTATTGTTCATTTTGTGTTCTAAATATAGGTGATCTAGCTGGTAAAATTAACAATTGAAAAGAAATACTGATTCACTCCCCTCAGTATTTCCAACACAGAGGCCTACAATACTGTTGTATATTTGCAGAACAGGAATCCACATCGTGCCTTGGGGCATGTGACTCCGGAGGATGCTTTTTCTGGGAAAAAGCCTAATGTTGGTCACTTCCGTATCTTTGGATGTATTGCATACTCCTACGTACCCAAGGAGAAGAGGACCAAGCTAGAGCCCACCGCAGAGAAGGGTATCTTTGTGGGCTACAGTGAGACCACGAAATCCTTTCAGATTTATATTCTAGCACAGAGGAGAGTTGTTGTCAGGCGGAATGTGAAGTTCGAGGAGGACAGGGCTTTCAGGAGGTCACGGGAGTTAGAGTATCTGGATCAGCCAAACCCTCAGGAGCAGCTGAGTTAGGCAGAGGGATCCAGTGGGCAGGAATCAGGAGGTACATCGATTGCGGTGTCAGGTCTGTCAGTGAGCAGTGGTTCGCAAAGTCAGAGGGGTGGTGCTTCAGGCAGCATGCAGAGCAGTTCACTAGGTAGTCCACTGATTGACAGTTCACACGATACTTCAGCGTCTAGAGGTTCAGGTTCAGGCAGGAGGACAGTAGACAGACAGTCAGGAGTTCAGGCTACTGACGAGGAGGAGGAGTTTCATTCTCCAATGGGAGAAGTGTGCTCAGGGAAATGGAAGCCCAAGTGGCTTTAGGATAACTTGAGAGAGGCCACATCTGTTGCTGGGCCAAAGAGGCCAGTCAGAGAGAGCAGACCACCTGATAGGTTCTGTAGCTATATGGCAATAGTGGCCAACATCATCAACTCTAAGCCTTCTAGCTATGAGGAGGCAACTAGCCAACAGGTCTGGAGAGAGGCCATGCAGGAGTATTCTTCTATCATGAAGAATGATGTTTGGGAGGTGGTGTTGAGGCCTAAGGGTAAATCCGTGGTTACCTCCAGATGGCTTTACAAGGTAAAGCATGCTGCAGATAGCAACATTGAGAAATTCAAAGCAAGGTTTGTGGCTAGAGGGTTCTCCTAGGTAGAGGGAGTAGATTATGAGGAGACCTTCGCTAATGTGGCTTGATATACTTCGATTCGCTCCATCATATCGATAGCAGCAGAGATGGGTTGGAAGATCCACCAGATGGATGTGAAGACTGCATTTCTCAATGGTTTCATACAGGAGGAGGTGTACATTGAGCAGCCACAGGGCTTTGAAGTGCATGGGAAGGAGTCCCTTGTGTGCAGACTGAAGAAGGCCCTTTATGGCCTAAAGCAAGCTCCTAGAGCTTGGTACTCCAGGATAGATACATACTTGCAGGAGATGGGTTTCACAAAGAGTGATGCAGATCCGAACCTTTATTTTATTGTGATAGGTGAGGAGGCTCTCATTCTGGTGCTGTATGTGGATGAATTGGTCATTACGGGTGCAGAGAGACTAATAGAGCACTGCAAGAGAGATCTTGCGTTAGAGTTTGAGATGAAGAACATTGGCTTGATGCATTACTTTTTGGGTGTGAAGGTGTGGCAGGAGGAGGGGAATTTCTTCCTAGGGCAAGGGAAGTATATTGTGGACATCCTTGGCAGATTCCACATGGAGGATTGTAGACCCATGTCGACACCAATGATCACCAACTGGAAGAAGCTTCATGCTTCAGATTTCGAGTTGGTGGATCCCACATTGTATAGACAGCTGATTGGTTCCTTGATGTATTTGGTCAACACCAGATCAGATATATGTTTTGCAATCAACACGATGAGCCAGTTCATGTGTGAGCCCAGGAGGGTGCACTGGGTTGCTGCAAAACACATTTTGCGGTACTTGCAAGGGACAGTGTGGTATGGTCTGGATTATAGGCAGGGAGATGGAGTGAGATTGGCAGGTTACACTAATTCTGATTGGGCAGGTTGTGCTTCTGATAGCAAGAGCACTTCAAGGTGTTGTTTTGGGTTGGGTTCGGTAGTGGTGTCGTGGTTCAGCCGAAAGCAGCAATCAGTAGCATTGAGTTCAGCAGAAGCAGAGTACATAGCAACCAGTTTAGCTAGTTGTGAGGCCATCTGGCTTTGCAAGATGTTGTTTGGCTTATTTGGTCAGTCGTTCAGACCTTCCGTGATATACTATGATAATTAGAGTTGCATTAAACTCACGGAGAATCCAGTATTTCATGACAGGGCAAAGCATATCGGGATCAAATATCATTTCATCGGAGACTATGTTCAGAAGGGAACTGTGAAGCTTGAGTATATTCCCACTGATGAGCAAGTTGCAGATATTCTTACCAAAGCCTAACCACGGGGCAAGCATGTCTACTTCAGAGACAGGATGAGTGTGGTGAGGAACACCTTCCTCGGTAAGAGGGAGTGTTGAAATTTGGTTACCGGAGGACAGGTGGTTCCCTAAGGCTTTGATCTTTGGCCTAGGGAAAAGTGTCCAAAAGAATTTAATTTTTTCTCCTAAAGTGACTTTATAAAGTTATAAAGTCAAATCTAATTTAAAAATGACTTTAAGTGATAAAGTTACTAAAGTCTAATTTTAAAGTGACTTCAATAAAGTCAATGTGAAATTAGAAAGGAAAAATGACTTTGGAAATAAATGACTAAGTGGGTCTTTATTAAAGTGGGGTGAATTAAAAAATAGAAAGTGAGATTTAAATGAGCATTTAATCTCAGCCCTAGATCTAAAGCTATCTCAACCATTGGATTTAGGGATTCCCCAAAAGTCACTTAGGGTTAGGTTAAAGGAGGAAAATGAGGGAAAAGATCATTCATTCTTTCATGAGCAGATTGAGAGAAAGAGGAGAAGAGAGCTAGAAACATTTCTGGTTTTGAGAAAGAGGAGAGGAGCAATTCAACAAATCCGTACAACAAGGAGAGGTTTCACGCATTTCAAGGCAGCGGTCCATACAGCAATATATCAGCATAGTTTTCAAGGCAGATTTCCATACAGCAGCAGTGGGCATGTTTTTCAAGATCCGTACAGCAAGGAGGCATAAATTTCGAGGAGAAGAAGCAGCAGTGTGCAGCACACATTCCGAGGCTGAGTTGGCACGATTTTCGAGGCTGAAAGACGCTGTTGTAATTTCCATATAGTTCTTACAGTAGTGCGGAATTTCTGGCACGGTTTTCGAGGAGGACGTATAACATTAAATGCTATTATCTCTTGCTGTAAAATTTATGTTATTACCGTTTTGTTGATTTGGCACATTTTCCGAGGCAGAGCCAAGCACAGAAAACGAGATAAGTCTGTACATTGTTCGCTGGAATTTTTTCTGTATATTTCATTTCTCTGTAAAAGCATTTTCCAGAAATAAAGAGAAACTTTCGAACTGGTTTTCCCCAAGAGTTGTAGGGGGTTTTTCCAGGGTCATATTGACCAAAAATCAGCGTGTCAAAATATTGTGTCGCTGATTTATTTTTCTGAGTTTTTATTTCTACATTTCAGCACTGTGAAATTTCCAGAATTTGTGTTTTCAGAAAATATTTATTTTTCCAGCTTGTTGAATGTATGGTTATGGAAATGGGCATTTAACTTTATGGTAGAAATAAGGAGAAACTGAAAACTGGGGTTGGTTATCAAATTTCTACAAATTCTTGACCATGATATATGATAGTGTCCTTATAACTAAAATGTGTGGCAATGGCCTTGCATGGCAATCCCTTTATGACAGTGACATATGGCAGTGATACCTGTTGACCACACTTTGCAACAATCCAAGGAAGCAGAGTACAAAGACAACAAGAAATTTTTTCAAAGTTCAAAGTCCTCAGCCAGCACAATTGTATCATTGTAAACCCAATTTTTGCAAGTTTTATTGTAAATGATGCTAGTATGATCGTTTAAATATGTAACAACACTTAGGTAAGCCTATGATTTTGGCAAAGGATTTCATCGTAGAAAGTTTTTTAACGTCACTGAATTATGTGTGTTTCTAAACACAGATAATTGACACAGTTTTTCTTCCAACTTAAACCGCAAAGCTAGGGTGGAACTCATTAACAAGGTCTTAGGTGAGTCCTAGTGTTATATCGAGTCTTTGTAAAAATGTGTTTGCGAATAATTTTAGCACATTTCGCTAAATAATTTTATTACAACTACACTTGGTTTCATACTAGATCATATTGTTAAATTTTACAAATTTAAAATTTAATTTCTGAGATCATAAGCCATAGAAGAGAATCAATGAACAGCAAGACACAGGATTTGGTCCCAGACCAGGGAAAAACCCCACTATGGGGGAAAACCCTTTTTAAAATGGTCTTCTATTAAATCATCTTCAAATGTTCAGCAGAGATACATAATCAGAGTACAAAACCTCCTTTACAAATAATAGTAGTAACAACTCTTTTTAATATGATAGCTTCAAAATACCACTACAAGCCTCCAAAGGCTTCCAAAACAAGAGCAGTAGACGCAAGTGCGTGAACAAAGTGCACAAGTACAAGAGCTAAACACTGAAAGAAATATTCTCCAAATGTAAGATCATAATGCTAATGAAGCGAGGGCAATACACCAACAATCAAACTCTAGTGCGAAAGCAATATCAAGAATAGAATGTATCTGGAGCGAGATCAATACAAGAGCTAAATACTTCTGGTGTTAGAGCAATACCAACTGTAATAATACTTCTCTAGAGCAAGAGTATTAACAATAGCAAATAACAAGAGCAGAAACCACTGGTGCAAGAGCTAAAAGAGACTTGCAATCTGTCAATAGATCTTCCAAACGATAGATTTGCCAGATAATAGATCTACCAAGAAGTAGATCTTCCAAACAATAGATCAACCAATGATGACAAGATATCTGCAAATCTGCAATAGATTTGCTACTGATAATAAGAGATCTGCCACTGAAAATAAGAGATCTTCCAATGATGATAAGAGATCTGCAAACTTGTAATATATTTGCTATTGATAATATGAGATCTGCTATTGATAAGAAGAGATCTGCCAATAATGATAAGCAATCTACAAATATGCAATAGATCTGCTACTGATAATAAGAGAGATAAATTACTGATGCAAGGGTTTGATCACCAATACAAGAGTTACATCACCAAAGCGAGAGAGAGAACTCGATGTGTTGAAAATGAATGCTTCTCCTCAATATATAGAAATCTTTGAGGCAAAATCCCTTCCTCAAATTAAGTGTTTTGGAAACTTCTAAAGTGATCCATTTGAATTAGATAACTTAAGTGATTTTATTTTGCACGTGTCTAATTTCTTTATAAAATATTTTTGAAATAACTTTTGCTCTTATGAAAAATAATTTTCTCTTGAGAAATAATTCGCTTCAACGGTGAAAGGGGTTAACCACATAAAGTGATTTCTAGGGAAATCTCTCCCTAGTTGCTCAAATTCAACACTCCCTAGTTGCTCAACTAGGGAGGAATTTCCATTAATAAAGCCAAAATTGTTGTACTTGTCAAATCATCATGACTCATGCTAAACATTCTCGAATCTAAAGAAGAATACTCATGTCAGGGGATCTACTACTACCACCCTGAATCCAAGCTCAACCAAATAAAGGCTAAGAAACCTTCACCAGGGAGTCTCAAGATTCAACCTGGTCCAAATAATCATCGGGGAGCCAAATGCTTCCACCCGACATCATGGAGTCACATGCTACAACCTAGAACAAATACCATCGGGGAGACTCATGCTACCCCCTAAAATGAATACCGCTCAATCAATAAAACTAAGAATCCATAATAGCTTAGCACATACACTAAGAATCCACAATAGCTCAACTCAAAGGCTAAGAATCCACAATGGCTCAGCTCAAAGGCTAAGAATCCATGTTGTTTAAGAACATCAGCATCTATGTTGTTCAAGAACACCAACATCTTCGAACTTGAGTGAGATACAACTTACCATGACTGGTAAGGAGCACCATCTGATCTCAAGTAGCCAGCACCCATTGGCCAGATGGGTGGGAAACAAAATGCATGATTGGGGCATACTCCTAATTGGAGGTCCCTCATCCCTAGGAGCTCACTATACAATTCCTCATCCCTAGGAACTTAACCAAGGGGGAAGAACACACATCTTAGTGTTCTTGATCAGTTGAGTCCCAAACCCGAAAGAGGTACATCCATTAATCCAAGCATATCTCTGAAGACTAGAAATTTCTTCTTTGACAGTGCTTTGGTAAGTGTGTCAACAATCTACTCATCATCCTGAATATGGTGGAGTCTCATTGCTCGTCTCTGTACCATGTCTCGAATGAAATGATATCTGATTTCAATGTGCTTGGATCTATCATGAAATACGAGATTCTCAGACAATCGGATCCCACTCATATTATCACAGAATATCATTGTAGTATCCAGGACTTGCTCAAATAACTTTCTAAAGAGTTTTCTTATCCAGATAGCTTCACAACTAGCTAAGCTAGCAGCAATATACTCAACTTTTGCGGAACTGAGAGCAACTGATTTCTGTTTCCTGCTCATCCAAGAGATCATGGCAGATCCCAAACTAAAACAACATCATCAAGTGCTTTTTTTGTCCACAATGTTTCCTGCACAATCAACATCAGTATAATCATGCAACTTTATGTTGCCAGTAGTATATCGAAGAACGAAATTAATTGTCCCATGCAAATATTTAAGCACATGCTTAGCAGCAACCCAGTGGTTATGTAAAGGCTTGGTCATGAATTGACTCTGTTGAAATTTGGTTACCGGAGGACAGGTGGTTTCCTAAGGATTTGATCTTTGGCCTAGGGAAAAGTGTCCAAATGTATTTCACTTTTTCTGCTAAAGTGACTTTATAAGTTATAAAGTCAAATCTAATTTAAAAGTGACTTTAAGTGATAAAGTTACTAAGTCTAATTTTAAAGTGACTTTAATAAAGTCAATGTGAAATTAGAAAGTGAAAAGTGAGTTTGAAAATAAATGACTAAGAGGGTCATTATTAAAGTGGGGTGAATTAAAAAATAGAAAGTGAGATTTAAATGCACATTTAATCTCAGCCCTAGATCTAAAGCTATCTCAGCCATTGGATTTAGGGATTCCCCAAAAGTCACTTAGGGTTAGGTTAAAAGAGGAAAAGAGGGAAAAGATCATTCAGTCTTTCATGAGCAAATTGAGAGAAGGAGAAGAAGAGAGAAAAGGAGATTTTTGAGCAGTGAGATGAAGGACAGCAGAACCTTGGCATGCATACCGAGGCAACATTCAGCAAATTTGTACAGCAAGGATTGGCACACAATTCAAGGCAGTTTGGGCACATTTTCCAAGGCAAATTTTGTACAGCAGTTTGGGCACGTATTCCTAGGTAACTGTACAGCATCTTGGCACAAATTTCGAGGTGAGGGTTTGTTGTTTTGTGGCACAATTTTCGAGGCAGACCGTACAATTTGTTGTTGTACTTGTGCACAGAAAACGAGGCAAATTCTGTATAGCATTTATTGATGTCCCTCTGCACGCAATTCGAGGAGGCTGTATAGCAGCATTTATTGCCGCTCTGAACACAAATCAAGGAGGTCGTACAATAGCATTTATTGTTGCGTTTATGGGCACGAAAAACAAGGAAGTTCGACAACATTTATTGTTGTTCCTATTTTGTTGTTTGCACATTTTCTGAGGCGGTGGTTAAGCACGAAAAACGAGATAAGTTGTATTTGTTTGGTTGCTGAAATTTTCTTAGTATTTCTCTCTCACTGTAAAAGCTATTTATCATAAATAAAGAAGAGCTTTCGAACTAGTTTTCCCCAAGAGTTGTAGGGGGTTTTTCCAGGGCCATATTGACCAAAAATCAGCGTGTCAAATTTTTGTGTGTGACTGAAATTATTTGTGTTTTTATTTCTACAATTTCCAGCATTTTCAAATTTCTAGAATTTGTGTTTTCAGAAAATATTTATTTTTCCAGCTTGTTGAATGTACGGTTATGGGAATGGGCATTTAACTTTATGGCAGAAATAAGGAGAAACTAAAAACCGGAGTGGGTTATCAAATTTCTATATGGTATCAGAGCTAGTTCGCTGAAAAGTGCAGTTTGGAACAGCAAAGAGAAAAATTATAGCAAGCTGATTTTACACACAGAAAACTGAACCTTTACCACAGCAATGTCATTTTCAATTTATTAAGACAACAAGCATGTCTTTGGGCTTGAAGGTGGAGGATAGGTTGGATGGGCATAGAAACTACAGTATATGGAAGAAAAGAATGCAAAGCATCATTGAGGATGCAGAAGTCTAGGGTATAATGGTGAATAACCAACAGCACCCTGTGAATGTGCCTACTGTTGTTGTTCAGTTGGCAGATTTTAACAAGAAGAATAACAAGGGTAAGAGACTGATTCTGGATGGTATTAAAGACCATTGCATTCCTCATGTGAGAGGAAAGAGACTTGCTCATGAGATGTGGACAGCCTTGACCAATCTTTACTAGAGTACCAATGAGAACAAGAAAATGGTCCTAAGGGAGAAGCTGAAGGCCATTAAGATGGCAAAGGCTAATAGTGCTACTGCATCCCTCACAAAGATCACTAATGTGAGAGATGAGTTGGCAACAATTAGAGAGGTCATTCCACCCACTGAGTTGGTGCGGATTGCAATGAATGGCATTCCCAGTTCATGGCTGATCTTCGCTGATGGGATTGTTGCACGTGAGACCCTTCCCTCTTGGGAGAGGTTGTGGAGTGATTGCATATAGCATGAAATCAGAAAGAACCAGCTTGGGGCAGCCAAACCAGTTGAGGAGGATGAGGATGTAGCGTTGTTAACAAGGGGCAAGAAAGGCAAGGGAAAGAAGCAAACTTCCACAATTGGTAGTGGGGGCAAAGGCAAAGGTAAAGGGAAGTAGTAGGTGAACAAAGAGAAGAACTATACCAAGGTGAAGTGTTGGAATTGTCAGAGGATGGGACACTATGCAGTTGTGTGTCCGAAGAAGAAGAAGGGGAAGAACAAGACCATGGCAGCATCAACAGAGATAGAGGACTTTTCGGAGAGCTTTGACCGCGAGTTTGGGTTCATTGCTTGTGAGTCCACTAGTGCAGGATCACCTGCCATGGAGGTTGAGAGGGAGTGTGCATTTCCCTCCACTAGCGGAGCATCTTCAGGTATTTGGTATGTTGATAGTGGAGCTTCGCGTCATCTGACAAGAGTCCGTGAGTACTTCTCAGAGCTTTTAGAGAGTGGCACTGATATAGAGGTAGTACTCAGAGACGATAGCATTGTTAGAGCAGTCGGTGTGGGGACATTGACATTTGATAGGGAACCCAAACCTCCCTTGAAAGTGTCGGATGTTCTATATGTGCCAGGGATGAGGAAGAACCTTATATCTGTCTCAGCATTGGAGGACAGAGGGTATGAGATATTGTTCAGGAGAGGACAGGTGCTTATATATCCCAGGGGTGCTCGAGCTGATTCAGCTAGAGTGATTGGTGTATGCAATGCAAAGGTGTACACATTTGTGTTTCAGCTCCTTTTGGCATTGAGCAATAGTACCAGCAGCAGAGCTAGCAGTTCAAAGTTGTGCGAGATTTGGCACCGCGAGATGCGGCACATGTATCATGGAGCCTTAAGGACATTGCGGGAGATCACTACAGGTGTGCCAGATTTCAGTTCTGATCACCTAGATACATGCAGAGGATGTGCGAGGGGCAAGTTTTCCAAATCCCCTTTTCCCAGCAGTGACAACAAATCGACTAGGATACTTGATTTGATTCATACCGATGTGAGCAGTCGGATGTCTCATGTTTCCTTGAGTGGATATGAGTACTATGTTTTATTCATTGATGATCAGTCCAGGAGGGCCTGGATTTATTTTTTGAAGACCAAGAGTGAGGTCTTCAAGCAGTTTCAGGAGTTTAGAGCTCTTGTGGAGACTTAGACAGGTCGGAAGATCAAGTCCGTCGGGTTGGACAATGGAGGGGAGTATACCCTTGGTGAGTTTGTTGATTATTGTGCGGAGGCAGGCATCAGTAGGGAGTTCACAGTTCCTTACAACCCCCAGCAGAACGAGGTTGTGGAGAGGAAGAACAGATCCATCGTTGGGGCTGCCAAAGCCATGCTACATGATCGGGGGTTACCATTGTTTTTGTGGGCAGAGGCCTGCAACACTGCTGTCTATTTGCAGAACAGGATTCTGCATCGTGCCTTGGGGCATGTGACTCAGGAGGAGGCTTTTTCTGGGAAGAAGTCTGATATTGGTCATTTTCGTATCTTTGGGTGTATTGCATACTCCTACGTACCCATGGAGAAGAGGGCCAAGTTAGAGTCCACCGCAGAGAAGGGTATCTTTGTGGGCTACAGTGAGACCTCGAAAGCCTCTCGGATTTATATTCCTGCACAGAGGAGAGTTGTTGGCAGGCGGGATGTGAAGTTCGAGGAGGACAAGGCTTTAAGGAGGTCACGGGAGTTAGAGTATCTGGATCAGCCAAACCCTCAGGAGCAGCTGAGTCAATCACAGCGATCCAGTGGGCAGGGATGAGGAGGAACATCGATTACGGTGTCAAGTCCATCAGTGAGCAGTGGCTCGCAGAGTCAGAAGGGTGGTGCTTCGGGCAGCATGCAAAGTAGTCTGCAAAGCAATTCACTAGGTAGTCCATTGATGGACAGTCCACACGGTACTTCAGCATCTACAAGTTCAGGTTCAGGCAGGAGGACAGCAAACATACATTCAGGAGTTCAGGCTCGTAATGAGGATGAGGAGTTTCATTCTCCAGTGGGAGAAGTGTGCTCAGGGAAGAGGAAGCCCAAGGGCTTCAGTATCCTTGAGAAAGGCCACATCTGTTGCTGGGCTGAAGAGACCAGTTAGAGAGAGCAGACCACCTGAGAGGTTTTGTAGCTATATGGAAATGGTTGCCAACATCGTTGACTCTGAACCTTCTATATATGAGGAGGCAGCTAGCCAGCAAGTCTGGAGAGAGGTCATGCAGGAGGAGTATTCTTCTATCATGAAGAATGATGTTTGGGAGGTGGTGCCGAGGCCTGAGGGCAAATTTGTGGTTACTTCCAAATGGCTTTACAAGGTAAAGCACACTGCAGATGGCAGCATTGAGAATTTCAAGGCAAGGTTTGTGGCTAGAGGGTTCTCCCAAGAAGAGGGAGTTGATTATGAGGAGACCTTCGCTCTCGTGGCTCGATATACTTCCATTCGCTCCATTATATCAATAGCAGCAAAGATGGGTAGGAAGATCCACCAGTTGGATGTGAAGACCGCATTTCTCAATGGCTTCATATAGGAGGAGGTGTACATTGAGCAGCCACATGGCTTTGAGGCGCATGGGAAGGAGTCCCATGTATGCAAACTGAAGAAGGCCCTTTATGGCTTGAAGCAAGCTCCTAGAGCTTGGTACTCTAGGATTGATATGTACTTGCAGGAGATGGGTTTCACAAAGAGTGACGCAGATCCGAACCTATACTTTATTGTGATAAGTGAGGAGCCTCTCATTCTGGTGTTGTATGTGGATGACTTGGCCATTACGGGTGCGGAGAGACTCATAGAGGGTTGCAAGAGAGATCTTGCGTCGGAGTTTGAGATGAAGGACATTGGCTTGATGCATTACTTTTTGGGTTTGGAGGTGTGGTAGGAGGAGGGGCATTTCTTCCTGGGACAAGGGAAGTATATTGTGGACATCCTTAGCAGATTCCACATGGAGGATTCTAGACCCATGTCGACACTTATGATCACCAACTGGAAGAAGCTTCATGCTTTAGATTCCGAGTTGGTGGATCCCACATTGTATAGACAGCTGATTGGTTCCTTGATGTATTTGGTCAACACTAGACCAGATATATGTTTTGCAAACAACACGATGAGCCAGTTCATGTGTGAGCCCAGGAGGGTGCACTAGTTTGCTGCAAAAACACATTTTGCGGTACTTGCAGGGAAAAGTGGAGTATGGTCTGGATTATAGGCAGGGAGATGGAGTGAGATTGGCAAGTTACACTGATTCTGATTAGGCAGGTTGTGCTTCTGATAGGAAGAGCACATCAAGGTGTTGTTTTGGGTTGGGTTCGGCAGTGGTGTCGTCGTTCAGCCGAAAGCAGTTGTCAGTAGCATTGAGTTCAGCGAAAGCAGAGTACATGGCAGCCAGTTTAGCTAGTTGTGAAGCCATATGGCTTCGCAAGATGTTGTTTGGCTTATTTGGTCAGCCGTTGAGACCTTCAGTGATAATCAGAGTTGCATTAAACTCACAGAGAATCCAATATTTCATGACAGGTCAAAGCATATCGGCATCAGATACTATGTTCAGAAGGGGGCTGTGAAGCTT
Source organism: Pinus albicaulis (assembly GCA_034641835.2). Taxonomy (NCBI): domain Eukaryota; kingdom Viridiplantae; phylum Streptophyta; class Pinopsida; order Pinales; family Pinaceae; genus Pinus; species Pinus albicaulis. The sequence goes on from CM076578.1 coordinate 180,703,785, forward strand.
GAGTATATTCCCACAGATGAGTAGGTAGCAGATATGTTTACCAAAGACTTACCACGGGGCAAGCATGTCTACTTCAGAGACAAGATGGGTGTGGTGAGGAACACCTTCCTCGTACGAGGGAGTGTTGAAATTTGGTTACCGGAGGACAGGGGGTTCCCTAAGGCTTTGATCTTTGGCCTAGGGAAAAGTGTCCAAATGTATTTCACTTTTTCTCCTAAAGTGACTTTATAAATTATAAATTCAAATCTAATTTAAAAGTAACTTTAAGTGATAAAGTTACTAAGTCTAATTTTAAAGTGACTTTAATCAAGTCAATGTGAAATTAGAAAGTGAAAAGTGACTTTGGAAATAAATGATTAAGAGGGTCTTTATTAAAGTGGGGTGAATTAAAAAATAGAAAGTGAGATTTAAATGCACATTTAATCTCAGCCCTAGATCTAAAGCTATCTCAGCCATTGGATTTAGGGATTCCCCAAAAGTCACTTAGGGTTAGGTTAAATAAGGAAAAGGGGGAAAAGATCATTCAGTCTTTCATGAGCAAATTGAGAGAAGGAGAAGAAGAGAGCAATGGAGATTTCTGAGCAGTGAGGTGAAGGAGAGCAAAACCTTGGCACGCATACCGAGGCAGCATTCAGCAAATCCGTACAGTAGTTTGGGCATGTTTTCCAAGGTAGATTCCATATAGTAGTTTGGGCATGTATTCCTAGGCAGTCATACAGCATTCTAGCACAGATTTCGATGTGAGGGTTTGTTGTTTTGTGGCACAGTTTTCAAGGCAGACTGTACAGTTTGCTGCTATACATGTGCACAGAAAATGAGGCAAATTTCATACAACATTTATTGATGTTCCTTTGCACACAAATCGAGGAGGTCGTACAGCAACATTTATTGTTGTGTTTCTGGGCACGAAAAACAAGGAAGTTCGTATATCATTTATTGTTGTTACTGTTTTGTTATTTGCACATTTTCCGAGGCGATGGCTAAGCACGAAAAACGAGATAAGTTGTATTTGTTTGGTTGCTGAAATTTTCTGAGTATTTCTCTCTCACTGTAAAAACTATTTATCAGAAATAAAGAAGAGATTTCAAATTGGTTTTCCCCAAGAGTTGTAGGGGGTTTTCCAGGGTCATATTGACCAATAATCAGCGTGTCAAATTTTAGTGTGGCTCAAAATATTTATGTGTTTTATTTATGCAATTTCCAGCATTTTGAAATTTCCAGAATTAGTATTTTCAGAAAATATTTATTTTTCAACTTGTTGAATGTATGGTTATGGGAATGGGCATTTAACTTTATGGGATAAATAAGGAGAAACTGAAAATCGTAGTGGGTTATCAAATTTCTACTGACTCAAGGTGTTTACAAAATAGCAAATACCAGGACGAGTGTTCACTAGGAACATTAATGCTCCAATCAACTGACAATACTCGGATGGATCAAATAAATCAGGTCCAGCTTCATCACCACAGAATTTTTTGAAGTTCATCTCCATGGGAGTGCTCATGGATTTGCTCTCTACCATTTCAAACCTTTCCTATAGCTTTACAACATACTTCCCTTGGGAGAGAATAATTTCGCCAGGTTTATGCCAGACCTCCAAGCCCAAAAAGAAGTGCATCATCCCAAGGTCTTTCATTATTCAAGGCAAGCTCCCTCTTACACCGAATCATCAAAGGTTCATTACTTTTCAAAACCAGATCGTCAACATATAATACCAAGATCAAACGCATACCTTGTACAACTTTGAAGTAGAGGTTTGGATCAGCACTGCTCCTTGTGAATCCCAATTTTACTAAGTAGTTGTCAATGCGAGAAAACTAATCCTTGGAGGCTTGCTTTAAGCCATAGAGTGTTTTCTTCAATTTGCATACATGAGTTCTTTTGTCATGACCTCAAAGCCTTGAGGTTGTTCAACATATACTTCCTCCTGAAGAGCTCCACAGAGAAAAGTTGTCTTGACATCCATCTAATGGAGACTGTTGACTAGCAGCTAAAGCAATAATAGAGCGAATGGCGGTATAGCGAGCAACTAGAGCAAAGATGTCTTCATAATCAACAACATCTTTCTGAGAGAATCCTCGAGCCACAAATCTTGCTTTATATTTTTCAATACTTCCATCCATGTCATGTTTTATTTTGAACAGCCACTTTGAAGTCACAATTGATTTGCCCCGAGGTCTAGGAACAACTTCCCATACATCATTTTGCATAATGGATTCATATTCTTTTGTCATGGCATCCTTCCATACTTGGTGCTTTTTTGCTTCTTCAAATGATTGAGGTTCACTTTGTATGCTAGAACTCATAGCAATTGTTGCACAGTCTTTCTCAAAGTTCCAAGGAAGCGGAAGTACAAATTTTTCAATAAGATCAGATCATCTATCAGCAGTTTATGTGTCATTGTAAACCCATTTTGCAAGTTATGTAATGTAAATGATGCTAGTAATACCTTGAATGTATGTAACAACCTATGTAAGCCTATTATTTTGGCAAGAGTTTTATCCTAGAAGGTTTTTCGTCTCACTAACTCATTTGTGTTTCTAAACACAGATGGTCGGCAAAGTTTTTCCCTCCAACCTCACCCCAAAGCTAGGGTGGAATTGTATTATCCTTACGCAGCGCCCCGTTGAGGGTGGTGGGCCTTGACACGCCGCCGGGGTCCGGCGAGGCCGTTTAGCCGCGGGGTCTGTTTAGCTGCCGTCCTCGAGATGCTCCGGTGGGCTGTTGAGCTCACCCTTAACACCCTGGGATGCCGCCCTCACTAACAGTTCGAGCTTTTGGTGTAGTGGTTGGGCCTTCGTGGTATCAGAGCCGAGGTCTCGAGGTCGAGACCCGCGGAGCGTGGTGGGCTGTAATATCCCTGTTTAGGGCAGCCTCCCTGTTGAGGGTCCGGTGGGCCTTGACACGCTGCCGGGGTCTGCGAGGCTGTTTAGCTGCGGCGCTGTTTAGCTGTCGTCCTCGAGATGCTCCGGTGGGCTGTTGAGCTCACCCTTAACACCCTGGGATGCCGCCCTCACTAACAGTTCGAGCTTTTGGTGTAGTGGTTGGGCCTTCGTGGTATCAGAACTATAATATTCCTAATTAGCGACAGCTAATTGGAATATTCGACTTTGTATTGTTTTGCCATATGTGGTTTGTAGATAAATGAAAAAGTGAGTAAAAGGGGGTCTAACTCACTTTAGTGGAATAAAACACCTTCCTAGTAGCACAACGTTGTAACTTAAGGGGGGAGCCAAGGAGGGGCCACACACCATGTGGAGGAGAGAGAGACTACGTTGGTTTTGGAGGGAAACCAATGCTATAAAAGGTGGAGGAGCCTCCTCATTTGGGGAATTCTTGTTGCTGATGATTTTGAGCTAGACATTTTGTCTTCTTGAGCACACTGGCTGTTTAGCCTGTCTGCAACACTATTTAGTGCGTTGAGTGTCTCCGATCGGAGATCTCGCCCTTAGCCCCGGGGGACTTCGAGTGCCTGCTCGGGCAAGGTTTTTCCTTCAGTCTTTAGCGGGAGATTTGGTTGGTTGGTTGTTTGGCTGTGGAGCTGGGCTTCTCTTGTGACTGCGTAGTCTTTGGAGAGAGGACACAGTTCTAGTTGGAGGTGTTCCGTTGCGGGGTTTTCTGCAGGAGTTCCAGTTGATATCCGGTGTGGAGGATCAGTATTTGCCAGGAGGAGGTTACCTGAGGAGTTTGTGGTAGTTTCTGGGCTAGACGGCCCAGCATCTCATGTACCGAGCTCCCTGCGCAGGCGCATCATCTCGAGGAGAGTTTCTTTTGGTGATTTTCTGGAGGCCGACCATTTGTGGCCGCTTTGTCCGGTAGACATGAAATCAGATTTTCACTATTCTCACTATTCGGCAAGGGAATGTAATTTCCCTAGTTTCGCCTCTATTCCAAAGCAGCCAGCATTTCTACTGCCAGCTTAGCAATGAATCCGCTATAGCAACATTGTCTTCCGAGAGTTTCTTCACTTGCCTTGAGCAAGAATAGGAAGCATTAGCCTTATCATCTATTGTATTTCATTATATTCTCGCATTAATAAAATGGCTTACATTCCCGACATTTTTATGAGTATTTGCTTTATGTTCTATTTCTCTCCATATGTTGTCGTATGCTTGCATCATGTCTATTTCCTTCCGGGATATTACAATGTAATGAGTAGAGATCCTGTCACTTCTGGTCGCAGACGGGAGATCATACAGAGACAAACTTTGGAGAGTAATAGTAGTTGCAGTACCAAAAACGAAATTGGAAAAGGGCCAAAATAAAAAGGGTCAAATTTTGAAGTTTGGAATTAGAAGAAACCCTTTTCAGTTTTTTCTGGGTTTTGGGCAAGGATCACCTTCGCAAATTCCTAGAATTTTCTGAGTAGTTTTCAGTGGGTAAATCGGAGGTCGAAGACAAGCAGCAGTATAGTCTTGGAGCAGCAAGGCAGTTTCATGAGGAGCCTGTAGACACATAGCAGAAAGAGCCGATGGCAGGTGATGATGATGTGAAGAAATTTGGGGACATGCTCCTCAAATCAGTACAGGATCTGTCAAGGCAGATTGAGGTGATGGGGCAGAGATTCACCACTATGGAGGCTAGACAGCGTGAAACCCCAAGGGGTTTCCAGATTGCCGAGGGATCAAGCACATCCCACCATTTGCCAGAGCATATGGCATCACATACACCCACACGTTCCACTATGCCCACTTTTCTGGGTGTAGGCACAGGGGCAGGAGCACAGCAGGACCCAGAGCCCAGCCACATGGGAGATTATTTTGCCGAGTATCAAGCATATGGGCAGGAGTTCAGGGATGCCCTTCCATTTAGAGATTTTGTTCAGCTCTAGCGGGATAGCAGACCCCGCAACTTTCACAGTGGGAACAGGCACTCACATGATGGGGGCTTACAGCACACAGTAAGCAGACTCCATTTACCGACATTTGATGGGTCATCCAAGCGTTCGGAAAAAGCTTGGGTGGAGAAGTTGGATACCTCTTTCCAGCTTGACCGAGTATTGGAGGGGGAAACCATCAAAATGGTTACCTCGCACTTGGAGGATGAGGACACACAGGATTGCAGGGAGTTCGAGGATACACCTAGTGTGACACAGGACTCACCATCATTAGAGACCTCCTTGACCATGTCGGTTGATATCGTAGTGGAGAAGGTAGAGCCTACCCCAGTAGAGCCATCCATTGAGGTGATGACTGGAGCCATGTCCGAGTCTTCAGGTGGTAGCAGCACACGACAGATGGGTGAGGTATCAGGAGATGTATCCACTTTCGATGAGGCACTAGGAGATACAGAGGTATTGGATGATGGTCGCAGACAGCAGTATCATCGGCTTCGGAGATACCTTCGAGTCTTAAAAGGGAAGGCCACATCAGTACGGGAGGCCATTTTGTTGCAGGACAAGGAGCCGGAGGGCATGAGAGTGGCTTGTGCCGAGTCGGCGGCCAAGTTGGCCCGCATTGGGGAACGACTGGATTCCTTGATGGTACAATCAGAGGGCACATTGAAGCGTCAGATCATTCCCCTTCAGGCATGCATAGATGGGACTAGCAGTGTTGTTGGGTCATCTCTTCCCATTGGAGAGAGAGAGAGGCAGAGCCACCTAGTCAGATCTCATATGTTGACTTGGATAGCAGTATGAGACGATCAGAGTTGCACAGGGTACAGCATCCACATGTTGAGGTTGGATGGCAAGAGATTTTGAGTTGGTACTCGGTGGAGCGGGCTATGGAGATAGTGATGGATCCGAGTGTAGCTCAACAGGAGTTTCTATGCATGGGGAATACAGGAACCCCAGATTGGCATTGGGATCCAGGTGGGATCACCTATCGTTTCCCAGGCAGGTCGGCTGACTATGTCTTGGAGAGTACAGTTGGCCTAGCAGTAGAGCATGTGCAGTTTCGGTCAGCTCCAGTGGCCAACCAATTTATGGGCAGACTCCCTAGGTTGTCTTGGCATGACATTCATACACAGGATCACGGGGTGGTCAGCACACCTTGGCAGGAGCTTGTTAGAGGAAGTGGCATTGGCGGGCCACCAGATGGCACCTTGTATGGGGCCAAGGATTCTTCACCTTTGTGTGGGGCACAGAGGACGCAGCGGAGCCGAGCAGTGGTGGTAACACTACTGACACACACGGAGATTCACTTCTCGGACCCCTTGAGGAGGATTTGGAGTGATGTTCCATTCGTCGGCAGGTATAGTGATGCGATGGTGGAGACGATGATACCGATTGGTGGTAGTCCGACAGGTAGGGGCATAGCTCTAGGTCATCACATCCAGGGATGTGTGGGAGCCTCTAGCATTGAGCAGTGGACTGCCGGTGGACATGGAGTTGCATGGTGTACTACCGTAGTGTGTGGGACTGCATTGTGGAGTAGGAGTGTCCTACATCACATTGAGAGCTCGCGAAGAGTGACCGATGCCTGGACGCAGTCAGGGCACGAGACGGTACTGGGTGGTACGACAGTAGCATGGGGTATCCAGCAGTATACAGGGGTATACCTCAGTGTGCAGTGGCATGGCGAGGAGTACATGGATGATCGGTGATATGCGAGGGCATACGGTGCTGCACAACAGCATCTTAGTGCATTGCCTCTAGGCAGACTCGTGGACAGGGACACCGAGCTCACCTTTGGGAGTAGTTCACCCAGGATCGATGGGGATATGGATGAGCGATACTTGGCGGTATCTGTGGAGACTCATACACCTGCCTCTCTTCTACATCACTCACTGGCACATCCAATTTTGTTGTTGTCCTTTGGCACTTTGGGCATGAGCAGCGGGGTACGCGAGGCCCACCCAAGATATTTGGATGACACTCAGCACACTAGGGGAAAGACTTCTCAGCAGTGGCACTGGGTTGGAGCGCTAGTTGACAGCCACAGGTTAGGGGATGAGATGATCCTCTGCAGTGGTGGCACATCAGTCATTGTTGGGCCTATGCTTGGGGAGCAGGTCATGAGGGAGACATGCATCATTTTTCCCTCAGGGCATGTTGAGATCATGCATGAGCAGAGGATACTGGGTTCAGTAGAGATAGCATTCCAGCATGCGTCTAGACTCCAGACATTGTATCGACACTTCATCAAGAGGGTGGATGGCATATTCACTGCAGATGAGGTGGTGGAGGTAGAACAGGAGGGCCTTTCTCCTGTATGCCAGGGTGAGGACTCTTCTTCATATGAGTCCATAGGATTAGTTGAGGTCGCTTCTGGGGAGCGAGAGCAGTCACACAGAGATGGAGACAGTAGACCAGAGCTGCATTCCAGTATACAGGGTGAGCAGTCAGGGGACTCTATGGGAGATGCCTTAGGCGATGAGACACTTGTGACGATCCAGTCGGAGCTATATGTGATGGAGCCTGAGTCATTAGAGGAGGATGCTATGCACATCATGCATGATGGTCCCTTGAGGGAGAGCCAGATGGAGGCTCACATTGAGTCGGTGATGGATATGCGGCTAACCGCGGGGTCAGCCATTGAGGAGGAGCAGTCAAATGCATTGACACTGAGTACAGTGACGGCAGTTGCAGATCCATATCCTCTAGAGATGTTGGAGGTTGATGGGATTGTTATGCAGGGGGCTATTAGACAGCAGGAGCTGTTGGATATGGTGGAGCATTCATCTTTTGGCCGACACATTGATGAGATACAGATAGATGTACATACATTCGGTCGAGCTGCAGTACTTTCAGTGAGTAGTACTCTCCAAGAGTACATCGATGGAGCTTGCAGCATATCTTGCCCACTTTGGCCCATTATAGAGAGAGGGGTTTCCTTCTACAGGCAGCTCTCATTGGCAGACAGGGCAGAGCAGTGGGAGTTGATTACGGGTTGGCGGCAACACTTCAAGCGTGTTCCATATGCCGTTGTTATTGCTACATCGGATTCTTCTTCCAGGATGGACTGGCGGGAGATCATGAGTTGGTACCCTCTAGATGGTACGGTATTCTTCGTAGGGAGCACAGTCGAGCAGGGGCCCTTGGACATAACAGAGGTTATAGATTCCAGCTGGCAAGGCGGCACAGGACATCGTTTCTTCAGCACTCCATCCCGATTTCAGGAGAGCAGGATCAGCATGGGATAGATTCACAACTTGGATTGGAGAGAGGTGATGAGTTGGTATGCAGTTGGAGGGGTAGCATATGCAGCTACAGGTACAGCGCAGCAGGAGCCCGGGAGCATTGATGCTTGTTGGTGGTCTTCACCTCTTAGAGCATTGGTCATAGCTAGAGGTAGTGCACAGTCTGAGCCGTGGGACTGGTGCGATTATTGGCCATGGTGGCGATGGGATCCGGGAGGATTATTGGTTGGCTGGTACTGTGAGAGGTCACTTTGGGATCCTAGCATTGAGATATCCCTTCGTATCAGGATGATGCAGAGGTTAGAGAGGTTTCAGTGGGACCCAGGCACATTTTGCAGTATCGGTAGGGAGCATCAGCTAGAGATGAGGCTTGTTCAAGCGTTGCTTGAGGACAAGCAATTTTTTCCGGATGAGGATGCCACTTGGGAGAGCGAGCAGATTTTGCAGCATCCATCACTTCAGTTGCTTGAGGGCAAGCAACATTTTGCCGGGGGGGACTGTAATATTCCTAATTAGCGACAGCTAATTGGAATATTCGACTTTGTATTGTTTTGCCGTATGTGGTTTGTAGATAAATAAAAAAGTGAGTAAAAGGGGGTCTAACTCACTTTAGTGGAATAAAACACCTTCCTAGTAGCACAACGTTGTAACTTAAGGGGGGAGCCAAGGAGGGGCCACACACCATGTGGAGGAGAGAGAGACTACGTTGGTTTTGGAGGGAAACCAATGCTATAAAAGGTGGAGGAGCCTCCTCATTTGGGGAATTCTTGTTGCTGATGATTTTGAGCTAGACATTTTGTCTTCTTGAGCACACTGGCTGTTTAGCCTGTCTGCAACACTATTTAGTGCGTTGAGTGTCTCCGATCGGAGATCTCGCCCTTAGCCCCGGGGGACTTCGAGTGCCTGCTCGGGCAAGGTTTTTCCTTCAGTCTTGAGAAAAAGGGGGTCTAACTCACTTTAGTGGAATAAAACACCTTCCTAGTAGCACAACGTTGTAACTTAAGGGGGGAGCCAAGGGGGGCCACACACCACGTGGAGGAGAGAGAGACTACGTTGGTTTTGGAGCGAAACCAATGCTATAAAAGGTGGAGGAGCCTCCTCATTTGGGGCATTCTTGTTGTTGATGATATTTGAGCTAGACTTTTGTCTTCTTGAGCACGCTGGCTGTTTAGCCTGTCTGCAGCACTGTTTAGTGCGTTGAGTGTCTCCGGTCGGAGATCTCACCCTTAGCCCCAGGGGACTTCGAGTGCCTGCTCGGGTAAGGTCATTTCTTCAGTCTTTTGCGGGAGGTTTTGTTGGTTGTTTTGCTGAGGAGCTGGGGTTCTCTTGTGACTGCGCAGTCCCTGGGAGAGAGGACGCAGTTCCACTTGGAGGTGTTCCGGTGTGGGGTTTTCTGCAGGAGTTTCAGTTGATATCCAGAGGAGAGGATCAGTCTTTGTCAGTAGGAGTTTTCCTAAGGATATTGTGGCACAGTTTCAGCTATTATCATTTGGCATCTGCGCTGAGCCTTGCAGAGGCAGCCTAATTCCTTGAGGAGGGTTTCTTTGGTGATTTTCGGAGGCTGACCATTTTTGATATGGTTTCTGGGTTTTGTCCGGGGTGGTGAGTATAGGTGGTCTGCAGATTTTCAGCTCATTCGGGCAAGGGGATCAGCCCCTAGTTTCAGTCCATTCCAGCAGCAACAGTTTTACGACAGTTTTCCAGCAGCTGGGACGCAGTTTCTTATAGCAGCCATTTCCAGTCTTTCTGAGAGAGTTCTTCACTTGCCTTGAGCAAGAATAGGTGCTATCATTCTAATCATCTATTGTATTTCATTATATTCTCAGATTAATAAAATGGCTTAGCATTCCCGGCATTTTTATGAGTATTTGCTTTATGTTCTATTTCTGGCATTTTCTATATTGTCATATGCTTGTATTGCTGTCTATTTCCCTTTCGGGATATTACAGGAATTCTTCGTCAAAGTCTTACGTGAGTCCTAGTGTTCTAGTCGAGTCTTATGTAAAAGTGATTTGGGAATAATTTAAACTAGTTGGCTAAATTATTTTATTACAACTTGGTCTACTAGATCATATTATGTCACAGATTGGGTATGTATTGTAAGGGTCTAAGTCGAATGGGTATTCCCCCTTTGAGAGTTGAATTGTTAAAAATCTTATGTTAAAAAAAAATTAAGGCATGGTCCCTCACCACGTTGCACGAAGCGGGGACGTTTTTTGGAAGTGGGGACGCGGAAGCGTCATTTCCAAAAAATCTAGGAAGCGAAGCGTCTCGGAAGCGTCTACTATATATATATTTTTTTATTTTTAATTTTTTGCATTTATATTAAAAAAACATCCAAAATACCAAATTAATTGTAGAAGATATGGAAGCATGCATATTTGTACATAACTCAGAATAGATATGACATCCATTGTACATTAATGATTAATTATTTAAGCATCAACCATCTATAATCTAGATTCTTCTCCTCTTGTCTAGCCTTTGCCTCTACCTCGATTATCTAGGGACATTAGTCAAAATTGCCCAATTTTGATCAAACTACCTAATGCAAGCCTTAAAATATGGTAGAAAGAACTTAACATGCTTGATCGATCATTTTGAGTCTTGACTTGATTGAAATGTAATTTTTTGCTAACGACATGACAAAGGAGTTCAACAATTAACACCACCAACACTAGGGTACATATAGGGCTTGGTGCTCTTGATTAAATGCTAATCACATACCCTCATACCTAAGTTGCCGGAAACGCCTAGGCTGGCCCTCGGAAACTCGGATCCCCATTTCGGAAACTGAAACTTGTACGAAACTCCTCGGAAACACCTCGGATCCGTATCTTATCCGTTTCCGAAATTTTGGATACGGTTTTTCCCAAAAATGGCCGTTTCCGTCCCGTTTTTGAAGTTGGATACGTATTTGTTAAAAATCTGGAAACGTATTTGAAAATCTGAAACGTATTTCTCAAAATCTTAAACGTATTTGAAAAAATTTGAACCGTATCACGATTTTTAGAAACGTTTTTACCCTAATCGATTTTTTCGCTGGAAACATTATCGTTGAATCTGTAATTTGGAAAGGGAAGTTCATTTTTAACTCTTATCTTCCGCCGCAAAGGGTTCCGAGTGATATTGAGACGCGACTGTGAGAGATATCTTCCGCCGCAAACTTGCAAAGAGCAACTCCCGAGTGGTATTGAGACGCAGTGCTGTGAGAGATTAATTGAGACGCGACTGTGAGAGATTAATCCTCCGCGCAAAGAGCAACAGCCCACAATTTGCAAACTTCAAAGAGCAACAGAGTTCTAGTTCCGTCCGAGTAAGAGAGCAAGCTGCAACAAAGTTTCGTCGTCCGAGCAGCTGCCAGCCGCAAGTGCCTTCATGCAGGTTCTAACTTCTTTTTATAAACGATAAACTTTAAACTTTAAATTTAATAGTATATATTTCACTAATGTATAGGCACTGAATCGGATTTTAATTTCTACTCGAGTAATAATCATCATTGAGAGCCGAGGCCCGATACACTGATGACAGAAAACGGTGACAACCCTGTGCCCTCGGAAACTGTCTTACAACTGTGCCTAGGCTGGCCCTTCGGAAATAACTGTATGGGCACCATCAGTTTTTACCATACTGCTGGTAACTCTGAAATTATGAGTCAGTATTAAACAGTGACAGCCTGATATCGGAAATGCCTAGGCTGGTCTTTAAAATACAGTTATTTCTAAACTGCTATTCCCTCCTAGATTTCATTTCCTGATCAGTGATCCATTTCAGAAAAACACAAACAAAAAACCTCCATAGAAGGTACAAAGAAAGGTCGAGCTAAAAATGGCAAATGCCCAGATTGCATGCTGTAGCCTGTAACTCAACATTGGCACTTCATTGTGGAGTTAAGGCATACTGTGAATTTATCTAGTTATCATTAAAACATGCCTTTTTTGTATTTTGATAATTGTATAAGCCTCAAGGTACCCAAGACATTATACACACTACACAGAAATAGTATACATTGCGACCATAGATCTTGGCTTCCCAAATAGAATGATTTGATTCTAGATTATAAACTGGATTTTCTGAAGCAATATCTATCGCTAATGCTGAGAATGCTCTAGCAAATGTGGACGTGCTCTTGGCTTCTAAAGGAACAAATAATTTGGCCCTGAAAGTTGAAACAAAATCACTGTTGTTGCAATACGATCTCCTTAAGGCTTAAACAGTAAGCTCTCGGCCTCCACTAAAGATTGAAGTTTAAACCTCTAGTCTTAATTTTCAGCATTCCTTGAGAGATCATCAATAAATGCTAGGAACTTGGAAGTACTTCAAAGTTTCAAACCTTCTAATGGTGAAGTTTAACACTTTGCTGTAGGTGAAATATCTCTATGGCACACATACACAGTGAAATTTCGTGAAAGAACTGACTTCAATTATGGTCACTGATAATTTATTCAAGTTCAGATTTTCAATAAAATATTGAAATCATGGACAGAGGTATTCTGGGCAGTTAGTAATGTATTCAAATTTCACAGTTCTCACAGTTATAGTGACTTTATGGCATATGTTGAATTGATGATGATGATAGATGATAAATCATAAATCATAATTCATATATGATAATTGATGAATAGATGATAGATGATATCATGATGATCATTGATGATAGATGATTAATCATTATGGCATTATGCATTTTTACTATTTAGATATAATCTAGATTCTCAAACTTCAAATATGAATCATGAATGGCAATGTAAATTTGATATATATATATATATTTTAATATAAATTATATATATGACGTGGCGTTTCCTGCCGTATCGTATCCAGATTTTTTGAAAATTTGCCGTATCCGTTTCAAACCCCGTATCTGTATCCGTTCCCGTTTCCATTTCAGTGCAACTTAGCCTCATACATGATATAATCTAATGACATGCCACCATACCGTTGATCTTGAATTCCTGAAAACTGTTAAGTCTGCTGAATTTTGAATAGGATATGAAATTCTATTTTCTCCATATGAAGTCCGATCAAGCTGGAACGACTCTCAAACATCCTTTACTTTAAGAATTTAACATTACCATGAGGGAGCATCTAAGAAACATCTAAGCAGGTAAAAGAGAGCTTATATTATTTACATCCTATCCCTAACTCAACACTAACTCACCTTCTAACCCAACAAAAGACAAAAATTAAAAAAAAAAAAATCAAAAAAATCGCTTTTTCTGAGCTGCATTAGCCGGATCCGTACGGCGTTGTACGGAACCGCTGGCGATCCGTACGGCGATCCACCGTACGAAACACGGATCCGCCGTACGAAACCGCGGATCTAACCGTACGATTCCAAAAAAACCCGAAAACGAAAAATTTTTTCCAAAACGCGTTTTCGTTACGGTTCCGTACAGACCGCGTTTCGGGGGTTGGAGCCGGGGGGGGACGTCTCCTGCAACATTGGTCCCTCATACTTAAACACCATGGTTAAAATATTAGAGGGTGGAAAAAACATTAAATCCCCTCAAGTATCAATTAATTAATTTTTCTGGCAAAAATAAATTAAATCCTAAGCCAGAAAATTAATTAATTAGAGTCAAATTAAAATGAATTAGGAAAATTAAACTCTCCAAGTGGAAAAATTCGTGGATCTTAAAATAATTAATTTTTGGAAGTCCTCCACCAAGGGAATATTGTAAATTTGAAGAAAAATTGGACCTTTGGTCTTTGGTGGTTAAGTCAAAGTCAATTTTTTGAGGAAATTAGCTCAAAATATTTAATTTTGAGCTAATAAAAATGGAATTAAATGATAAATTCGAAAATTCCTCAAAATAAAAATTCAACGGTTAAGATTAAAAGATGATCAAGTATTTTTCGACAGTCGAGATTATTTTGACAAGGATCAAGGAAACTAGTCGTTATTTTTCCACTTGAAGGATTTATCTATAGATTAGAGAGTCATTTGAGTCTCTAGCCATCTGATTTTTGGCTAAGAAATTGTTGCTAAAGCATTGATGTAACAGTATTGTCTCATTGGGAACTTTTATTTCTATCATAATAAAGACTTTGGGGTGCAGTTCAAGGTGTTCAGTGTTCGTTGATTTGTGGTATGTGTTGGCTACGGGTTTCCTATGTTGTGCTGGTAAATGATAAGATTTGTTTTCCAATAGATGGGGATAAAGTCATTCTATTGATAGTTTTGGGCTAATCTTAGATGATTTGATTCACCATATGGTTAACAGATTTTCTTGAGATATATACATAGTGTTTGGAGGTACCCCAATCCTTGGTCTCCAAATTCACAAACTATGGGCATGAGCTAACTTTGTTTGGATTCCAAATAATTCTATGGTGGATTTAAACTTCGCTAAGGCTATAATGTGCATTGGGTTATCATAACTTTGCTAAGTCATTTATCAAAAAAAAAATTCCATAAAAATTATTTCGCAAAATTTATTTTAAAACCCTTGTATATTTGTAAATTTTGTAAAAATATTTGTAATTAAAATTTATAAATTATTTTGGCTAATTGGGGTTTTGGGATTTTTTGAGATTTTGTATATATCTGGGGTTTTAGGGTATTTTATCTCCATTTTGCATGTGAATTCAAGAGAAGAAGTTGAAGTAGAACTAGATCTAGGCCCTTGGGGGTAAGATCTAGGATCTAATTTTTTTTTCAGGGCCAGCCATTGGGAAAATTTGCAACAAAATTCAGATCTAAAGCAAATAAAATTTTCTTAAGCTGGGTTTTTGAGTTTCAGCCTTCCTAGGCCCAGATTCGACCTCTCCAAGGCCAACCTCCTCCTCCTCTTCACCTACGCCAGCCTTCCAGCCCTCTGCGTCATCTTTTAGGGCCTCTCTAAGGCCTGCGTTGGCCTCAAAGGGCCAGCGTCATCCCTTTAGGTCCTCGGCCTCCCTCTCTAGGCCCTATGTTGGGGTTTTAAGGCTTTTTTAGGCCTTGTTGTGGGCCTAGCAGGCCTCGTCCCCCCTTCTTTACCCCTAACGGCTACCCTTTGGGCTAGTCGTGGGATTTTCAAACCCTAATCAACCCTTTAGCACCAACGTCTAGCCTTCTAAGGCTTTTCCCGCATCCTTGCCTTTCGATTTTCCCTCTTTGGCCATTTTTTACCCCTGATTTGCCTTCCTTTAGCCTCTAAGCCTCAACACTAGCCCTACTGAGCTTAGAGTTGGCCCTCCTTAGCCCTAATTTGCCTTAAATCCATCTCCGAATTTTCTGGACTGAATACTTGGTGGTTTTGCAAGCTTTTGTCCTAAAAAAAATTGATCTTGTGGTTGCAAGCTCATCCTAAAGTTTCAGCAAATTTAGACCAAGGGATCTTCAAGGCCTTGGGCCTAGGGTTTACTCTCAACCCTAGTTTTTCAATGTTCTACTGCTGCTGTAATTTTCACTTTATAACAGTGATATAATTGCCCTAAAATCACTTTAAACCGGTCAAAATAACTCAAAAATTGCAAAATTAAATTTTCTCAAAATTTGGTCACTTGGGAATCAAGGATCTAGCCTGGAACTAAAATTTTGTTTGCTGGAATTTTCTGCATAAATCATTGAATCAGATCTGTAATTTCTTGAATAATTCACCTAAAAAGGCTCAAAAACTAAAAAAATTCAGTTTTGGCAATTTTTTCCTAGTTTGGGCATATTTGGCACTTGTTGTAGTATCTCTAGCTCATTGATTTTATGATCTAATCCATTGTAATAAGTTATTTCAGATCTGAAAAAATTTTGAATACTGCATTTTAAAGTGGGTTAAACTCATAATTTTCATTAGACAAAGTGTTGAGCATCTCATTAAGCATATTTGATTTGCATAGGCTTCTTGCTTCTTGGGTTTACATTGGTTTACTCATTGTTGTCATAAGTTTATTATTGTTGTTATATCAGTCACTTATTGCTCTCTAAAGGGTCATTGGAACATAAATTGCATAAGTGCTTTCATAATTGTACATTATACTTCTTGTTCCTAGCATTGATATTGTGTAAGTGGGTAACATTGTGTTTTCCATGTGAGTTTATATGCTTTAAAGTTCAATATTCAAATCTAATAAGCTCACTCACTAAAAGCACTCTAATCATAACTTCTGTTGGTATTGAGTATCATTTGGAATCTAATTTGAATAATTGTATTTGGCATCTTGATTCGTTGGCTTTAAGCAATTGTCATGTTTTAAGATTGTGTTTCAATTATTGTTAAGTACTCTTGTCATTAAAGGCTAATCACAAATATAAGTACTTAGAGACTTAACCAATCTTAACTCAAGTGACTTCACTCATAGCCATTGCATAAGCATTCTAGGCTTAGCTTGCAATAAAAACTTACCTCCAAGCATAAGCTTGGTTGATAGACTCCTAGGACAACCCCCTCTGATCTAGCTTGAGGGATTCAGCCCTTTTTAGTGGTTAACACAGTGACCTTGCAGTTGTTAGAGCCACAATCTCTGCAGCGTCAGAAGCACTCGGTGGTTGGAACACAAGGGGAGGTATTGTTAATCAAGCCATTGCCTACTTCCCATTGGCTTCCATCCCACAACCTACTCTGAAGACTGTTTCTCGAAATAGTTAAGGGAAAGGTTTAACTTAGATTAGGCATTTAATCTAAAATTAACCAACATCCTTGCATCCCTCTAGATTTTAGGATTTGCATAGCATATAGGATAGTCTATCATATTAAGCAGCAGGTACCCATCTGGTTATTTGGTTTTAATTTGTAATAAGCAAGAATTGTGACTCTATAAGGAACTAGTATCATCTCTAAATCTAATTAAATCCTTAAGTCTTGTTAATTTTAATCAAGTAGTTAGGCCACTCATTTGTGTCTCCCAAGCAAGTTGGTCCCCAATTTGTTTTCCTTCACCTCATTTCCATAGGGACTACCCCCCACAGCCTATAGTTGGGAGACAACTAGAACAAAGTGGGTGTGGATCAGAGTGACAGCCCCCACCCTGAGCAGTTGTCATGGTGTTTGTACCATCTGAGCGACAATAGCAACAACATAGTTTTGATATCGACTAGACTTCTTGCTTTCTCTAAAAGTGCCCTTGGGAGCAGTATGTTTTCCAGCATCCTGTAGAGTATCACGAAGCCATAGAGTCATTTTCCTATATGGAGGAGGACCTAATGGATCCATAGGGTCAACAGGTTCATCTAGGTCCTCATGATCAGGTTCATGGGTAGAGGGATTCACATCATCATTTGTTTCTTTAGAAGAGATAGAAGGAGGACTAATTCTTACTTTTTCAAGAGTTGCATCTTCATCAAATGTTACATCTCTGCTGAAGTCAATTGTTCTTTCACCAGGTATATAAATTATTAAATTCTAAATGCTTTGGAATCTTCACAATAGGCCACAAAAATATCTTTCTTACTTGAAGCCTCAAGCTTGTTCCTCTTTTCTTTTGGTACATGAAAATAAACAGGACAGCCAAAAATCCTTAAATGACTAACATCGAGATTCTTGCCTGTGAATACTTCTTCACGAGTCTTCTCATAAAATGCTTGATGAGGAGTCTTGTTTTGTACATATACGACAGAGTTGGCAGCTTCTCCCCATAGGAACTTTGGCACATTTTGATCATGTAGCATGGCATGAGCAGCCTCCATGATAGTTCTATTCTTTCTTTCTGCCATACCATTTTGTTCAGGATTATATGGTACAATGGTCTCTTTCTTGATACCAGCTTCTCTGCAAAAGTCAATGAATTCATTTCAAATGAATTCTCCTCCATTATCTGATTTGAAGACTTTGATTTTCTTTCCAATTTAGTTTTCAATCAATGCTTTGAAATCTTTAATCATATCAAAGGCTTCATCTTTGTGCTTTAGAAAGTATATCCACGTTTTTCTAGAGAAATCATCCACAAAGGTGATATAATACAAATATCCACCTATGGATGTCATTGGCATAGGTACACACAAATCTGAATGAATTAGTTGCAGGATGTTACGAGATTTGGTACTATTCGAGGGAAAAGGACCTCTCGTTTTCTTTCCATTTTCACAACAGGGGCAAACACCATCATGTTTTGATTGGATTTCTGACATTCCATAAACCATCTTCTTTACTTTGGGCAGTGCCTTATAATGAAGATGAGAAACTTTGCGGTGCCATAACTCGATCTAATTGAAATTGCATTCTTGAGCCATAGCTTGAACAGGTCTCCCATTGACCTTGTAAAGCCCTTTGACTCTCAACCCAAATACAAAAGCATTTTTCATGTTTGTTTTCTTTGGCTAGGTTAACACCTTTCCTTTTATAAAATCCACCTTCATTCATTTATCTTCTAAAGCAGATATAGATACAAGATTTTTCTTTAAACCAGGTACATATAAAACATCTTGAAGATGAATAGTTTATCCAAGATCCAAATGAAAAGAAACTGAACCAAACCCTTTTACAGGGTATTGTAGTGTTATCTCCAAGGATAATGTTTAAACAAGTCTCCCTCTCAACCAAATTAGAGAGGACTTCTTTATAACCAGAGACGTGCCTAGAGGCACCACTATCCACTAACCAGCTATCTAAAGGATCTAGAGGAGAAGCACTAGACAAAGTTGAAATCAGAAAGTACTCACATTGAGAAGGAGCAGCTTTATTTTCATACCTTGTATTTTTGTATCTCATTAGAGGACGAGGCCCTTGATCACGATCATTGCGAGCATTGCTTCTTCATTCATATCTTCTTCCTCCATAATTCTTCTGTTTTCGATCAGGAGATTGATTGTTGTAGTTGTTGCTACTCCTTTGATTATAAGAGGATCTTCTTTATGGAAAATCTCGAGCATAGTGCCCATGCTTGTGACAGTTAAAGCATTCAACATTCCTCATGCTCTTCTTGAAGAACTTGGGTTTGGACTTTGTCTTAGAAGATTTTCCCTTTTCTTTCTTCTTCTTTGTTTATGCAGTGAAGGCAGATGGTTACCCTTCTTCATGTCTCTGAATTTTTCCCCTTGAAATCATCCTTGATTCTTCCTGCTTGCATCTTCCGATCAATTCATAAAAAGTTGGCAGAACATTGTTATTGTTGATAGTAGTAATGAATACTTCCCAAGCTGTAGGAAGTCCATCAAGGGTTGTCTGTATCAATTCCCTATCAAACAGGGGCTCGCCAGCAAACAAAATTTGGGCCTTGAGTTCAGTAATCCTTATAAAATAAGACTGAATAGATTCTCCCTTATTCAATTTGATATCTTTGAGTTATTACTTCAGGTTAAGGACGTGATTCAGATTTTGGACTTCAAACATGCCAACAATCTTGTCATACATTTCCTTAGATGTCTTCAGTTTGGAGATACAGGTAAGAAGATGGTATTTCAAAGAATCAATGATAATTTTGTGGGCTTTGATCTCACCTTTCTTCTATCTTGCTTGAGCTGCAGCAATGGCATTTTCAAGAGGCTGGGGTACACGTCCTTGCACATACTCTGGGACATCTTCTCCATCCAAGTTGGTGTCCAGTCTGAGTTTCCAAGCAGCATAATTTTAGGGCCCTGTCAATTTTTCGTTGTCCTTCATGAAGGATGTAGCCATCGCAACTGATCTACTGTTGTATTTTGGGCAACAAATAAGGTCTTTCAGCAGATAATTGTCTTACGCTTATTGTTCTTGAGCTTATATTCACCACAACTCTGATGCCATGTTAAATTTTGCAGATTTAAAATTTAATTTCTGAGATCATAAACCATAGAAGACAATCAATGAACAACAAGACAAAGGATTTGGTCCAAGACCAGGGAAAAACCCCACTATGGGGGAAAACCATTTTTAAAATGCTCTTATATTAGATCATCTTCAAATGTTCGACAAAGATACATAATCACACTACAAAACCCCTTTTACAAATAACAGTAGTAACAACCATTTTTAATATGACAGCTTCAAAATACCACCACAAGCCTCCAAAGGCTTCCAAAACAAGAGCAGTGGACACAAGTGCGTAAACAAAGTACACAAGTACAAGAGCTAAATACTAGAGTAATATTCTACAAATGCAAGATCAAAATGTTATTGAAGTGAGGGAAGTATACTAGCAATCAAACTCTGGTCTGAAAGCAATATCAAGAATAGAATATCCTTGGAGCGAGATTAATACAAGAGCTTAATACTTCTGCTGTGAGTGCAATAACAACTGCAATAATACTTCTCTGGAGTGAGAGCATTAGCAACAGCAAATAACAAGAGCAGAAACCACTTGTACGAGAGTTGAACGGGAGTTCTGAGATCTGTCAATAGATCTACCAAACGATAGATCAGCCAGATAATAGATCTGCAAATGATGAGAAGAGAACTGCAAATCTACAATAGATTTGCTACTGATAATAAGAGATCTGCCAATGATGATAAGAGATTTGCAAATTTTCAATAGATCTGCTACTGATAATATGAGATTTGCTACTGATAATAAGGGATCTGCCAATGATGATAAGAGATCTGCTACTGATAATATGAGATTTGCTACTGATAATAAGGGATCTGCCAATGATGATAAGAGATCTGCTACTGATAATAAGAGAGATAAATTACTGATGCGAGGGCTGTGAAAATTTATGAATCCTTAATACAGAAACCCTACTGCTAACTATTGATTTACTTCTCCCACTTGATTTATTACACAAGTTATTTAACTGAATGTTCAGAAAAACTTCGAAGTAAACACAAATAGCAGCCTACACAACTACAGATCATTTACTGAACATCACGCAAATATGACAAAATGACACGCAAATTTTTCAGACAAATGTTACCGGAGAAAACCAGTGCGGGAAAACCAGTGCAGCAGCTCTAGAGGGTTTTATTAGTATGCAGAATCTAAATACAACATTCTGGGCACCATAAATGGTTTGCCCTACAGAAAGAAGAAAAATAAAAAAATAAAAAAAAAGCAGGGTAGTTGTACCTTATCACTCGGAGACAGAAAATATGGTTGAATCACACCCTCAATCAAAATTTACAAATAACGAGCCCTTTCTAGCCCACCGGAACCCCAGCACAGCTCTTCCTGCAACTGCTTCAGCCCCTCTAGCCCAGCGTAGCCTCTGCGCAACACAAGCTGCCCCTGCGTCACTCTAAAGGCCCCTGCATTGCTTCTGCATCACCTATAAGGGCATCTGTCACCCTCTGCATCAGCTTGTCTAGGTTGTGTCACTCTTGTTGGCCTCTGCGCTGCTCTAGGACAATGTTGCCTCTCTGTTGTTGTATTCTCGGCCTTGGATCAGATCATCCCTTGTCGATCTCTACCCCTCACTGCACTGCAAACTCACTCTGAATTCCTAAGCAAACCCTTCCCCAGAAATTCGACTTAGCTTCAATGCATCTGTTGTGTGTGTGTTCTCCAACTGACCCCAAGCCCTTCCTTTATACTTTTCTCATTGGCAATCCAACGACTGTGATCTAATCTCTAATCGACGATTAAGATTAAAAGAATGCTTGATCCACGTCACTTAGAATATTTCATCACGTGTGTAAAATAATTCACTTTAATTTTTTAATTTCCCTAAGTTAGACTTAGGGTCCCCATTAAAAAATTTAATTATTTGAATAACTTTTACACCAGATGGAATTTCTCCAAACACTTTCTAGGTCTTAGAGATCTCATGTGTTCTAGCCCCTCCACAAAGTTTCAGAGCTAGAGCACATCCGATGCTACCCCAAAATCTCAACACTCCCTCTTAGTGAGGAGTGTGCTCTAGCAATACTTCCACACTGAAGCATTGCCCTGATCTCTAGCATAAATCTCCACACTGATGCTTGGCCTGTTACCCTTCATCCACTGGGTTGTTGCTTTCTGCACTGCTGCCCATGTCTCTGTCACTGACACCGCATCATCCGTACTGCAACTCCCTCTCAAATTGTTGCATCATGCTGCCAACTACTGCATTGCAACGCAGTTGCTGAGAAGTAAGCAACTGAAGGACCACCCAATGACTGACAAACAAGTCAATTGGGTTGCATCTCATCACTGAAGCTCCCTCGGCTATTGTGTTGCGCTATCTCCCTAAAGCCACTGCGTTGTTGCTGCTCTGCTCTGCGTAAGCACTGCCCCTCTGCGTTGCTGAAGTCCCATTAGTCTTTGCAGTTGCTTCCACGCTATTACTGCCACTGCACTGCGCTGCTCTACTCTCCAACGTCCCAGCACTGCTTTGCTTCTCCATGATCCTCTGCACCCACTGCTCCAGTCATCCTACTACTGTCTTAAGGCTCCCGTAGCTCGTATGTGATTCAAGAGTTTGGGCACCTCAAGGTTCCTACCTTCCTCTGTAGATGCTCTACAGATCAATATCATCCCACCTCTTCTCTCAAGGCACATGAGCGCTCATGGCCACACCATCCTCACTACCACTGTCCCCTCTAGCTGTTGCGGCCTTGGAATCAAAAGATTTCTTGTCCTTCCTCTTAGGACAAGTGTTGGAGAAGTGTTCAAGTTTGCCGCATTTAAAGCACCGAACCTTTGATAGGTCCTTCTTCTTCCCTTGGTGTCGTCGTTCCTTTGATGCAAGGGTTGTTGAGTTTTTTGAGTGTTGGGGTAGCATCGGATGTGCTCTAGCTCCCAAAATTTGTGGAGGGACTAAAGTACATGAGCTCTCCAAGACCCAGAAAAGGATTTGGGAAATTCCATCCAGTTTGGGAGATAATTAATTAATTAATATTTTTAATTAAGGACCTAAGTCTAACTTAGGAAAATTAAAAATATTAAAGGTAATTAATTTAAACATGTGATGGAAATTACTTAAGTCACACGGATCAAGCTTTCTTTTAATCTTAGCCATCGATTCAAGATTAGATCATGGTCGTTGGTTTCCCAACGAGAAAAGTATAAAGGAAAGGCTTGGGTCAATTGGAGAACACACACGGAGGCAGAGCACTAAGACTAAGCTGGAATTCTAGGGTGGGTTTGCTAAGAATTTCCAGAAGTGTTTCAACTGCAGCGAGGGGCAGTATTGGCTAAGGGGATGATCTGATTCCAAAGCCAAGAATCAGCAAGAGGCAGAGAAGCAGCAACCAAGAGCAGCGCAGAGGAATCAGAGGCTACGCAGCAACAGTGCAGCGCAGAGGGCTTCAGCCGCTACGTAGGCCCAGAAAGGGCAGCGCAGAGGCAGTAAGAGACCAGCAAGGCTTACACAAGGCCAACCAGGGCAGCGTAAGGACTGCTTCACCCAGTCTAGGGTTAGGCAACCCTCTCCTGAGCAGTGCAGGTGCATGCAGAGGCTAGCAGGGCTGACGTAGGCAACTTCAGAGCAGCATTGGGGTTTCTAGAGGCAAAAAGGGGCTGAGTTCTGTAAATCCTATAAGAGGGTGTGAATCGGTGCAGTTTTCAGTCTCCAAAACAGTGGGTATAGCTGAAGATCTTATTTTCTTTATCGGGTTAACCAATAAGTTGACCAGATTTGTTGTATTCAGAATCTACTTAATAATATAAACCCTCTAACAGCCAGAAGATCGGTTTTCCCGCATTAGGTTTTTCCGGGGACAGTTGTCCAGAAAATCTTGTGTGTCACTTTGTCTATGTGCATGTATTTTTGCTTAGATCTGAATTGGTGAAGAAATGTTATGTGTTTACTTCGATGTTGATCTGAATTGTCAGCATTAATAACTTGATTAAGTAGGAGAAGTATAACCAAATCTAACAGTAACGTTTCTGCATAAAGTAATATTTAGAAATTTTCACATGGTATCAGAGTGATTGCAAATCTAACAGGATCACCAGCAGAAGATTGAAGAATACTTGCGGCAGAAAGCAGCGACAGCCGTAGAAAGTCGAACCAGAAGGGACAGCGTAGCAGCAGAGGGAGCAAAGCCACACAGAGGCGAGAGTGACGCATTCCTATGCAGTCTCCACGCAGGCCCATGTACTTATTGCGTAGAGGCAGCACAGAGACAACACTGGGACTGTCTGCTCACGCAGAGGCTAGCATGGGTCATGCAAATCTGAAGTCGTTGTTGATTCAGACTGCCGAAAGCAGTGCTGCAGAGCTTCAGTAGTTGCCAGTGGGGTTAAATTTCTGAATTTGCAGAAACTGACCTAAGCACTTGTTGACAAAGAGCGGGAGGAAAATCAAATTCTCGGAGGGTTTCCAGCTAAATAAATCTGCAGATCAATCAGAGGATCGAAGAGAGCTGTTTCATTTGATTTCGCAGACTTCCAAGAGAGGAGGTCAATTGTCTGAGGGAGCAGAGGGTGCCTTTCTCGCCAAGGACCCTAGATCTGAATCTCTAGCATAAAGAGAGGGATTAGTTCCAACAGATTTGTTGAGCAAATGGCACCTCACAGACTACGTGATCAGGATAGGTTGGACGGTTTGTCC
The DNA here is from genome assembly GCA_034641835.2 of Pinus albicaulis. Taxonomy (NCBI): domain Eukaryota; kingdom Viridiplantae; phylum Streptophyta; class Pinopsida; order Pinales; family Pinaceae; genus Pinus; species Pinus albicaulis. The sequence continues at coordinate 180,728,170 of CM076578.1, forward strand.
AACTTTGCAGTCTGGAAGGCCAGAATACCAGTAGTCGTGAAGGCATACGGTTTGAGGGACCATGCAAAAAAAATCTTAGCCACGCCAACCAATGCTCTTCTCCTAGCGAAGCATGAGGAAGTTGCGGCACATGCCAAGCGCTTCATAATGGATGGGGTTAAGTATCATATAGTTCCACACAGCCGACAAGAAAACAACTCATGAGATGTGGAAAGCCTTAACTGCCCTATATGAGGAAAGATTCATCCAAAGGAGAATGCTTCTGAAGAACCAAATGTGGTTATTCATGATGGCCAAGGGAGAAGAGATCGAGCCCTTCCTTTTCAGATTACAGGCGATCAGGGATCAGTTGTCTTCCATGGGAGCAAAAGTGGAGGATGATGTGATGGTGAGGACTGCACTCAATGTCGTCACAGAGGACTGGGAAACTTTTGTCCAAAGTATCTTGGGCAGAGCGGACCTTCCCAATTGGGACAGTATGTGGGCGATCCTCCGCCAAGAAGAACTACATTGGTTCACCAAGAGATAGTACAGCATAGGTAAGGTGAAGAAGGAAGAGGAAGAAGATGCAGCCTTGGCATCAAGGGAGGAAGAAGCGTGATCTATCCAAGATCAAGTGTTTCCAGTGTGGCGAACTAGGACATTTCGCCAGCAATTGTACTCAGAAGAAGAAGGACAAGGAAGCTTCTACCTCCAAGGCTGTTGTGGCGGACGATGGTTCTGAAGATGACGTAGCCATGAGCGCTCATGAACCACGAAAGTGGGGTGACATGGATCTGTAGAGCAGCTACAGAGTGGTGGCGAGATCCTTGAGTAGCTCATCTCTTGGATCACATCCGTGCTACGGGAGCCTTAAGACAGTAGCGAGACAAGTAGGAACAGAGAATCACAGATGAAGCAAAGGCGGGCTTGAAAGCTGAAGGGAGCAGCGCAGGGGCTGATGTGACTTCAGCAGCGCAGAGCATGACTGCTTACGCAGAGCAAAGCAGAGCAGCAGTAGTGCAGTGGCTTTAGGAGGACAGCACAAAGCAGCAGCCGATAGAGCTTCAGTGGTGAGGAAGCAGCCCAACTGACTTGTCTGTTAAAGAATGGGCAGGAGTCTTCAGTTGTTGCTCTCAGCAACTGAGTTGCAGTGTAGCAGTTCGCAGCACGATGCAGCAGATTGAGAGGGAGTTGTAGTACAGATATGGCAGTGACGATGGCAGCGTCATGGGCAGCAGTACGGGATAACAACAGTAACGTAGTGATGAAGGGCAGCAAGTCCAACATCAGCGCAGCGACCCACACTAGAGATCAGTGCAGAGCTTCGGGGTGAAGCAGCGTTGTACTGGAGCACATTCCTCGCTAAGAGGGAGTGTTGAGTTTTTTGAGTGTTGGGGTAGCATCAGATGTGCTCTAACTCCCAAAATTTGTGAAGGGACTAGAGCACATGAGATCTCCAAGACCCATAAAAGTATTTGGGAAATTCCATCAAGTTTGGGAGATAATTAATTAATTCATATTTTTAATTAAGGACCCTAAGTCTAACTTAGGAAAATTAAAAATATTAAAGGTAATTAATTTAAACATGTGATGGAAATTACTTAAGTCACACAGATCAAGCTTTCTTTTAATCTTAGCCATCGATTCAAGATTAGATCATGGTCATTGGTTTCCCAATGAGAAAAGTATAAAAGAAAGGCTTGGGATCAATTGGGGAACACACATGGAAGTAGAGCACTGAGACTAAGCTGGAATTCTAGGGTGGGGTTTGCTAAGAATTTCCAGAAGTGTTTCAGTTGTAGCGAGGAGTAGTATTGGCTAAGGGGATGATCTAATCCCAGAGCCAAGAATCAGCAAGAGGCAGAGAAGCAGCAACCAGGAGCAGTGCAGAGGAAACAGATGCTACGCAGCAGTTGCACAGCACAGAGGGCTTCAGCTGCTAGACAGGCCCAGAGAGGGCAACGTAAAGGTAGCAGGAGGCCATCCAGGCTAACGCAGGGCAAGTCAGGGCAGCGTAAGGACTGCGTCACCCAGTCTAGGGTTACGCAACCCTTTCCTGAGTAGTGCAGGGGCACACAGAGGCTAGAAAGGCTAACGCAGGCAGCTTTAGAGCAGCATTGGGGTTTCTAGACGCAGAAAGGGGCTGAGTTCTGTAAATCCTATTTGAGGGTGTGAATCAGTCCAGTTTTTAGTCTCCAGAACAGCAGGTATAGTTGAAGATCTTATTTTATATGTCGGGTTAACCAATAAAGTGCCCAGATTTGTTGTATTCATAATCTACTTAATAATATAAACCCTCCACCAACCAGAAGGTTGGTTTTCCCACATCGGGTTTTTCCGGGGACAGTTGTCCAGAAAATCTTGTGTGTCACTTTGTCTATGTGCATGTATTTTTGCTTAGATCTGAATTGGTGAAGAACTGTTATGTGTTTACTTCGATGAAAATCTGAATTGTCAACATTAATAACTTGATTAAATAGGAGAAATATAACCAGATCTAACAATAGGGTTTCTACATAAAGTAATATTCAGAAATTTTCACAAGGGTTGCGTTCTCTTACTCCTTTACTTTGCTACTTCTGCTGCTAAATTCCCTCGTGGTCATCCGCCGGATCTCCTCCTGTCGAAGAATAGCCCACATGTCGCCCCAATTAGGGAGTTGTGCTCTGCCCAAAATGCTTTGGACAAAGGTCTCCCATTCATCTGTGACAGCATTCAAGGTTGTCCTTACTAAGAGCCCTTCATCCGGAGTTGCCACCTGGCAATCCGCTGATCTTGGATAGTCAGCAATCTGGAGAGGTATGGATCGATCTCTTCCCCTTTATGCAACTGGAACATCCTCATCTGGTTCTCCAAAAATATCTTACGTTGGACGGAGCTCCCCTGATACAACGTGATCAAAGTTGTCCACAACTCATTTGTCATCTTCTTTTCGGCAATGTGTCGGACAACATGATCCTTCACCCCATCCGTGATCAAGCGCTTTTTCTACGCCTGATTCTCATTAAACTTCTTCATAGCGTCTGCATCGGTCGGCACAACTAAGACACTTTCTGTGTGGTCTCTGATGTCGTACTCCTCCAGGACTAACACGATTTTGGCCTTCCAGGTCGCGAAGCTGGACACATCGTCCAACCTATCTTGATCACGTAGTCCGTACGAGGCCATCTAGCTCAAATTTGTCAAAGCGAGTACTCCTCTCCCTCTTCCTGTTGCAACACTCAACAAGAGACTGGATATGGGTTTCTTGGCGATAGAAACCCTCTAGAGTAGTTGCTCCCTCTGACAACTGATTTCCCTCCTGGAAATCCTCTACCAAATCACCTGAATCAGTCCTCTACGATCACCCTCCTAATCGAATCTCATATTTATTTGGCACAAATCTGCTGAGAGACTGTTCTCCTCCCGCTTTTTGTCACCTTTGCTAGGCACTATTCTGCACCGACAAAACCTGTGCCACACCAGCAACTTCTAAAGATCAGACACTGCCCTACTGGCCTCGGCAACTGCACAGGAACTCACCAACTTGGACTGCGTCACACTCCTAGTGCTGCGTCAGCCTCTGCGTGAGCAGACTGGCTCAACGTCCCTCTCCTAGTGCTGTGTAAGCAAACTGGCTCTACGTCACCTCTCTGGAGCTGCGTGAGAAGACTGACTCTGCGTCACCCCTGAAGGGTCTGTTGTCCCTCTAGTGTTGTGTTGCCTTCTTCCGAATCAGTGCTTCTTCTGCTGCCCTCCCTGCAGCAATTATCTTCAGCCGCTTTGCTGATGATTCAGCTTGATCTACAAATGCTCTGATACCATGTGAAAATTTCTGAATCCTTAATACAGAAACCCTACTACTAACTATTGATGTACTCCTCCTACATGATTTATTACACAACCTTTTAACTGAATGTTCAGAAAAACTTCAAAGTAAACACAAATAGCAGCCTACACAACTACAGATCATTTACTGAACATCATGCACATATGACAAAATGACACAGATTTTTCAGAAAAATCTCCCCAAAAAAAACCAATGTGGGAAAATCGGTGCAGCAACTCTAGAGGGTTTTATTCAAGGTTGCTAGGAAGCGTCCCCCCCCCCCCTCGATCCTGCTCCCAAAATGCACTCCGTTCAGGAGCATTTTGGGAGCGCTCAGGTGCGCACTTGCGAGCCTAAAAAAACGCTCCCTGGTTTCTAGGGAGTGTTTCAGGGAGCGCTCGGAAGCGAACGCTCCCCAACCGCTCCCACCATTAAAAAAACGATTCGGGAGATTTTTTTAAATGGTGGGAGCATTTGCTCTCGAACGCTCCCCGATAAAAAAAATGCTCCCTAGCGCAAAAAAAAAATCGGCAGCGATTATTTTTGGGAGGGAGGGGGGGTGGATTATAAAAATCCCTCCCCTCCTCATTTTTGTCATTGTTGATTGTCAATCAAGAGAGAGCAAGGAGAGAAGGAGAGAGCAAGGAGAGAAGAGAGCAAGAGGAGAGAGTAAGGAGCAAGCTGAAGCAAAGGCGGACCTGAAAGCTGAAGGGAGCAGCGCAGGGGCTGATGTGACTTCAGCAGCGCAGAGCATGACTTCTGCACTTCTGCCTCCTGGTCTCACACCCCGGCTCCCGACTTTTGAAATCAAATCTTCAGCAAAACCTTTGGATTTCCTTTGGCCCTCTACGCAGCCCTGCGTGGCTCTGCATGGCTCTGCGTCAGCCTCTCTGGCTCTGCGTTGGAGCTGCTGGATCTCACTCTCCCCTTCTCTGCTAATGATTCTTCAGCTAAGAAAGAATTATCTCCGGATACTGTCTCTACCCCTCTCTACAAAAGATCTATAGCTCGAAGTTTTCCTCTGAGCACTGCTGCTTCAGAAAAATTCGATCTCTTGATCCTCTTGATGTGTTTTCCAAATGACCCTCAAGCCTTCCTTTATAGTCTTCTCGTTGAGACTTCAACGGACGAGATTAGATCTCCAATCAATGGCTAAGATTACATTTTGACTTGATCTGCTTTTTCTAGAAGTTACACCCACAGTTTAGATTAAAACCCATTAATTATTTTAATTTCCTAAGTTTAGACTTAGGATCCCATTAAAAATAATTAACTTATCAAATAAAATTGTCTCCGGGTGGAATTTCCCAAAACAATTTTTGGGTCATCCAGAATGCATGTGTCTAAGCCTCTCCACAAAGTTTGAGACTTAGAGCACATCTAATGCTACCACAAATCAACACTCCCTCTTAGCGAGGAATTTTCAAAAGAAAATATGCCCTATTGCACACTGTTATGCCTCTGAAGCATCTCCCTCTGTGTTATTGATGTCTAACATGCTGCCCATCAACCACTGCGTTGCTGCTGCAATTGTACTGTTGCTGACCCTGCCACAATCAACACTGCATCCGTACTGCAACTCCCTCTCAAATGTTGCATCTGCTGCTAGCACTACCACTGCTAACTCTGCACTGCAACTCAGCTGCTAAGAGAAGCAACTGAAAAACATCAAAACAAATATGAACAAGTGTTCAGGATGCATCTCGATGCTAAAACTCTGACTGTTGCTAGTCCCACGTTGTCCCTTTGAAGCACTGCATTGTTGCTGCTCTGCACTGCATCTCTCTACGTTGCTCAGATTTTGGCGCTGCTAACTACTGCATCTATCGCTTCTACATTACTCTGCACCGACTGAAAACTCCTCCAACTTGCTACTCTAATCTTGGGCACCTGTAGTAAGTTCATGATCCAAGAGGTGGACTCCTCAAAGATCCTGCCCAACTGAAGTTCTTGCGAACTTACAACTCAATGTCACCCCATCTCCCTCCTGGAGATGCAAGGGCACTCATGGCATACTCATCCTCCTCGATCTTCGCGGACGTAGCCTTCGGATCGTACTTCTCTTCCATGTCCTTTTTCTTCAAAGGACACTAGGTAGCATATTGACCAAGTTCACCACACCTGAAGCACTTTATCTTCAACAAGTATTTCTTATGTCTCCATTGCTCCTGCTGCCCTTTGGATGAGAGGATTGCATTTTCGTCCTCCTCCTCCTTCGTCTTCGACCCACTGCTACTGTTACCTTCAAGTTTGCACTTGACTAGGTCCCTTCTTAGCTCTTCTTACTGAAAATCAACTCACATCTCTTCCCAGCTCGGTAAGGTTGCTCTACCCATGATGCTCTAGACAAAAACCTTCCATTCTTTTGTGACTGCGTTGAGGGCTAGCCTTACCATCGCAGTAGGTTGAGGTGTGGACCCCGCGGCTACTAGATGAACATGGATTTCCTGAACTTTCGACAGTAACGGATCAATACTCTCCCCTTTCTGCATCTGCATCTGCATCATCCTCAGTTTCTGCTCTAAGTACATCTTTCGCTACTCAGAAGAGCCTTCATACAGCACTGCCAAGCCCTCCCACATCTGCCTTGATGTGTCCTTGGTGGCTATGTGGGACACAATATGATCTTTGACTCCATCAAGGAGTAGCCTTTTAGCCTTCACCATATCAGCGGTGTACTTCTTTAGGGGATCTGGATCTGCAAGGACAGCTACCGTACTAATCACGAAAAGCTTGAGATCGTATTCATCTAGAAGGCATTGAATCCTCGCTTTCCAGATTACATAGTTGGAAGCTCCCTCTAACCGGTCATGATCTCTAAGCCCGTGAGTTGCCATGGTCGTCAAGAATGTCGAATTTGCTCCTCTTTTCCCCCTCCACGCAACACTGGACTGGCTTACACACTCCTTGCTAGAGCTCATAGATTAGCCACTCGAATCTGCTGCTCAGATCTCGGAAAAATGAAATTCCTCAGCTACGAACTTTCTGAGGAAGAAAATTCCCTCTCTGTTCTGCTTCTTTCTCTTCTAACGACTTTCTACCCAGCAAAAAATTTCTTGCAGAAAACTGCGTCCCACCAGCTCTGCGTTGCTCCCTCTGGCTTGGCAGAATCTCGATCTGGAAGTCCTACCTCTCTGTCGACTCACTTAGAAAGAGACTTTCCACGAAACTTCAGCCCTTCTGGCCTGGACTGCGCTATCCCTTTGGGGATTTGAACTGCTGCTTTCTGCAACTATTCGGCCTCCTTCTCAGTGTTGGATCTGCTCTTCCTGTTTCACTTGCAACGCTATACAAGCTTTGATACCATGTGAAAATTCCAAGTTCTAGATCTGGAATCCTACTGCAGCTAACTGAATTAAGTTCTCCTACTTGTTATTAAAATGAACAAGTTATTTGTAGATTTCTTCTGAAAACATTGAAGTAATTATTGCTACAACCTTCACTTAATTAATTCAGATGCGGAGACGAAACTGAGCAAAAGAAAACATCACACACGACACTGTTATTTTTGGACAAATGTCCCCAGAAAAACCCAATCCGGGAAAACCGGTGTAGCAGATCTGAGGGTTTTATTATTAAGCAATAATAAATTCTGAATACATCTCTGAATGTCACTCTGGACAATTCAGTGACAGAGAATATCACTAACAGAAAGATTAGTAAGGTTACATCACACTATCACTGGAAATACCGGCTGATTCGGCCACTAAATGATGTGCCTCTGATAGGGTTTGCACTGCCTCTGTGTAGTCCCAGCGTCACCTCTCATGGGCACTATGTCACTCAGTTTTTAGATCAATCTGCTCTCCAGAAAATTCAATATCTGCCTCCCAATCTCACACCCCAGCACCCAACTTCTGAAATCAAATCTTCAGCAAACCCTTCAGATTTCCTTTGGCCCTCTATGCAACCTCTGCGTAGCCCTGCGTGGCTCTGCATCAGCCTCTCTGGCTCTACGTTAGAGTTGTTGGATCTCTCTCTTCCCTTCTCTGTTGATGATTCTCTAGCTGAGAAAGAATTCTCTTCGAATACTGACTCTGCCCCTCTCTACAAAAGATCTCTAGATCGAAGTTTTCCTCTGAGCACTGCTCCTTCAGAAAATTCGATCTCTTGATCCTCTCGGTGTTTTTTCCAAATGACCCTCAAGCCTTCCTTTATAGTCTTCTCGTTGAGACTTCAACGACCGAGATTAGATCTCCAATCAATGGCTAAGATTAAATTTTGACTTGATCTGTTTTTTCTAGAAGTTACACCCACAATTTAGATTAATACCCATTAATTATTTTAATTTCCTAAGTTTAGACTTAGGGTCCCATTAAAAACAATTAATTTATCAAATAAAACTGTCTCCAGGTGGAATTTCCCAACACAATTTCTAGGTTATCTAGAGTGCATGTGCCTAAGCCTCTCCACAAAGTTTGAGACTTAGAACACATCTGATACTACCACATATCAACATGAAGAAGCTTCCACATATGAAGAAGCAGCTAGCCAACAAGTATGGAAGGAATCAATGAATGAAGAGTACCAATCAATCTTGAAGAATGATGTCTGGGAGATTGTGCCAAGGCCTGAAGGGAAGTCAGTCATGACTTCCAAGTGGATATACAAGATCAAGCATGTTGCATATGGTAGTATTGACAAATACAAGGTGCAGTTCATGGCTAGAGGGTTCTCCCAGAAACAGGAAGAAGACTATGATGAGACCTTTGCTCCAGTAGTCAAGTACACTTCTATTAGATCCATCATTTCTCTTGTTACTTCATTGGGATGGAAATTGCACTAGATGAATGTGAAGAGTGCCTTCCTCAACGGTGTGATTGAGGAAGAGGTGTACATAGAGCAACCTCAAGGCTTTGAGGTATATGGAAAAGAATCTCATGTTTGCAGGTTCAAGAAGGCCTTGTATGGATTCAAGCAAGCTCCAAGAGCTTGGTATGCTAGTATTGATAGCTATCTGACAAGACTAGGATTTACCAAGAGTGCAGTCCATCCAAACCTTTACTTTAAGGTTGTGAAGAATACACCTGTGATCTTATTATTATATGTTGATAACTTGTTTCTAACAGGTGTCGAGCCTCTTATCATTCAATGCAAGAAGCAATTGGCTTCTGAGTTCGATATGAAGGATCTTGTGTTGATGCACTATTACTTGGGATTAGAAGTATGGCAGAAACTGCTAATTTGGCAGCTCAGTGACAAATTCCAAACTTTGCATAAGATTCCTCTTTCCGAGAGGACCAAAATTGACTTATGAAGCACTCAATTCGGAAAAGGGAAAGTGGATTTTTGAAGTCAAGCCCACTAGTTCAAATGGTCACGGTCAACCTTGGGTGTAATGGCACCTCTCAAGGACAAGATGGCACCCTTCAGATCGCATATAAATTCAAGTGACCTTGTGCTCATTTGGACATCACAACACACTCACATCTTCTCTCTCAAGATTTGTTTGGTTCGTACAATTTGACGCAACTCTTCTTCTTCCACACATGCAAAGGTCATGGAGGCAAAATCTGATTTTCTGCATTGACATTTTCAACTAGTGGTTTGGACTATCTTTGACCAAGTTAGACTTCATCATTTGACTTGCTTTCACTGGCATTTTTCCAATTTCTTGAGGTCGAGTTGACTGGCACACAAATCGAGGAAATCTGGGCAGTTTTACTGGCATTGACTTCAAGGATAACGGCAGGTTTGACCACAAAGATAAGTGCAAACTTTTCCCGAGTTTGATTGGATGTTTTTGGATTGTTTTGGGCTAACTTTGACCAACATACTAGGCCGCATTTATTGTTGCCTTGACCGAGCTCTTTTGGTGCGTTGATCATTGAATTTGTGCACTGGTTAGGGCTAACTTTGCTACCGTTGACTTGGTCAAATTTGCAGTTGCTCAAGAGTTGACTTTTGTTGATTCTCCCTTGTCCCTATTTTGGATAAATTGCTTGGCACATTGACCTAGTTGGATATTGGATATTGGATTTTGGATATTGGTTAGTCAAAGCTTGACTTTGACTCTTGGATGATGTACTCTCTCTGTTGAACATTTGAAGACAATCTAATAGAAGAATATTTGCAAAGGGTTTCCCAATTTGTGGGGTTTTTCCCTGGTCATTGACCAAATATTGTGTCTCTCATCTCTTGGTTGCCTTTCATTGTGCATATTGTGAAATTGTTCTGTCTACCATTGCTCTACTATTATCGGCTGATTGAAGTGGAAATAGTAAATTGGATGTTGTTGAAAATTGTTGAAGTGATAGTAGGAGCATAAAACAATTATTGATGAAAAATTAACATGGTACCAAAGTTGAGGTGAAGACAAGCCCAAGAGACATAGAGCAAGGGCATCCATCCTCTAGTAGTTGAATTTTGGTCTGGTATAAAATGTCTACCTCATATTTCGAGGATAATGAAAAGTTAGCTGACGCATCTGGCTTTGTAGCTTGGAAGACAGGATCAATGTCACCTTCAATGAGTATGATGTCTTGGAATACGTGAGAGGAAAGATTTCAGCACCTCTAGAAAATGCTCCTCAAGCTGCCAAATCCAAGTACAAGAAAGGTGAGATTAAAGCTAAAAAGATCATTATTGATTCTTTAAGAGATCATCTCTTTGTTTATATTTCTTCATTGAAGACATACAAGGAAATGTACGATGATATTGTGGGCATGTTTGAAGTGAACAATTTGAGCCACATTATGGATTTGAAAAATCAACTCTTCTAAGATGCGCTAGGGAGAGACTATACAATCATTCCTCATGAGAATCACTGTAATCAGGGATCAAGTCCGGACTGCTCAACAAATTGTACTTGACATGGAATTAGTGATGACTGCCCTTATTGGTCTTCCTTCATCATGGGACATGTTCATTACTTCTATCAACAATAGAGAAAGGATCCCTACTTTTGAGGAGCTTCTTGCTCTATGCAATCAGGAGAAAAGATTGGTGATATCTAGGGGGGTATTCAAAGGCCAAATGAAGGAGAGCCTACTGCCTTTGTTGCTAAAGGGAAGAACAAGAACAAGAAGAAAGGAAAGGGAAAGCCATCTAATGCAAAAAGACCTCCTCAAGCCAACCGAGACACCAAGGACTCAAGAAGACGAGATAGAGATGTTGAATGCTACAATTGTCGTCGAAAAGGTCACTATGCTCGAGATTGCCCCGAGAAGAGAGATGCTCCAAGAAGAAACACTTCAAGGTCCTACAACAATCACCATGGCTACAACAACAACAGGTCATATGATAGAAGAGATAGAAGAAGGAATGATAGAAGAAGAAGAGACTCTCTCGATGATTGTGAAGAAAGTTATCGTCCACAAAAAAGGTCAAGAAATTCTAGGTATGAAAGTAATGCTACTAATCAATCTGAGTATATCCTTATTTCTACTCTTTCTAGTTCCTCTCCTCTGGATGCTTGAGAAAGTTGGTTGGTTGATAGTGGGGCCTCTCATCATTTCTCTGGGTATAAGGAAGCTCTCTCTAATTTAGTAGAGAGGGAGTCAAGTTTCAATATTATTCTTGGAGATAAATCCACTCATCCCGGCAAAGGCTTTGGGTCTGTTAAATTTCACTTGGACTCTGGGGAATCTGTTTTGCTTCATGATGTGATGTATGTATCGGGATTAAAGAAGAATTTAGTATCCAAATCTACTTAGGAAGACAAAGGAATGAAGGTCGCTTGCATCAAAGGAAAAGTACTTGCTTGGCATGTTGGATCCCCTATGAGAGATGCCTTCACTGTCACATTGGGATCTAGATTTGAAGGACTCTATAGAGTCACTGGAAGACCTCTTCTAGCAATGGTCCATGATACAAATCATCAAAGTGAGTTGTGGCACCAAAGACTAGCTCATCTTCACTATGAAGCACTTTCAAAATTAAAGAAGTTAGTCTCTGGGATCCTCGATGCTCAAGCTCAACATGATGGAGTATGTCCAGGATGTGGGAGTGGAAAGAAGACAAGGGGACCATTCCCCTTTAGCGAGAACAAGACAAAAGACATCCTCCATCTCATTCATTTTGATATATTTGGTCCAATGCCCATTCATTCTCTTGGTGGCCATCTCTATTACATTACCTTCATCGACGATTTCTCAAGAAAGACATGGATATATTATTTGAAGCACAAGGATGAGGCCTTCGAAATGTTCAAGGAGTTCAAAGCTTTGGTTGAAAATCAAACAACAAAGAAAATTAAGATCTTCAGGTCCGACAACGGTGGGAAATACATCTCAAATGAATTCATAGACTTTTGCAAGAAGGAAGGTATCAAGAAGGAGACTATTGTGCCCTATAATCCCGAACAAAATGAAGTGGTTGAAAGAAAGAACCGGTCTATTGCAGAAGTTGCCCGAGCCATGCTCCATGATCAAAAGTTGTTGAAGTTTCCTTAGGGAGAAGCAACAAATACAGTGGTATATGTTCAAAATAGGGTGCCTCATCAAACATTGAACAACAAGACCCCCGAAGAAGTATTCACAGGTGTCAAGCCCGACATTGGTCACCTCCATATATTTGGAGGCCCCGTGTATATTCATGTGTCGAAAGACAAAAGAAACAAGTTGGAAGCTACTAGAACAAAAGGTACGTTTGTTGGATATTGTGAAGATTCTAAAGCATCTAAAATATATATTCCTAATCAGAGGAAGGTTGAAATTAGCAGGGATGTAACATTCGATGAAGATGTTGCCCTCGAAAAAGCAAGGGGCCTTCCTCCACCTCCTCCTCCTAAGAAGAAGAGTGATGATATGGATATTCTAGAAGATCCTTTTGTGCTTGAATCTGAGGACATTGTTGATGATCCCATGGAGCCTATGGACCCCTTGGATCCTCCTCCATGTGACCCTCTTGCTAGGAAAAGGCCACTTTGGCTTCGTGACACATTACAAGTTGCCAAGAGACACATTCCCGCCAGAGGGACATTTAGAGAGAGTAAGAAGTCATGCAGGTACCAAGGATATGTTGTAGCAATGAGCAATATGATTCAAGCTGAGCCTCCCACCTTTGAATAAGTCGTAAAATAACGATTCTGGAAGGATGTTATGGCCGAAGAATATGATTCAATAATGAAGAATGATGTTGGGATGTTGTGTCGAGGCCCAAGACTGAAAGGGAAATCTGTTGTGACTCCAAAATGGCTCTACAAAATCAAGCATGGAGCTGATGTAAGTATCGAAAAATACAAGGAAAGGTTCGTAGCTCGAGGGTTCTCCCAGAAAGAGGGGGAGGATTATGATGATATATTTGCTCCAGTTGCCTCTTCTTGTTGAATATCTTTATGCAAATGTCTAAGGAATTTTTTCTCAGTGAAAAATTTATGCCCTTATTTACTTGATATGGTGTGAAATTGTGATCTTGAGAATTTTTGGAATGTGTTACTCATTGATGTTATGAAATGATTGTTCCTAGTGGAAAATTGTTATAATTTGTCCATGAAACTCCTTTAAATAAAGTAATGAAGGTAATTGTTGAAAGGGGTTGTTAAGGCTTCCTCTTTTAGCCTCCTTGAAGGCAATTTAACCCACTATAAGTACCCATGACTCCATTCTCCTAATGATACAGGCACTAAGTCAAATTCCTTGGTGGTCACCCTTCCTTAAAACTTTTTCTTCCTTTTCCATATTTTCGGCCCTAACCATAGGAGGCCAACTAGAGCCTAGCACGAATTGCATTAGAGACACCTCTTTGGGATGCAAATTGGTACACTATTGCATTGTCCATTTCTCTAGGTTCCCTCAAAGTTTCAAGTAGTTTCATGGCTAGTTTGAGAGAAATATCAATCCTTGTCTCCAAAATTGTTTCTATGCTTCAGCATGCTTGGTTAGTGGCATTTCTAGGGTCATTTTCTGTTGAAAACTCGTTGGAAGTTCACCTTTTTTCGAATCCTTGCTTGACCTACTCATATTGTTGATGATCACCCCAAACACTAGGCCTCGCTTGGATCCCCTAGGTCTCTCTTGTGGACCCAAGCCTTTGTATGATCTATATTTCACTAAACCTTAAGAGAGGTCCTCTACCTTTCTAGGAAACCTTGACCTAGGCATAACTCTTCCATTGAATATCCTTCCACCTAGATTTAGGCCTCCTTCCCTTAAGCCTTTCTTGGAGAGCCCTTCTTTTGCTTCTAAACAAACAACCTATTATCTGAGACTTTCCTTTGAATGGGCTTTGGAAATCACATTGTACATTGTTATTGACCTCATCATTCTAGTGATTTCCACCATACCGGGACTCCTCCCATCAATGAAAGTTCGTAAAGAGAAGGGGGCACTGACTGAGGTAACAGTGAGTCCTTGTCCCGTTGTTTCCATTTGGTCTAGTAGTTGTCCCTTAGGAACCCCTCCTAGGACCCCTGCTAGATTGTGTGGTAATAGGACCTATCTTCGTTCTTTGACATCCTTGTTCTATATAGTTGATTTCTCAAGGATATTTTCTAACCTGATGTATTTAAGGAGTACAATTTAACCAACTTAACATAGATTTCTTTAGATGTACTCAAATCAACAAAAAAGGGAATGAGATGATCCTTCATGGATTCAATAAGAATCCTTTGTGCCCTCACTTCTCCTTTCTTGTATCTTGCTAATTCTTGAGTCTTCTCTTTGTCTAGTTGAGTAATTTTTGCAAGAACATATTCCATGACTTCATTTTCTATGAGCACCAAATCAATCCTCTTCTTCCATGCTAGGAAGTTTGTTGATCCAACAAGCTTGTTGCTTTCCTTGCAAAACGAATTCATATGATTTGTAGATTGAGACATGGAGAACAATATGGAGCTTCTTTGTCAAACAAATGTCCTTCTTGAAGATGCTTTCAACTATCTGGATGCCTTTAAGAATCTTCAAGGGTCTTCAAATATGTCCTGTAATAGCAAAGAGCCTTCAAAAAGAGAAAGATAGATGTCCTTTCTTAAGATGATGAGGTCCTCATTAGAACTTGATGTAGTACCCCTCCTTTCTTCAATGAGATCTTGATTCTTCTTATCCCTTTCCTTGGGTCCTTTTGCATATGATTCCCTTTGACAAACAACCTTCTCTTATGCCAACAAAATAATCATCAAGTTGCCTCTCCTCACCTTAGCTCTTATACCATGTTCGAGAAACAAGTAGAGCAGTTATTAAAACAATTCTCCTTATCCTTGATAAAATCTTGTGAACTTATGTTAGCTTCTTATTGTTCTTTACTAGATTCTTTTCATCAAATAGTTATCAAGACCATAAACCACGAAGATCATAAAAGACAATGGACACAAAAAAATATAGGCCCCAAGCCAAAACAAAATCCCTCCAAGGCGAAAACCTAGAAAGAACTTATTTTCTTCTTATAGAATCAATTCAAATGAGAAATCCAAGACCCAAACCTCTAGACCAAAAACTCCTCCAAGCACTAAGTCAGCCCTCCAACAATTCCTCCTTCAAGTAAGCTTAAGTCAACAAGGTCAGCAAAAGTCAAACTTCACAATTTATGGTCAAATCAGATTTTTGGCCCCCTATTTTAGACCTGCAATTCTTGCTCACCTACAATAATACTTAAACCCTAATTTCACACATGTGGGCAGAAAATATCACATTTTTTGTCTTCTTCACTTTGACTTTCTCCTTTGCTTCTAGAGTTTTTCACGCTAGATACTCTTCTTCTCTTGTTGCGGATCGAACTTTTGAAGTGTGTCAAAATTAAGCGAACTCTCTTCCTTCATATAGCCTTCTTATGAGATCGAATAGGCCTCTCCTAGGCCGACATTTCACTGGCAAGGCCGACTTGGTATTGGGGGTC
Source organism: Pinus albicaulis (assembly GCA_034641835.2). Lineage (NCBI taxonomy): Eukaryota > Viridiplantae > Streptophyta > Pinopsida > Pinales > Pinaceae > Pinus > Pinus albicaulis. The sequence goes on from CM076578.1 coordinate 180,743,732, forward strand.
ATTTTGACTTTCTAGACTCAAAAATAAATATTTTTACATGTTACAACTTGCCCAAATGGGTCTTCTACAAGTGATAATGACTTTCTTGACTCATGGCATATTCTTTTGATTTTACAAACCATAGAAGCATAAAATGTATGCTTGACATAATTGACCAATCAAATGGAGCATGAAACCCATGCTTGAAAATGAATTTTTTTTCTTTCTTCTTTTGTTTGTTACATAAGATATACATAATGACATGAGTACAATGACAATTATGAAGATCGAAACTAGTTACATTTTCCAACACGAACCAATCAGTTGTTGGTACAATGATGGATCAACAAGATCAAAATTTCTGCAAAATAGGTATGAAATCCATCAACCAACCAACATCCTTTATGTCAAATTATGTTGTCAGCTCACTCTTAAACTAAAATGCTCTGCATTAGTCATAGTAGGATCAATAACTCATTCTTTCCAACTTTGATGTACAAGTTCAAATCAGCTCCACTTGGAAGTTGGAGCAAATCTCTCATCAAAAATCAACTCCTTCTGGCTGGAAGAATCTTCATAATTTTCGCTTTGAATTTCTATCTTACTACAAGCTAGATCTTGACTTTTCTTAGACATACTTCAAACTTCATCTTTTAGAACAAATGGACCATTGATTTAGAGATAAACTTCTTAACGCATTATATGCTTTGCTTTTCTTCTATCTACCAAGGCTTTGGTTGCCTTCATTATGTACCTGTAATACTTACTCCTTTTAAAAGAAATGTTAGCTTCCTCTCGATCTTTATGATGAGATTATCTTCTTTTCTTATAGACATAAGAGCTTCTACCATATTAGAGTCTGTGGGAGCATTTTCTGTCTTCTCGTATGCAACTGCTTTACTTCGGTCAATTTCTACTAGACTTTTTATGTAGACAACAGTCAAAGAGGCTTCTTCTTCTCATGAGAATATATACATACTTCAAAGGATCGATTCTTTCTATAGATTACGAAGAACTTCCTCTTAATTTTAGTCCCCTTGAAAACTTCCTTTTGTGAATCCCAAATATGCTAGCCTTCATAGGTCACATAACGATCTTGCCAGTAATAAGTTCCACTCTAATTATCATCTTCTGAACACGAACTGAAAAGTAAACTTTTATTTCAAACCTGTTATAAGAGTGGATGTAGGATCATTGCTATGTACACCTTCTATGTTTTTCATTAACTTTAATAGTATAGATCCTTGTGATTTTCGTCCTTGGTTTTCTTTGGAGCTTCTTCTTCTTCAGTTGTTGATGCTTCATGTCTTTACTTCCTCTTATTGTTCTTCGGGGTTTTAGGACAATCTCTCTTGTAGTGTCCATATTCATGACATCCATGGCATTGGACTTTGGACATATCTTTATTTTCTCGAGATTTGTTACTTGCATTTTTATTTTGAGATCCAAATTTATTCTTTCCAAACTTCCTCCTTGATCTAGCTGCAAAATCTTGAGAATCTTCATTATGAGGATGAGTATTGCTTTTATCATTCAATCTTGATTCTTCTAAAGGCATGCAGCCCATAACTCTTCAAAAGTAGGAGTTTCCTTTCTAGCATAAATGCCTCCAACAAAAACATCCCAAGTTTCGGGCAAAGCATTGATTACGATGGTAATCAATTCAAAATCAAATATAGTTTCACCAATGTTGAATTTGATCTCTTTTTTTTATATCTTCATAAAATATGAAGCCACGGTGTCATCCCTTGTCATCCTTGTTCCATAGAGTTGATTCCTCAAAGATATCTTATGACTTGTTGTGTTGATGGAGTACAAGCTCCCCAAAGTATCACAAACTTCCTTGGATGTAGACAGTTCTGAAACAAAAGTAATGAGGTGGTATTTGATGGATTCAAAGAGAATCCTTTGAGCTCTAATTTCACCCTTATTATACTTGGCCACTTCTTGGGCATTGTTTTTATCTGGTAGTGGAACTTTGCCTTCAACAAATTGCATGACTTCATTTTCCATAAGGACTAGATCAATCTTCTGTGAAAATTTCAACTATTGCAGTAACTAGAAATTATTCTCCTAATTGTAAATTTAATTGTGTAGTTTATTTGCTACGACAAACAATGAATAAAATCACAACTCCAATTTTCATCATAAAACTATTGCGGAAAATAAAATATTGGAAACTGAGAAATTCTAGCACACACACAAGAATTGTAACACCGTTATTTCTGGACAATTGTCCCCGAAAAAGCCCAACTTGGGAAAACAGATGCAGCAAATTAGGGTTTTATTATTTATAAAACAGCAGAAATTCTAAGTACAATAAAATGATGCCAAATTGGTGTTTCTATCTGAGAAAAATACTAGCAAAAATAACTGAGGGATTTTACCCTCCTCCTCAAGTAATCCCGCAACAAACAAAGCCTCAGAACTAGCTCTGGAACCCTCTGCACCAACCTTTTGTGCTGCTTCTACGCTGGCCCCACACGTATTGCCCAAAAACTGCCTTTGATGTGACGTCTAGCCTGTCGTTGCCACTGGAAGTGATTCTTTCAGCCTACTGGAAATTTCCTCTACCTTTGGAGACTGAAACGACCCTCCTTCTGGCTTAATCAAATTGCCTATCTTGAGGCACTGCACAGTCCTAGCACTGCCTACTGAGGAATATTTCCAGCCTCCTCTCTTGAATCTTCCAGAACAAGAAACTTCTTCGGAAATCTGCTACTTTTCCCCTCTACCACCTGCAACTCGACCTCTGACTCGATTTCTCCTGTTGAATCACCTGAACTAGAAAATTGAACTGTCTAAATCATTGAGTATTTGCACTGGTATGTTCTCCATCTACCCATCGACTTCTTCGTATAATCCTCTGTTGGAACACCAATGGCCAAGATTAGAACATAATCAAGGGCCCAAACTAATTCCCTGTCCATCCATGTGAGTTTCTAGAGAATTCTCACCTTGACATAATTAATTCTGATTAACTAACCATTTTTCCTAAGTTTAGACTTGGGAAACATTAAAAAAATAGGTTAATAATCTAATTAAACCATCTCTAGGTGGAATTTCCAAAAACGATTTATGGGTTATGGAGATCTCATGTATTCTAGACTCTCCACCAAGTTTCGTGACTAGAAAACATCTTATGCTACAAAAACTAGCATTCCCTCTTAGTGAGGATTGTGTTCTAGTGATGCACATCCTGCCACAACACACTGCCTCTGCATCATCTCCTGTCACGTTGTTGATGTCTGGCTATTGTTGCCCACCAACCACTGCACAACTCTGATGTTGCATCTGTGCTACTACTAACACTACCAAACTACTGCCAACACTACATCTACACAGCAACTCTTTCGCATTTGTTGTTGTTGCAACTGCACTTGAGAAGTATCCAAAATAATATGTCCATGCTACTGAAACGGGTTCTCCACCATACCCATGTTCTCTAAAATAGACGAACTTAGCTCTTCCTAGAGCTTTCATGAGTATATCTGCAACCTGCTCTTCTATGGGAACATACTATAGCTGGACCGCTCCACGTTGTACATAATATCTCATGAAATGACACTGAATATCTATGTGTTTTGACTTGTCAAGGAACACTGGATTTTCAGAGAGCTTAATGCAGCTTTGATTATCACAGTAGACACTGGTCGAATCCATTCTCTGCCTGAACAACCTTACTAGAGCTTCTGAAGCCATATAGCTTCGCACGTAGTTGTGCTTGTTGCCATATACTTTGCTTCTGCAGAGTTCAATGCTATTGACTTCTGCTTACTACTACACCAAGAAACGATCCCTTATCCAACGCTAAAGCAGCACCCAGAGGTACTTTTCCTATCCACTAAACTGCCTGCCCAATCTACATCTGTGAACCCACATAGTCTGACGTCATCCCCTCGGGTATATCTCAACCCATACTTGACTGTGTCACGCATATACCTCAAAATATGCCTCGTTGCTGCCCAATGTATCGTCTTCAGTTCTACCATAAACTGACTAAGGGTATTGAATGCGAATCAAATATCTAGCCTAGTGTTCACCAAATACATGAGAGAACCAATAAGCTATCTATACAAGGTGGGGTCGACATCCTTGTCATCTGATGCATCTATCTTTTTCCAATTGGTGATCATGGGTGTAGACATGGGTCTACAATCCTGCATTTTGAACCTCTTCAAAATATTTGTAGCATATATTCCTTGCCCAAGGAAGATCTCCCCATCCTTATGCCACACTTCCAATCCTAGGAAATAGTGCAATAACCCAAATCCTTCATATCAAACTCTACAACCAAGTTCTTCTTGCAGTCCTCTATGAGCCCTGATGATCCTGTGAAGAAGAGATCATCCACATACACTACTAAGATGAGTGGCTCACCCTCTACCATCAAATACTAAAGGTTGGGATCTGCGTCGCTCTTGACGAATCCCATCTGTTGCAAGTAGCTGTCAATCTAACCATACCATGGCCTGGGAGCGTGCTTGAGCCCATATAGAGCTTTCTTCAATCTGCACACATGAGTGTGCCTCCCATGAGTCTCGAAGTCCTCTGGTTGTTCAATGTGTTGATTTTTGTAGCATCGGATGCACTCTAGCCTTGAGATTTTGCAGAGAGGCTAAGACACATGTATTCTCCAAGACCCAAAAGTGACTTAATTAAAATAATTAATCAGTTTTTAATATTTCCTCAGTCTAAACTTAGGAAATATCATTAATTAAAGGGTATTAATTAAGTCGAGTATGAATCTTCTAGATAAAGGCATGGATCGAGTCCAAGTTAATATTAGCAATCGATTAAGATCTAATCATGGTCGTTGATGTCTCAACGAGAGATTATAAGAAGGAACTCGATGGGCACTTGGAGAACATAACAGAGGAGTTACTCAGTTGCCCAGGCAGATTGATTCTCTCAGTGGCTTAAGTTCAGCAAAGGAGATAGAGCCAAAGGGTGAGTTGCAGGTGAGAGAGACAGAGGGTATTAGCATTAGTCTGGGAGTCCAGGACAAATTCGAAAAGAGCCAGCATGAGGAAGGACGCAGTACACCAAAGCATTGTGCAGTCACTACGCAGAGGATGATGCAGTGAGACCAGCGTAAGGGAAGAGGGCCTGTTTCGGGGTCAGTTGATTGCTGTGGAGAGTCAGAAATTTATCACTAAATTTCTCTTAGTGCTTTTCCTCTATTTTGGTGGGATTTTTGTACATGAATTATTGTTGAAGATTAATAAAGAAACCCTCATCTGCTGCACCGATTTTCCCGCATTGGGTTTTTTCGGGGACAATTTTCCAAAAATTAACTGTGTCGATATCTTTGTGTGTGTGCTAGAATTTCTCAAGTTTTCAGCATTTATTTTATTCCTCAGTATTTAATTTGTGAAGGTTGCAATGTATATGTTTCGATATTTGTCGTAGAAAATTGCAAGTAATTTGTTTAAGTAATTTAACAATAGAAGAAACATCATCAATATTCGGTCAGGATTCCGGATTCGGAATTTTCAAACAATGTACACATCTTCCTCTATCACCCCGTTCAAGAATGTTGTCTTGACGTCCATCTAATGAATTTGCGATCCCATATACGTTGTTAGGGATATAACTGACCGAATAGAGGTGTATGTGGCAACTGGGGCAAAGGTCTCCTCATAATCTATCCCTTCTTTTTGTGCATACCCTTTTGCCACAAACCTAGCCTTGTACTTCTCCACGCTGCCATCTGCAATATACTTGACCTTGTAGATCCATCGAGAACCTACAATTGACATGTCCTCAAGTCTCGGCACCACCTCCCAAACATCATGATAGAGTTGTATTCTTCTACCATGGCATCTACCCACGCTTGATGTTGTGCGGATTGCTGAAAGCTGGAAGGTTCTGCAACCTGAGCTACCAATGCTTGATATCTATCAGGTTGCTTCCACTTTCTCTTGTTCGTTCTAGGAGCTCCAACAAACTCCTCTACATCTCTCAGTGTCTGAAAGACCTCTTTGCTAGCTCAACTGCTACTAGTGGGAGGTTCTACCAACTCCTCCTCATCATGCCCCTGTTGTTCCGTTTCCTGAGATCTCACTGGATTCTCTGCTCCTGAGGAAATGCTAGTACTGGTTATTGTATTGGATCCCTATAACTATCCCACTGATGGTCCCACTGGCTGCCCCTGTTGTTGGACCAATGAAACTTCAATTGGTTGATTCTAATCACTTGCAAGCATCTCACAAGATCTTTTGAAAGCCTAATCTTCCATGAACTTTGCATCCTATCTCACCACAATCTTCTTATTGCTATGAATATAGATTATGTATGCCTTGGAGGTATCGTTATACCCAACAAAAAACCCCTTCTCTACAGTCCAATCTAATTTGGTGCACCTCTCATCTGGCACGTGGTAATAAGCAATGCTGCCAAAGATCTTGATGTGACTAACTTTTGGCTTCTTCCCTATGAAGACCCCTTCTGGCATTTTCTTCCCCAATGCTCTATGAGGATTCTTTTTCTGAATATATATTGTCATGTTACATGCCTCTGCCCATAGAAACCTGGGTAAATCCTAGTCATATAACATTGTTTTTGGCATTTGCAGCCCCAACAATGGTTTTGTTTTTCTGCTCCGCTACCCCATTCTGTTGTGGATTATACAAAGTTGTCCATTCTCTTTTGATGCCTTCCTTCACACAAAAATCTGTGAAGTCTTTATCAATATATTCTCCACCATTATCTAAGTGAAGCACCTCGATCTTCCTCCCTGTCGCATTCTCCACGAGGACCTTAAGCTCTCGAAAACGATCGAAGACCTCATATTTGGCCTTTAAGAAGTAGATCCAGGTTTTCCTGGAATGGTCATCAATAAAGGTGACGAAGTATTCGGCACCACTAAGAGCTATAGTGGACATCGGGCCACAAATATCTGAATGTATAAATCCTAACACGCCATCTGCTCTGTTTTCACTTCTTGGGAATGTTTCCTTTACCTACTTCCCAAGCATGCATCCTCTGCACACATCATTGTGTTTCGTGCCAAGTTCTGGAACCCCTGAACTATTTCCCTGAGCATCTTGAGTGCTCCATGGTGTAGATGTCCCATTCTCCTATGCCATAACTCATTTAGTTCCTTCCCACTGCTACTGTCACTGCCTATCAATGCCATTGGAGATTCGAGTTGCAACTTGTACAATCTGTGGCTTCGAACTCCAATCTGTCTTACCCTCCAGCTTGAGTGTTTGACAAACACTTTCTTCCCTACGAAGTGGATATCATATCCCTTATCTGGTAACTGGGAAACTGAAATCATGTTCATACCCAATCCTAGCACATGCAAAACATCTATAGCATTGGTGCTTGCTTTTGACTCCCGCTGAAAATCGATGGTACCTCTCCCTGCTGGAGTACATTTTGTTTTGTTTCCCATCGTAATCTGTAAGTCCATATGCTCCTCCTTGCAGCTAGAGAAGTATTCTCTAACCCCTATCATATGAGTTGATGCCCCAATGTTTATATACCACACACCCTATGAAGTCGTTCCCGATAAGAAAGAAAATTCATCCTTCAATCTGGAAGACAAATCTGAAGCCTCCTGAATGTCAATTTGGTCCATGGTCATAGAAAAGACAATTTGTGTGCTATTCCTCTTTTACCCGACACTGATTCTGCTGCTGCAAAACCTTTTGCGTCCAACCAAAATTAATGCCAGCGAATATCTGAGTTGTTGTGTTAGCCTCATACTCATATAAAACAACCAATAAGTCCAAGTATTCATGAAATAATAAAATTATGAAATTATTAATCATGAAAGCAGACTTACTCCAGAAGTCTACGTATGACCAAAAATGAGGATAGAGAGAGAAGTTAGGGACAAAATCACACAAAAATAGCTAGGATATTTGTGCAAAGTTTTGTGGAGATATTGTGGAGGAAGTTATGGAGAAGGTTCAACCAATTAGCCAAATTGGTAACCTCAATTCTATAAAACGAGGCCTCATCTATGTATGAATCAGGTACCATTATTATTTGTGAATATACAATCAGGATAAAATCCTTTTCCACCATGTATATTGTCTTCTGATATTATTATTTTGTTTTCATTTATTATCTTCAATTGGTATCAGAGTCGAGCATGAGCTTAAGGGTTTGAGTGTCAAATATCTTCTGTGTATTTTATGTGCAATGTGAGTGGTTGCAGTAAAATTTTGATGCACGTTGACCTGTGGATTGTATTAAGAATTTATTGCACATATATTTGAACCTGCGTGCACCAACATCAAGTTGGCCACTATATGAATTATGCGTGAGGCTGCTAAGTGTCATAGAACTCTGTTGAAACTGCCCAAACCTTGTATGAAGCCTGTGGCATGGCTGCATGACAAGAAGGTGTTTGGAGCCATGATAGAACCCTATCCAGCATGGAGTTGCGTGTGAGTAGATCTGCTTGTCGGAGTTGAAGATCATGTGGAGATCTTCGATGGAGTTGAAGCGTGATGGTCGTATCTAAAATTGTGTGTTTATTGAGATTTTATTCATTAGGGTTGAGCATATAGAAAACTTATTGTTCCTCTCTGAAATTGAATCTCATGTAGCAAGGAGTCCACCGTCGAACGAAGAATCCACACTGCATACAAAGTCACGGTTTTCAAATTCGTAGGGAAGCCCATTCTCCTCGAACTCCTGAGGAGGCCTTTGCTCTTACATTCCATTCAAGACATCGATCGTTGTAGTTCTGGGTGCTAGCGAGTTTGACAATAAACAAATTCTGAATCCGTGAATGTGGAAAGCGTTGACCATTCAAGGTGTATGGTGGAGAAGCTTTAAAAAAAGACTCAATCAATCTACGATCGAAGCTTGCAACACCGTAGAGATTTCATGAAAGGACCGCACTGAATCATCCAAGATAATCATATGAGAACGCAAAGCGAATTCTTTGAATTTGGTTGTAGAAGCATTAAAGGGAAAGAGTTGTCTCTATGAAGAATGTAGTGATCTATTGCTGAATACAGAAATATCAAAGAATCCACGTATGAAGTTTTGTAGACTACAAAATAATGGAAGAGGTCCAAGTGTCTATACTGTGAGAAGATTTGATTTGTTGCAGTGAGCATGGAGGATAACAGAGTAAATTTTTGAGTAAATGCATGACTCCAGGATAGCATAAGGGGTTGAACATATTGTATTGTTGTGTTAGTATTTCCTTTCAAATTATTAACATTCAGTGCATTTTTGCATTTGTTGAGAGTTGTTGAAGAAGCTCGTGGATTAAAGCATGGAGAAAACATGTGCATGGATGGCATGAAGAGTTGGTGGAATTCACTTTGACAATATCAGAGTTTTAAGATTTGGTAAGACAATATTTAATGTCCTGCGCTTCCAATTAGTGTTTCCCTCTCTAAAATAAGAAAAATCCTTATTTTAATGTTTACAAAAAGGTAAAAGTTGTCATTTAGTGGATTAAGTGGTCGTTGAATTTCATCAAATGGGGTATAAAAGGGTTTTAAATTTTGGAGAAATTTGGAGTGATAAGTGGATAAGTCTTAATTTTAAAAAGTGGATTATCATTATAATAATTCATTAGTATTATTTCATAAGGTGAAAAACAAAGGGAATGTTGATTCATATGGTCATAAAATTTGAAATTTGAAATGTATAGAGTCTATGTTAAAATTCATAAAGGAATCATGGAAGATTCAATGAAGTTTTTTTGTTGAGTCACAAAGATATTTATGCATTGTAGAGGGTGCATTCTCGGTTGAACCCGACACTGCGCAGTCCCAACACTACCTCTTGAGGAATATTTCCGACCTCCTTTTTTGACTCTTCCAAAACAAGAAACTTCTTCAGAAATCTGCTACTTTGCCCCTCTACCACCTGCAACTCAACCTCTGACTCGATTTCTCCTGCTGAATCACCTGCACTGGACAATTGAACTGTCTAAATCATTGAGTATCTGCACTGGTGTGTTCTCCATCTACCGATCAACTTCTTATTATAATCCTCTGTCAGAACACCAACGGCCAAGATTAGAACTTAATCAAGGGCCCAAATTAATTCCCTGTCGATCTGTGTGAGATTCTAGAGAATTCTCACTTTGACTTAATTAATTATGATTAACTAACAAGTTTCCTAAGTTTAGACTTAGGAAACATTAAAAAAATAGGTTAATAATCTAATTAAGCCATCTCTAGGTGGAATTTCCAAAAAGGATTTATGGGTTATAAAGATCAAATGTATTCTACCCTCTCCACCAAGTTGCATGACTAGAACACATCCGATGCTACAAAAACTGACATCCTCTCTTCCAAGATTTGAAATTAAATGCACATTCAAGCTTGTTTCGCTCTTTGCAGCTAGATTCCATATGATCAAAAGTATTAGACATAGAGAATAGAAGAGTACTTACTTGGAAGTGAAAGAGAGTTACTACAAGGTTGTCTTTAATCAAGCCAACAAGGTGTGATCTTCTAGCTTCCTTTCTTCACCAATACTTTGATACCACGTTGAGAAACCAAGTGTAATAGAAACAAGCACTTATTTCTCTTTCTTGATAATTACTTGTGAAAATTAGATGTCTTCTTATTACTTCTTCATCAAGCAATTATACATTTGTTCAATCATTCAAGGAAATAGAGATCATAATGAGACAATCGACACCAAAAATTTAGGCCAATGACCAAGGAAAAACCCACGAGGGGAAAACCCAGCAATCCTTTCCTTATAGAATCAAATCAAAATGAGAGATATCCAAGCCAAGAATCAATACCAAACTGCCACCAAGATACCAAGTCAAACCCTCCTCCAAATCACCTTCAAAATTCAAAGTCGACGTTGGTCAAACTTGCTTGAAAATTGGTCAAACCTTAAATTTTCGGACCTGCAACTAGGGCTGAATTTTGGCCTAAAATTACCTCAGAAAATTTCAGCATCTTCCACAGAAAGACAGTCGTTCACGCATGCGAGCTGTAGCAGTCAAAGATTTGGTCAATGAGGGGAATATTCTTCTTTTTTTAACTTGCCTTCTCTCTCCTTTTACTCGGCTTCTTCTTGGCTTGGTTCAGAAATACTTCTTGATGATGAATGAATGAGCTCCAAAGAGGTCGAACTTGTCTCTTATATATAGTTGTCCCGGAGGGTCAAATAGGTGCCACTTGGAGGGCTAGGCTGACTTGTCCAAGGAGGGCCGATTTGTTCATCTTGTGGACTTATGACTCATAATAATAATTCAAATTCTCTTTCTTTTATATGTCGAAATGGGACATGACACAAATAAATTTTCTTTCGACTCTAGCATGAAGAACATGCTTGGCAACTTATAATAAATGCATCAATGATAAATATACATTATGAAGAGCGAACCTAGTTATAATTTCAACAATGTCCAAGTCTTGGAGCCTTGAAAACGTCTATAGCTCATGGCTTATATTTCAGACTCTAAAGTCTAAGTCTTTTTACAAGACTACACAGTTGTGTAGAAATTTGAATAATGGTTGAATTATTCACCGAGATTACCCTGATTACACACTATTTAAGCTTCATGCATAATACATAACCTCTTCTACAATTGATCATCAATATGCGGAAATAGAAAGCAGTCGCATGCGCTCATTAAAACATAATCAAGCACACATATCAACACAGGATGTAATGGGGAAAGCAATAGCTGAAAACCCCCAACTATCTGTATATTATAATGATATAGAACATGTAACAATACATAGCACAAAGCTCTCACAGCTCTCAGCACTATCTCAATGCTACACACAAAACTAGTATGGAAAGTGAACTAGTCACAGGTTCAAATCTCCTCCACAAGTCTGCCTGCCTCTATTGCGCAATCCAAGTTGATTAATGATGAGATCCAAGTTCGAATCCCACTAGCTCCAACTGCGCAATCCTCATTGGCAATCTCCATCAATGTGTGTGCAAACCTCATGCACAGCCAATAGTCACAATTGATAGTAGACTCACCCTTTCACCCACCTCTAACACTGGTCTCCACTGAACTGTCCATGCATTGCAGTTAACTGATGTGTTCTTTAGTTGAATTATGAGTTAATAATTAGTGAATTAATTAATAATTAATTCACACCACTCATCACTAGTGTATTTTTCAGCTAGACTAAATACAACTAGTTCAACTAAGTTAAACAGAACACAACTCCACCAACTGTCTCATCAACTCCACCAAACTCTGCCACATGAGTTCTAACTGAAGTCAACCATGCAATAGCTCAACTAAACCTTAGGAAAAGTGTATTTCCTTTTTTCAGCTGCATGTGCCACATCCAAGCATCAAACCGAAGTGCTCCAAGAGGATAAGATAATGTTTATAGTCTAAATATTATTAAGGGTTAATAATATTTGACTGTTCTATTTTTAGCCCGGCAGTCTAAAAATAGAAACCGCCCAATGTCTAAAAATAGAGGTCCATCTATTTTTACCAACTCCACCAATCATCCATAAATAGCATCCTGCAACTCATAGAACATGATCCATATTTCTAAAAATAGACATAGTCTAAAAATAGACTTTGCGCCAAAAATCACTTCTGTGTGGCCCCCACCTAGTTTAGTGATCACTAGATCACTTTCCCCAACTAGGTAGCAAGAAAGATGTTTCTCAGATGCCTCCTCATCAAGCTTGTTGCAATCTTCAACAAATTGTTGCAAGACCAATGGATAGCAAGTCGTTAGAAAGAGGCACACAAGTTCAACACTCCAGAGAACGAAAAAATATTGATTGATGGCAAGTTTGGACACAGGGTCCAAGTGAGAGTGTCATATTCTCATGGTGAACCCAATCAGAGCTACGGGGGAGCGGCACCCCCCTCGAATCCACTCCTGAAGCGTGCTCCGAGCAGGAGCGCATTGGGAGCAACCCGGGAGCGTGCTCCCACAAAAAAAAAAAAAAAATAGCTCCCTAGCTTTCCTTGCAGAAAATAGTTCGCAAAGATGTTCCAAACACAAATTTTTTTCAAAGAAACAAGAATTAATTAGTAGGGCGACTTAATATTCAGGCCTATGGCCCTAGTATTGTTATGCAATTCATGGTAATGTTAAATTCTTAAAGTAAAAGTGACATTCTCCTTTATCTTTCATTTTCATATGGATTCTGACCTCATTGGATTTCATATGGAGAAAGTAGTATTTTAGCTCTCACTCAAAATCCAGCAGACTTATCAATTTTTCAAGATTTCGAGATTGGGGGGATTGCAATGCTTCCATAGGATTTTGTCATGTACTTGGGTATGTAACTCATATTTGATCAAGAGCACCAAGCCCTCTATGTACCTTGATGTTAGTGACATTGGTTGTCAAACTCCTCTATCATGACCCTACTAAAAATGTGCCCATTGTTGAGATTTTGAAGTGTTGGGGTAGCATCAGATGTGCTCTAGCTCCCAAACTTTGTGGAGGGACTAGAGTACATAAGATCTCTAAGATCTCCAAGACCCAGAAAGCGATTTAAGAAATTCAATCCTGTTTAAGAGAAATTTAATTAATTAATCTTTTTAATTAAGGACCCTAAGTCTAACTTAAGAAAATTAAAAGATTAAAGTTAATTAAATTAAACATGTGATGAAAATGACTTAAGTCACACAAATCAAGCATCTTCTAATATTAGTCGTTGATTCAAGATTAGATCACGGTCGTTGATGTTTCAACGAGAAAAGTATAAGAAGAGGGCTTGGGGTCAGTTGGAGAACACACACAGTGGCAAAGCACTAAGACTAAGCTGAAATTCTAGGGCGTGGTTTGATAAGAATTTCAGAAGTGTTTCAGCTACGACGAGGAGCAATAGTGGCGAGAGGGATCATTTGATCCCAGGCCAAGAGTACAACCGAGACAGAGAGGGAGCATCATACTGCAGCAACGCAGAGACGCCCAGGAGCTGGCTACGCCTAGCAAAGGCCACGCAGGCAACAGGAACCACACAGGGCAAACTGTGGACCAATGAGGTTGAATCAGCCACATTTTTTTTCTCCAAAGATAGAGGTATTGCTTGTCGTATTTTTCTCTGTATGGCCAACCATGTTTGGTGCCCAAAAATGTTGTACTCAGACTCTGCATAGTAATAAAAACCCTCCAGCAGCCAGAAGACCAGTTTTACCGCATTGGGTTTTTCCAGGGACAGTTGTCTAGAAAATCCTTGTGTGTCACTTTGTCATTGTGAATGTTATTCAGTTTAGATCTGTATGTGTAGGTTGTTAATGTATTTACTTCGATGTTAATGTTGAAGATTTCACATTAATAACTTAAAGTAAGTAGGAGAAGTAAATCTGAAAATTAACAATAGGGTTTTTGGTTGAGATATTCAGAAATTTTCACATGGTATCAGAGCGATTGCAAATCTAGCCTAGATCTCCAGCAAGAACACTGAAGAATCTTTGTTGTAGAAAGTAGCAGAGAAAGCGGCAGCAGCAGCAGTAAACTGGACCAGAGAAGGCAGCACAACAGCAGAAGGAAGCAGAGCCGAGCAGAGGCAAGGATGACGTAGTCTCCACGCAGACTCACGCAGGGCCACGTACTTGCTGCGCAGAGGCAGTGCAGAAGTTGCGCTAAGACTGTTTGCTCACACAGAGGCCTCGGCTCCCAAGTCACCTGATACGGGGATACGGGGATACCGGGATTCGAAGTATCGGATACGGGTACGGTGACCCCGGAACAGGATACTTCTGGGATACGTTACGTTATATATTATTTTATTAAAAATATATATATATATATATATTTTTTTAAAAATTATATATATATATATTAAAAATTAGATATTTTTTGCACAAATTCATACAAAATTCATCGATTCAAACATAGATATTAGATACTCATGAGTCATACATCATCATTGATACTATAATACAAATTACAATGATACATTGATACACCATACATGATACAATCGTCAAATTTACTCAAAAAGACAAGATTGAAGATAGTAAGACACTGTAGTTTTTTCATTAAGTCATCATAATCAAAATGTGTTACATAAGAACACTGCCAAATGGATTGGTGCTCTTGATTAAATACGAGTTCCATACCCTAATACATGACAAAATTCGATGGAAACATTGCAATAGCCCAATCCTGAAATCCTGAAAAACTGATAAGTCTGCTGTATTTTGAATGAGATCTAAAATTCTACTTTTTCCATATGAAATCCAATGAGGTCGGAACCACTCTCAAACATCCTGAGTCATTTCATGGTAATGTTAAAAATTTAAGTAAAAGGATGAAAATGAAGATTAAGGAGAATGTCACTTTTACTTTAAGAATTTAACATTACCATGAATCATATATAAATACTAGGGCCATAGGCTTGATGCCGTCTCCTGAAAAATCCTCCTCAATTGGTGAAAAACAATGAGCAAAAGCCCCCCTTTATAATAAAAAAACAACGCTTTTTTGAACTCGCGGGCGTATTCGACGGGGTACGGTCGGGATACGGCGTGTCCCTTTTCGGATACGCCGTATCCCGACCGTATCTTGTACGGATACGCCGTGTCCTTCGAATTGGGGCCGAATCCGATACGTAGAGGTGTCCGACACGGGGATTCGGGGATAAGAGGGCATTTTAGGAGTATCCGGTTCCTTAGCCGGCTGCCAAGGTGACGCGGTCCGTAATTGATTGTTTTTCACTCATGGCCTAAAGCTGAGCTGCAGACATTTAGCAGTTGTAGGTGGGGTTAAAATTCAGTCGGTTCAAAATTTAGCCTAAGCTAAGTTGACGAAGAGCGAGAGTAGAACAGCTTCTCCGAATATTTCCTATCAAAGAAGTCTGAAGATCGATTAGAGGATCGAAGAGAGCTGATTCGTTTTGTTTGGCAGACTTCCAAGAGAGGGAGTCAGTTGTCAGAGGGAGCAGAGGGTTCCTATCTCGCCAAGGACCCTAGATCTGAGTCTCTAGCATACAGAGGAGGATTCGTTCCGACACATTTTCTGAGCAAATGGCACCCCATGGACTACGTGATCAGGATAGGTTGGACGGCCTGTCCAACTTTGCAATCTGGAAGGCCAAAATCCTGGTAGTCATGGAGGCATACGGCTTGAGGGAGCATGCAGAGAAAGTCCTGGCCACGCCGACCGATGCGAAGCTCCTAGAGAAGGATGAAGAAGCAACGGCACACGCCAAGCGCTTCATTATGGATGGGGCCAAAGATCATGTGGTCCCACACATAGCCGAGAAGGCAATGACTCATGAGATGTGGGTAGCTCTAACCACACTACATGAAGGAAGATCCGTCCAGAGGAAGATACTTCTGGAGAACTAGTTGAGGTTATTCATGATGACCAAGGGAGAGGAGATCGATCCTTTTCTATCCAAACTACAATCAATCCGGGATCAACTAACTGACATGGGAGTCAAGGTAGATGATGATGTCATGGTGAGCACTGCTCTCAATGCAGTCATAGAGGATTGGGAAACTTTTGTTGAAAGTCTCTTGCGCAGAGCGTACCTTCCCAACTGGGATAACATGTGGGCTATCCTCGGACAAGAGGAAATCCGTCGGATGACGAAAAGATAGTACAGCACTAGTTTGAGTATAGTGAAGAAGGAAGAAGAGGAAGATGTGTCCTTGGCATCAAAGAGGCAACAAGGGAGAAAGAAGCGTGATCTGTCGAAGATCAAGTGTTTCCAGTGTGGCGAACTAGGACATTTCGCCAACAATTGTCCTCAAAAGAAAAAGGACAAGGAAGCTTCTAGCTCCAAGGCTGTTGTGGCGGACGATGGCTCCAGAGATGACATAGCCATAGCGCTTATGAACCACGAAAATGGGGCGATCTTGGTCTGTAGAGCAACTATAGAGTGCGGGCAAGATCCTTGAGTAGCCCAACTCTTGGATCACATACGAGCTACGGGAGCCTTAAGACGGTAGCGGGGCAAGTGGAGCAGTGGGTGCAGAGAATCACAGATGGAGCAGAGGCAGAGCTGGATGCTGAGAGGGAGTAGCGCAGTGCAGATGCAGCAGCAACAACACAGAGGGGTTGATGTGACTTCAGCAGCACAGAGCAGGCTTGCTTACACAGTGCAGAGCTACGACAATGCAGAGGCTTATGGAGGACAGCGCAGCGCAGCAGCAGCGTAGGGGACTTCAGTGCAGAGGCAGCGCTGAGGAGGTCTGCTTACAAAGAGCGAAGTTGCAGCAGCGCAGCAGCCTCCAGATGTCAGCACAGAGTAGTAGCCTATGGAGCTTCAATGATGAAGATGCAGCCCAACTGACTTGTCTGTCAAAGATTGGGCAGGAGTACTTCAGTTGCTCGCTCTCAGCAACTGAGTTGCAGTGCAGCAGTTGGCAGCACGATGCAGCAGATTGAGAGGGAGTTGTAGTACGGATGTAGCAGTGGCGGTGGCAGTGTCATGGGCAGCAGTAAAGAAGAGCAGCACAATGATGAAGGGCAGCAGGCCAAGCATTAGCGCAGAGACCCACACCAGAGATTAGTGTCGAACTTCGGTGAAGTATTGTTGCTAGAGCACATTCCTCACTAAGGAGGAGAGTTGAGATTTCGAAGTGTTGGGGTAGCATCGGATGTGCTCTAGCTCCCAAACTTTGTGGAGGGACTATAATATATAATATCTCCAAGACCCAGAAAGCGATTTAAGAAATTTCATCCTGTTTAAGAGAAATTTGATTAATTCATATTTTTAATTAAGGAGCCTAACTCTAACTTAGAAAAATTAAAAGATTAAAGTAAATTAAATTAAACATGTGATGAAAACGACTTAAGTCACACGGATCAAGCATCTTCTAATATTAATTGTTGATTCAAGATTAGATCACGGTCGTTGATGTTTCAACAAGAAAAGTATAAGAATAGGGCTTGGGGTCAATTGGAGAATGCACACAGTGGCAGAGCATTGAGACTAAGTTGAAATTCTAGGGTGTGGTTCGCTAATAATTTCAGAAGTGTTTTAGCTACAGCGAGGGGCAGTATTGGTGAGAGGGATGGTTTGATTCCAGGCCCAAAGTACAACTGAGACAGAGAGGCAGCATACCAGAGCAGCGCAGAGGTAGCCAAGAGCTACGCAATCCAGCAGAGGCGACGCAGAGGCAGCGGGGGCCACGCAAGGCCAACTAGGGCAGCACAGGGGCAGCGTAACCCAGTCTGGGGTGGCGCAAGCCCTTCCTGAGTAGCGCAGGGGCTGACGCAGGCCAGTTAGGCTGACACAAAGGGCTTCAAAGCAGCGTTGGGGTTTCTGTGGGCCAGAAAGGGCTCGAATTCATAACTCTCCACTGAGGGTTGAATCAGCCACATTTTGTCTCCGAAGATAGAGGTATTGCTTGTCGTATTTTTCTCTGTAGGGCCAACCAAGTTTGGTGCCCGGATATGTTGTACTCGGACTCTGCATAATAATAAAAACCCTCCAGCAGCCAGAAGACCAGTTTTCCCGCATTGGGTTTTTCCGGGGACAGTGGTCCAGAAAATCATTGTGTGTCACTTTGTCATTGCGCATGTTATTCAGTTTAGATCTGTATGTGTCGGTTGTTAATGTATTTACTTCGATGTTAATGCTGAAGATTTCACATTAATAACTTAATGTAAGTAGGAGAAGTAAATCTGAAAATTAACAGTAGGGTTTCTGGTTGAGATATTCAGAAATTTTCACACCCATCACTCAAACAAAATCTTGACTTAACTTGCTATTGTTTTTCTATCTTATGTTAATGCTTAAATAGTGATATTAATGACAAATATCTCAAGATAGGCAATGATTTTGATGATATGTAGGTATTTGTTGTAGAATGATTTTTTTGGATGCTAGAGGCCATCTAGAGCCTATTTGTTGATGTATTTTCGGTTCAGAGATGGATTTCTATTTTGGTTATGTGCACCCTTACAAGCTATATAAATGAGAACTTGTAATTTGTGGACCTATGGTTGATGAAAATTATAACTACAAGATAAATGATGTTATATGGTTTAATCTATGGTTTTTATGTTTTTTTTATCACTATTCATCATTCTACATGCTTTTGTTGACATATATGCATCAAAATATATAAAAAAAATACATTATATAAAATCCACTCCCCAAATTGCTCCCAACCCGGGAGGTTTTGAAATTGTCACTCCCTGCTCTCTCTCCCAAGCAACCATGATCCCGATTCCACAGGTGAGCATGGGAAAGTGCTCAGAGAAATCCAGCACATACTAAGAGAAATTCTCAGCATAAGCAGGGCACCAATTGACCATCACAGAAATTGAACGTGGGAATATGTGTCCAAAGGAATGCAAAAGACACTTGAAACTAGCTCAGAAAATTTTGCAGCAAGAACAGCAAGAAGTATTAAAAATGATCATTATGAAGTAATGTTTGGGATAATGACCATTTTGATGTGGTCATAGTTAAATAGATTAAAAGCTTGCAATGCTATGGGAAATAAAGCTTACATGGGTTTTGTGATGTTTAGGACATAGCAGGACCAAAGTGTGTATTAAATATCATGTGAGTGAATGTGAGGGAAATAAATGTTTTTGGTGAAATAATACATCTGGAGTGAGGTGTCATAACCTGTATGACAATGTCTCAAAAGTTATAATCTAATGGAATATACTAAGTTGTGAAGAGGATGGATAGAGTACAATTTTCATAAAGGAATCTCTAAACTTACTATGAAGTGCCCAAAGTCATTTGGGCTCTATAAAGAAATGTGCTTGTATGCCCTCTACATGGCAACTTGAATCAATGTATATGCTCTCTCTCTCTCTCTGATTTCTTCATTGTTATGCCTTAGTATGGGCACTACCGCGAGAAAAATAATCAGCTGAAAATTTTAAATTAGTTTATTCTTTTAGCATGTAAATAACAATGTATGGGCACTACCGCGAGAAAAATAATCAGCGGAAAACTTTAAATTAATTTATTCCTTTAGCATGAAAATAACAATAATAGAATGCTCAACTACAACAGGAAATGCATAAAGTATCCACAGTTGATCATCTTCAGACGAAGTTGGCTGGTTGTATTGAGAGTAATGAGAGGCTAAGAGATATTGCATAAAATAATGTGGGAAATCAAACTCATGGTTTGTTCAGTTAATTTTCTGCTCATCTGGTGTTTATCCTTGTAGCACCTCATGCATTCATGCATGAAAAAATATGTAGTATTCAGTTAAAGAAATGCTCCAGTTCTAGCTCTTGACAATGGTAAGCATCGCAGTTGGAGTTGTTTCAACCTATGATATTGATACAAAGATGTTTTACAAGAAATTACAGAGGAATGTGCCTGTGCAAAAAATAAACTAATGCAGAACTCCATCCTAGTTGAAGGAACAAAATTGTTTAATATTCCCTGGTATAACTTATAAGATTATTTCAATTCAAACCCTTGACAGGTTCAAAATATTCTAGAGTCTCCGTCTTTACTACTCTCATCAATATCACGAGCTTTAGAAAGTTTTACCTTTGGACGGGTCCCTCCAATTTCATCTGGTAATTGATTTGATTGATTGAGATCAAGTGTTCCAACCACAACTCGTTCTTCTCCATTTATTACAGCCTATTAAAAAGTATATAACCCAAATCAACCAAGATGAATCTTTACTGACCACGAGTGTTAACCAAACAGTAAGTGTTAGTTCTCAAAATCAACATTCACATCAAGATTGCTGAGCAAAAATGCAAGCAACATGCCTTATAGATTAATTCACCAAAATAAAATTATTGAGACATTAAAGAATTAATACAATGACAAACAATGTTTCCTTATAACTGAACCTTGAACTATAACCAGATTACATTCCAAATTTGAAGATAATTTCTCAAGAGTTGACAGTAAGCATGGTAACCATAGTTTAACCTGCAACCTACCTACTGTTGATAATGTAACTATGGTTGGTCTTCATGATTGCCATTGTACTTTATTATTATGTATTTATTGTAAAATTGATAAAGAAGAAAAAGAAAATTATTTTGAAGCATGGGTTCATGCTCATTTTATTATTTATTAGGTCAAAGCCTCCATTAAAGGCTTCTAGGGTTTTTCTTAAGCCTTAAGAGTCATTGTCACATTTATTAGACCCTTCTCGGTCTTTTGTATCATGTAAATAAAATTATTTTTGAGTCAAAACAGTTATTTGTCACCTCCTCACCAAGTCGGCCCTACCTTGATGAAGTCAGCCCCAATTAGGGCTATTCGACCTTGTGGAAGCAGTATAAATGGAAGAAGAGCTCAACCTATTTGGTATCCATCCATCAACAAGTTCGCTCTACAGTGTAAGAAGAGAAAAGGAAGTGCGAAGACAAGGACAAGAAGGTCAAATCAAAGGAAGGACAAAAATCGAAGTTTTTGGGGCATCTTCTCTCTCACATGTGAGAGTTTTCTAGGGTTTCTGGGCAAGTTGCAAGGGCTGAAATTTCTGCAGTGACTGCAGGTCCGAAATTCTGAGTTACAGGAAGACCGAAATTCCACATTGAAGAAATTTTGAAGGAAGTGACTCTCATTGACTTTGACAATGTTTATCTACTTGGAAGGAGGGCTGACTTGGTGATTGGAGCTCTTTTTCTTGGTCAAAAGGTCTGACTTGGTGATTGTCTCACTTTGACTTGGTTCAATTATAGAAGAAGAGTTTGACTAGGTTTTCCCCTAGAGAGGGGTTTTTCCATGGTCGAGTGCCTACATCTTGTGTCCCTTGTTTTTGTGATCTTCATGCATTTTTTATTTGGTAATTGCTTGATGAAAGATAACATAATAAAGACATAAAGAAGCCAACACAAATCCAAAGTAATTTTCAAGAAAACAGGAATCAAATGCTAATGTCTACATACAATGATTTCTCAACATGGTGTCAGAGCTAAGGTGAAGGAAGGACTATTTGAAGATCACTTTGTTGGCTATCATTTGAAGGAAGGAAGGAAGTCTTAAAAGAAAGATCACTTTCTCAATGGAAAGCTATTTGAAGATGGGACTCAAGACCCTTAAAGATCTCTTGAAAGTTGCAAGAAGCTTTTGTAATATTCCTAAGTGGAATTTAACAACTAATACCAAGCAATGGACTGGGAACAATAAATAAATTGGAACTCATACACAACAATTAAAACACCAAAATGTCCAGCAACACAATCTGAGACATTTTACTAATTTTATGATGAAAAAATTACATAGAATGAGATGAAATTTTGGAACCAGGGCTTGCTATGCAAGTTGAGCAGAACCCAAAAAAATGGCTTGAACCCAAGTGGTAGAAATGGCCCCAGAGTGATCTGCGCACTACGAAAAAATAATCCACTATTAACTGTTGGCTGGAATGTTGATCTCTGGACTGAGTACTCCTCGAAATACTCTGAAAATTTAGCTCTAAACTCCTCTCCCAAAACCCAAAAAAACCTAGAAATGGTTTGGGCTAAATCCAGATGATGAAGAAGCCCTCCAAAGTGGTGCAAATGGCTCTGGCTGACTATACGCCCTACTATGTTCTTTCCCTGTATATCAGTCAAAGAATTCTGAAAACATATCCCCGGCCTCTACACACCAATCCCAACAAAACCCAGAAAGGGTTTGGCCCAATTCTGGCTGACCTGCATGACCCCAAAAAGTGTGCATGCCTCTGCCATGTAGACTCTGCGCACTGTTTAAATTGCTCTGCTCAAATCTGTTCCAAACAGTTGCTGAATAGCCACCCAAACTCCACACAAATTCTCCTCTAAAAATTGGCTTTATCTCCAACCCCAATATCTCCCGAAATTTGTTGCTCCTCTCTCTTGCGCAATCTTCAGCCAATGACGCATTGTATAAATGAGAGAAAATCGGCCCTGGAGATTCCTTCAATCTCTGCCCTTCAAAATTCCAACAAACTCCTGCTATAGCCAAGGGAAAACTCTCTCCAAAAGCCAGAATCTCTAACCCACAGTTGTTGCTCCAAAAGATGTACCAAAAACTCCTCCTACGCCAAGGAAATGCGCAACGCTGATCTATGTTGAGTTTTCTTGAGTGTTGGGGTAGCATCGGATGTGCTCTAACTCCCAAAATTTGTGGAGGGGCTAGAGTTCATGAGATCTCCAAGACCCAGAAAATGATTTGGGAAATTCCATCCAGTTTGGGAGATAATTAATTAATTAATAATTTTAATTAAGGACCCTAAGTCTAACTTAGGAAAATTAAATTATTAAAGGTAATTAATTTAAACATGTGTTGCGAACATCTTGATAACATCTCGATTTTATCTTGAAATCACGATTTTTTGGCCTAGCCTATGTTTGCCGATTTTTACCAATATTTTGATGGTATCTTAATTTTGCCAATGTTTGCCGATTTTTACCGAAATTTTCCCCATTTTTACAATTTTTTGGTTTTCTGGACCCTTGTCGATTTTATCCCGATGCCGATGTTTGCAACATTGGTCTTAAGTCACATGGATCAAGCTTTCTTTTAATCTTAGCCATCGATTCAAGATTTGATCATGTCGTTGGTTTCCCAACGAAAAAAGTATAAAGGATAGGCATGGGGTCATTTGGAGAACACACACACGGAGGCAGAGCACTGAGACTAAGCTGAAATTCTAGGGCAGGGTTTGCTAGGAATTTTCAGAAGTGGTTCAACTACAGAGAGGGGTAGTGTAGGCAAAGGGGATGATCTGATCCTAGTGCCTAGAATCAGCAAGAGGCAGAGAGTAGCATCCAGAGGTAGCACAGAGAAGCAGAGGCAGTGGTAGCAGTTACACAACGCAGAGGGAGATTCAGCTACGCAGGTGCTACGCAGTGCCTTCTGGGGCAGCGATGGGCAACAAGGGACCCATCTGGGTTACGCAAAGACCCTTCTAGGGCAAGGTAGGGTCTGCGTCACCCATTATGGGGTTACGTAGCCCTTTCGAGGCCAACGCAGAGGCACGCAAAGGATGAAGAGACTGACGCAGGGGCTTCAGGGGCAACGTTGGGGTTTCTAGGGCCAGAATTTGGCTGAGTCTTGTAAATCCATATTGAGGTTGTGGATTAGTCAAGGTTTTGGCTTTAGAACAATAGGTTAGCTGCAAATCTATCTTTTTCTCTGTTGGGTTAACTAGTGTGGTGCCCAGATTTGTTATATTCAGAAAACTACTTAATAATATAAACCATCCAACAGCCAGAAGACCGGTTTTCCCACATTGGGTTTTTCCGGGGACAGTTGTCCAAAAAATATTGTGTGTCACTTTGTCTATTGTGCATGTACTTTTTTGTTTTCAATCTGAATCAGTGAAAGTCTGTTATTTGTTTACTTCGATGTTAATCTGAAAATTTCAGCATTAATAACTTGCTTAAGTAGGAGATGCATAACCAGATCTAACAGTAGATTTCTACATAAAGTAACTTTCAGAAATTTTCACATGGTATCAGAGCGATTGCAGATCTAGCAGGGTCACCAGTAGAAGACTAAAGAATCTTGCTGCAGAAAGCAGCAGAGGGAGCAGCAACAGCAACAGAAAGCCAAATCTGAAGGGACAGTGCAGTTTCAGAGGGAGCAGAGCCACGCAGAGGTCAGATTGACGCAGTCCTACGCAATCTCCATGCAGGCCCACGTACTTACTGCGCAAAGGCAATGCTGGGACTATTTGCTCACGCATAGGCCAGCTAGGGTGACGCAGATCTGAAGTTGTCTAATTCAGAAGTGTCGGAAGCAAAGTTGCAAAACTTTAGAAGTTGTTGGTGGGGTTAAATTTCTGAAGATTCAGAATTTAGCCTAAGCACTAGGAGACAAAGAGCAGGAGGAGATCAACTTCTGAGAGGGTTTCTAGCCAAAGAAATCTGCAGATCGATCAGAGGATCGAAGAGAGTTGTTTCATTATTTTGGTAGATTTCCAAGAGAGGAAATCAGTTGTCAGAGGGAGCAGAGGATGCATTTTTCGCTAAGGACCCTAGATCCGAGATTCAGTAGAGAAGCGGGGAGAGGAAGTTTCGACAGAGTAGATCTGAGCCAATGGCACCTCACGGACTACGTGATCAGGATAGGTTGGATGGCCTATCCAACTTTGCAGTCTGGAAGGCCAAAATCCTGGTAGTCATGGAGGCATACGGTCTAAGAGACCATGCAAAAAAATTCCTGGACACACCGACCATTGTAGATCTCCTGAAGAAGCATGAGGAAGTTGCAGCACATGCCAAACGTTTCATAATGGATGGGGTTAAGGATCATATTGTTCCACACATAGCTGAAAAGAAAATAGCTCATGAGATGTGGAAAGCCTTAACAGCCCTTTATGAAGGGAAGTCTGTCCAGAGGAGAATGCTTCTAGAGAATCGATTGCGGTCATTCATGACGACCAAGGGAGAAGAAATAGAGCCCTTCCTTTTCAGGCTACAGACGATCAGAGATCAGTTGTCTACCATGGGTGCAAAGGTGGAGGAGGATGTGATGGTAAGGACTGCACTCAATGCGGTCACAAAAGAGTGGGAAACCTTTGTCCAAAGTGTCTTGGGCAAAGTGGGCCTTCCCAACTGGGACAATATGTGGGCAATTCTTCGTCAAGAAGAACTCCGCCAGATCACCAAGGGGCAGTACAGCGCGAGATCCAATAAAGTGAAAAAGGAAGAGGAAGATGATGCAGTGTTGGCATCAAAGAGGCAGCAAGGGAAGAAGAAGCGTGATCTATCCAAGATCATTTGTTTCCAATGCGGCGAACTGGGACATTTCGCTAGCAACTGTCCACAGAAGAAGGACAAGGAAGCTTCAACTTCCAAGGTTGTTGTGGTGGACGATGGGTCAGAAGATGACGCAACGATGAGCGCTCATGAACCACGGAAGTGGGGTGACATGGATCTGTAGAGCAGATATAGAGTGGTGGCGGGATCCTTGAGCAGCTCATCTCTTGGATCACATCCGAGCTACGGGAGCCTTAAGACAGTAGCGGGACAAGTGGAGCAATTGGTGTAGAGAATCACGGATGAAGCAGAGGCAAATCTGAAGACTTAATGGAGCAACACAGTGTAGGTGCAGCAGCAGCGCAGGGGCTGATGTGACTTCAGCAGCACGGAGCAGAGTTGCTTACACAAAGCAGAGCTGCAACAGCGTGGAGGCTTCAAGAGGACAACGCAGCGCAGCAGCAGCGTGAGAGATTTCAGCACAAGGAGCTGATGTGACTTCAGCAGCGCAAAGGAAGTCTGCTTACGTGGTGCAGAGCTGTAACTGTACATCACCCTCCAGATGTCAGCACAGATCAACAGCCGATGTAGCTTCAGTGATGAGGATGCAGCCCAACTGACTTGTTTGTCAAAGACTGGGTAGGAGCTTTAGTTGTTTCTCTCAACAACTAAAGTTGCAGTGCAACAGATGGTAGCACAGATGCAGCAAATTGAAAGGGAGTTGCAGTAGAGATGTAGTAGTGGCGATGGCAGCGTCATGGGCACCAGTACAGAATGGCAGTAGTAGGACAGTGATGAAGGGCAGCAGGTCCAGCATCAGTGCAGAGACCCACACCAGAGATCAATGCAGAGCTTTGGGGTGAAGCAGAGTTGTACTAGAGCGCATTCCTCGCTAAGAGGGAGTGTTGATTTTTCTTGAGTGTTGGGGTAGCATTGGATGTGCTCTAGCTCCCAAAATTTGTGGAGGGACTAGAGTACATGAGATCTTCAAGACCCAGAAAGGGATTTGGGAAATTCCATCCAGTTTGGGAGATAATTAATTAATTAATAATTTTAATTAAGGACCCTAAGTCTAACTTAGAAAAATTAAATTATTAAAGGTAATTAATTTAAATATGTGATGGAATTGTCTTAAGTCACACAGATCAAGCTTTCTTTTAATCTTATCCATCGATTAAAGATCTGATCATGGTCGTTGGTTTCTCAACGAGAAAAATATAAAGGAAAGGCTTGGGGTCATTTGGAGAACACACACACGGAAGCAGAGCACTGAGACTAAGCTCAAATTCTAGGGCGGGGTTTGCTAAGAATTTTCAGAAGTGTTTCAGCTGCATAGAGGGGTAGTGTAAGCAAAGGGGATGGTTTGATCCCAATGCCTAGAATCAGCAAGAGGCAGAGAGCAGCATCCAGAGGCAGCAGCAGAAGTTGCGCAACGTAGAGGCAGCTCCCACTACACAAGTGCTACGCAGTCCCTTCTGGGGCAGTGCTGGGCAACAGGGGACCCATGTGGGTTACGCAGAGACCCTTATAGGGCATCGTAGGGTCTGCGTCACCCATTCTGGGGTTATGCAACCCTCTCTAGGCCAGCGCAGAGGCTGAAGAGATTCAGGGGCAGCGCCGGGGTTTCTAGGACCAAAATTTGGCTAAGTCTTGTAAATCTTGTTTGAGGGTGTGGATAAGTCAAGGTTTTGGCTTCAAAACAGCAGGTTAGCTGCAAATTTATCTTTTTCTCTATTGGGTTAACCAGTGTGGTGCCCAGATTTGTTGTATTCAGAAAACTACTTAATAATATAAACCCTCCAGCAGCCAGAAGACCAGTTTTCCCACATTGGATTTTTCTGGGGACAGTTGTCCAGAAAATCTTGTGTCACTTTGTCTATTGTGCATGTACTTTTTGTTTTAGATCTGAATCGGTGAAAGTCTGTTATTTGTTTACTTCAATGTTAATCTGAAGATTTCAGCATTAATAACTTGTTTAAGTAGGAGAAGTATAACCAGATCCAACAGTATATTTCTGCATAAAGTAACTTTCAAAAATTTTCACAATCTAATCTCCTGCAATAAGCTCAAAGGAAGCCCTGAATTGGACTCCCAAACTTCCTCACTAGGGAGACACTTGAAGTTCTCTAAAATCAGGGTGGAATGTCCGCTCGGAATTCTTGTGCTAAACAACACTTTTCTTCTTGTGCTAAACAACCCCAAGAGAAGATGAAAGGTGAAATGTAATAGTCCAATATGATCTAAAAATGAGTCCCTCCTCCTTTTATAATTTCTCCCCATGCTTCTAGACTCCCCTTTTAATTATTATTTTATTGGTGTGGATAATTTTCTACTAATTTTTTCCTTCATTTATTAAATTAATAAATTGTCATCAATCTCCAATAAAATAATACTTGTTACCTTTCTCCAAAATAGTATTTGCACCTTTTAATTAATGTTACAAAATTGGGCAAAATTCCCAAACTCACAAAATTGGGGATATTAGAATTTTGGTGTCAAGATCATCTACAATCTATCTAGAAGAATCAAAACTGGAGGATTCATAGCAGCACTTAAAGGTACATTTGATGATGACAATGTTGAGATTTTGCGGTGTAGGGGTAGCATCGAATGTGCTCTAGCTCCCAAACTTTGTGGAGGGACTAGAGTACATAAGATCTCCAAGACCCAAAAAGCGTTTTGGGAAATTCCATCCGGTTTAAGAGGTATTTAATTAATTAAGCTTTTTAATTAAGGACCCTAAGTCTAACTTAAGAAAATTAAAAGATTAAAGGTAATTAAAATAAACATGTGATGAGAATGACTTAAGTGACGTGGATCAAGTATCTTCTATTCTTAGCCGTCGATTCAAGATTAGATCATTGTCATTGATGTTTCAACGAGAAAAGTATAAGAAGAGGGCTTGGGGTCAGTTGGAGAACACACACACTGGCAGAGCATTGAAGCTAAGCTGAGATTCTAGGGCGTCGTTTGCTAAGAATTTCAGAAGTGTTTCAGCTGCAGCGTGGGTCAGTATTGGCGAGGGGGGTGGTTTAGCCCTAGGCCAAGAGTACAACGAGGGCAGAGAAGGAGCAATCCAGAGCAGCGCAGAGGCAGCATCTATGCAGAGCAGTCGAGAGCCCACCAGGGGCAACGTAGATGCAGCAGGAGGCCAGGGGGGCTAACGCAGGCCCAGCTAGGGTAGCGCAGGGGCAGCGTAACCCAATCTAGGGTGACGCAAGCCCTTCCTGAGCAGCGCAAAGGCTGACGTAGACCAGGCAGGCTGACACAGAGGGCTTCAGAGCAGTGCTGGGGTTTCCAAAGGCCAAGAAAAGGACTGAGTTCTGTAAATCCCGTTTGAGAGTGTGAATCAGTCAGATTTTTTTGTCCCCCAAACAGAGGTATTGTAGCCATTTATTTTTCTCTGTCGGGTTAACAGGTTTGGTGCCCAGATTTGTTGTACTTAGAATCTTCTTAATAATAAAAACCCTCCAATAGCTAGCACCATCAGTTTTCCCGCATTGGGTTTTTCCAAGGACATTTGTCTAGAAAATCCTTGTGTGTCACTTTGTCATTGAGCATGTTATTCAGTTTAGATCTGCATATATGGGTTGTTAATGTATTTACTTCAATGTTAATGTTGAAGTTTTCAGATTAATAACTTATGTAAGTAAGATAAGTAAATCAAGAATTTAACAGTTGGGTTTTTGTTTAGTAAATTCAGAAATTTCCACATGGTATCAGAGCAATTGCAAATCAAGCTGGATCTTTAGCAAGACCGCTGAAGAAGTTTGTGTTGCAGAAAGTGCTTCACCGCCTTATAGACTACATACACATGTTTATCAATGGTGGGATAGTTGAGTTCAGGCCCTTGTAGGCTAGACCTTATAAAAGATATTGGTCGCTCATTATTCTGATCATCTTTTTGTGTAAGCACGGCGACAAGAGAAGTATCAGAACCAAAGGTGTAGAGCAGAAAAACCTTGTTGAAATCTGGGTTGTAAGGTTGTTGCTTCTGTGATTGCTTGCTTAATACGGGAGAATGCATCTTTTTCCCTCTTGTCTCACTCTTAAATTGCATCCTTCCTCACCATCTCCTGCATAGGTTTCACAATTTGAGCATAAACGGAGATGAACTTGGGGAGAAAAATTATCTTCTCGAGGAAAGACTACGTGGCTTTCTTGTTCACTAGCAAGGGAATCTGAGTAATAGCCCTGACCCTTTCAGGGTCTACTTTAATCCCACTCTCGCTATAATATGGCCCAAGAAGTTTCCCTTGGACACTGCAAAATTCTCTTCTTAGAATTAAGAGATATCCTGTATTTTCAACATCGCTCAAAGATTTGCTTCAGGGGGTGTAGGTGGTCGGATCTCTTCTTGGAAAACATCGTGACATCGTCAAGATACACCACCACGCTCTGGCCAATCAAACCGCGAAATGCGATGTCCATCGCACATTGAAAGGCTGCACTAGCATTAACTAGCCCAAACGGCATTCATTTGAATGCAAACATGCCCCACTTCATTCAAATAGTAGTTTTGAGTTTGTCAGGCTCTGAGACCAGAACCTAGTTGTAGCCCGAAAAACCATGAAGTAAAGAAAACATTTCTGACCCCAATATTATCTGTAATATCAATTCCATAGACGGCAGAGGGTAATTGTCTTTGTCCGACGCGCCGTTGAGATTTCGTAAATCCATGCACAAGCATACTTCCTCGAACTTCTTCCTTACTAGGACCAGATTGGACACCCATGTTGAATGTTGCACTTGGTAATCAATTCGAGCATCCAGCAATTTCCTCAACTCCTTCTGAATTAGAGGCTCAAGCATCGGATGCACCTTCCGGAGCTTGTGTTGAAAAGGCTTGGCCGCTTCCTTGATTGGGATAACACGTTGGATTATTCGTGTGTCATAAGTTTTGAGCTCATCGTAGATTCACGCGAAAACATCTCAATACTGCTTGAATAAACAGATAAAGACTTGCCGCTCTTGTGGTGTGCAGCAAGAACCAAGATTAAAAAACTTCTGATCTTTTGTTCCAAGATTGATTTGTTTATGCGACAACATCGAAATGTGGGTTTTGGCATTGACTAGCCCTCTAAAGTGATTTTGCAAGTCATACAGCTTTACAAGTGATACCATTGCCTTCAACATGGAGTTCTCTTTGCTTGCTTGTGTTGCATCTTGTAATGCTCTGTCGTGCACATCTTCATCAATGGATGCATCTTTGAATACATCAAAGTTTTCCATGAAATGCATCTGTTAGTCATCATTAAAAACGCGTAAATTAGTGATATTATCAAGGACGAATGGTTTATAAATAATTTCAATAAAAAAACCGTCCCTAAGCAGTGGCAACCTAGCAACAGCATTTGCTAATGCATCCGCAGCTACGTTACGCATTCTAGGATCAGATACAATATTAAAAGCTTGGAATTGAGAAATTAAACGCCATACCTCGTGTTGATAACTTTTCAAATTAGGTGACACATAGTGTATAGCGTTTTGTACCTAGCATACGGCGATCTTAGAGTCACCTACTGCTTTAAGAACCCCAACTTTGAGGTCAATGGCTTCTGTAAGCTCGGGATGAGTTCTTCATATTCCGCAGTGTTGTTAGTGCACTCAAATTCCAAGCGACTAGAGATCTGGTGTTTTCTTTGTCATGGGTTTATTAAAACACAACCAATTCCAGAGCCCTCCTATGTCTTAGAACCATCAAAATACAAAGTCCAAACATCATATATCCAAGAGCTATGCCCTACACTAGTACTACTACTACCTACTGTAAAAAGGTCATTTTCACCAGTTGGACTAGGAAGGAGTTCCAACTGCGTGTCTGGTGGGACAGAGGAAGGTTGAGCAAGGCAGCACCCTAGGTTAGCCTCCAAAAAGAAAGTTCCAAAAATCAGATCAGCGAAAGCAACTGGCTCGTTCTTTCCCTCGAAGGGTTCGACGATATGCATGTAAGATTCTAAGTCTACTCGGATTTGGTCATTCCTACCTTATATGGAAGCCATAAATGTGACCAGTCAGTAGCAAAATACCCCTATAATTTGTTGGACCAGTCCCTACTCAGTAATACATTGTAGGCTTCCAAGATGTCCACAATTACTTGATGAACCCTTAGCTAAACTGAGAGGGGGGGGGTGAATCAGTTTAGTACATCCATGGACATTAAAACTATTTTCTTTACACCCATTACTACTTCACTTTATAAGCAACTTAATACATAATGAATCAGCAAACTGAATGTGTGGATAGCAAGTAATTAAGCAGATTAAAACATTACATCAACACATAATCATCAAGCACATAGACACCAGATAGAAGTGGAAACCCATAAGGGAGAAAACCACATCTCATTATTGTTGTGATGCAAAGGCAAGCTCCTACTCCCTCTCACAACTGATTTTCTGTAGGCTCCAACCTACAGGAGGCTACTACCTCAATTTCTACAAGCTACTACTTGCAAGGAAGCTCCAACTCCCATCTATTTTCTGCAAGCTACAACCTACAAGAGGCTCCTACCTCAACCAGCTCCAACTAGACATCTATCAAGCTACAACTTGAAACGGAAGCACCAAATCCCATATATTTTCTGCAAGCTACAACCCACAGGAGGCTCCTACCTCAACCAGCACCAACTAGACATCTATCAAGCTACAACTAGAAACGGAAGCACCAACTCCCATGTATTTTCTACAGGCTACAACCCACAGGGTGCTCCTACCTCAACTTCTGCAAGATACAACTTGCAAGGAAGCTCCAACTCCCATAAATTTTCTACAAACTACAACCTAAAAGAGGATCCTACCTCACCCAACTCCAACTGGAAATTTATCAAACTACAACTTTAAAGGAGACTACAATCCCCTCACTCATCATGAAAATAAAATGCTGATTTACCTAGATATCAGCTGTGTTTTCTTCCATCTTCACTAATGCCTTTTCTGCCTTCATTTCTGCTTCATATCAACTCCTGATGTGCACAACATCTCTATCAGCTCTCTCTGATTCTTCCGCTCTCTAACCTCTCTATGCACACTGATATTACATATCTTATACAGATAACTCCTGACTGTTTGCATTCTATAGGGAATACAAAGTGATCAGGCCTGACTCTATGCCTTCCACCCATTCGATTCCTCACACTTCAGTTTAGGTTATTACATCAAAAAAAATACAAAAATAATCATTTCAGCACTCATTGGAGTTTTGCATATGACTATGGAGACTTGCCTTTGCATCACATCCAATAAAAAATAATTAATTCATTTACATTTACAATTATAACAAATATATTTCACTCAGCCCTTTCAGCTCTTGGCTCGCTGTGCATTTGTTCTTTCTGTTGTTGTCACTGTCTTTTATGTTTCTGCAGTTATATTATAATAGTTTTCCACAAACGCCTTTTGCCCGACTCGACCAAGCTAGCACATTTCCAACAGTGCCACCATATGCTCCTTTTGCCCGACTATGCCTATTTGCCTTCCTTCTCTTGCCCGCAGCTTTCAGCTTTCTCCTTGTCTCAAGACTAGACTCTGCCCCAGAGGTTTTGCTGAGACTGACTCAACCCATGGTGCCTATCTCCTCATTACCGCGACGTTCATATTTTCTACCCTTTGCTCTGTGTCAGGTCACTTACCCAAGCCTTTCTTCCCGCGTTCAAACTTTTCTTATTTAAAAGCCGCAACCTCATCAACCACTATTCTGCACAAGTGTCAGGTCTTACCCGAGTCTACTGCCCACGTTCACTTTTCTTCATAAAACAGTGTGTTAATTTTGGGCAACTAGATCCAAACTCCATGTTGTACTGCTCAGATGATGATGCCAATATTTTATTGGATTCCTCTTTCGGAGAGGTGCAAGATCGATCTAAAGATCATCTTGATCGGATGAGCAGAACATGTATTTTGAATTTATTTCACATGTGCAAGGTCGGCCAAATTTATCCCACATGCATAAGAGATGTGTCACACACCCCCACAGATGACTATATATTGGAGAGACTGGGAGTTCATTTTACACACACATTTTTTGGAGGCAATCTCTTCTCTCGCGGATGGTGATGCAATTAGGGCTTGTCATGGTGATGACATTAGGGCTTCTTGGTGCAGCGTCTTGATGGAGCGTTTTTTATGAGTAGTCTTGGGGTTGTGTGACACATTGGGTTGGTTGACCCTATGGAGACTTTGTTGGTTGAAGCATCCTGCTCACCGTCGTAACGCGACCATTCTTTATCTCTGTTTTTGGCTTGTCTTCCATCGATCTATTGGTATGTTCTATCTGCATCTTACTTTCATCTGATTAAGCCCTATAAGTTTAAAGTAAATTTGCATCTAGCATAGAACATCTTCAGAAATTTACATGGTTTCAAAGCAAAGAGATGACAAGCCCAAGATGAGAAAACAAATACAATTCCAAGGATAAGACTCGCAAGCTTTAGCTTTTGCTTCCTACAGGAATATTTACCCAAAAAAAAAGAAGGGGGATATTGCTCTGTAGCCGCAGAAGAAGGGGATCGAATATGTTATTGGAGTCCAGCCCGACGGCTGTTAATCAAGGTTGTCATTCATGTCAATATGGAATTGATTGAGATGTCAATATTCTTGAGATGCCTGGTTCCAGATAATGATGACATGACCCTTGGTTGATACCAACAATGAAGATGTCAAGTCACGAAGAAGTCAAACCACTAATGAAGGAAGCCCTAAGAAATACTTGATCTAATGTCGCATGCAATTGATGATCTAGACCTTAATCTTTGATGACATATGGAGAACTACACGTGGTTAGAAGATTAGATGATGACATCAAAGATCTCATTTGATGGTTGGAAGACTATCTTACTATCTTGGAACTGTCCTAATGATGAAGTTGCCTATGTCATATCACTGCACTATGACATGAATACATGATGACACTATGATGAATCCCTTGGTGACATAAGAGGACATGGAGGACCTCATGATGACGTGGAAATAATATAAAGACATAGTTGGAGTCATAAAAATGAAGGAGACCTAATGACCTCTTGATGTCCCAATCACTTCCTACACATAAAAATTTAGGGACAGTTATAAAGAAAAATAAATTATTTCATCTTGGAGGTAACCTATCACAATGAGTCCTATACCATCTGAAAGAGGAATTTTTCCTCTTTCCAATGAGCCTTTACTTGCCTTGGACAGAAACTCCAAGTGGTTTGTCTAACCAAGAACCGACCTATGCTAGCCTACTCATACATGTCGACTTCACTCCAAAAGGACATGTCTATTTGTCATAAATAAAATCCTATATATATATGACGTCCAACACCTCATTTGAAGCAAGAATTTCGGTGAAGATTTCAGAGAAGAGGTAAAAAAACGCAGGAAGGCTGAGAAGGAAGTTGAAGAAATGTCTGGGCAAAAGTTTATGTTGGGTTGTCATTCAAAATACACATAGCTCGGATAACATAATTGTTGCACAGAACTGCCATTTGGAAGCTCCGATTATATATTCTACAAACAACAACCTATGGAGACTTGTTTTGTAGCTCGGTATTGCAGTGTTAAAATTTCTCTTACCATCGGACTTAGCATACATAATTTTAGTACTTTGAAATCCACAAATCTGTGAACAGTCACCATAACACCTCAGACTTGTGTCACAAGAAGAATTTGGAAATGTAGGATAGAACATGTAAGTATTGTTTGGACCCACATTCTCGCATTTTTTTAGAATTCTGGTGTCTTCTGCTTGTAAAACGAATTAGTGGATCTATGAAAGAATTTGAACCTATTCTAGCTTGGATTTGTAGTGGGATTTTTTTGGACCAGTGGAAGCATTTAAAATCAGATCTGTGGTGACAATTTTTTGTGCTCTGTGGAGGACATTTTCTTTGAATCATTGAAGCTCAGATCTGTGGAAAATAGCTTCGTCCAATATAGAACATCAGCAGATCTGTGGAGCATCTCTTCTTTACGTGGACAGTCTTTTGAAACAATTTTTTTAAAAGCAGCCCTTTGAGACAATTTGAGCAAACCTCGGAGGCATTTTGAAGCACTCCCTTTATGTCTTTAGAGCAGCCCTTGAAAAGATTCTGAAGCAGCATTTTGTAGACATTTTGGAACAGTCTTTGAGGAATTATTGAAGGTGTTTAGATCAGAATAAGAGTCGGTTTCATAGCAGCTTTAAAGACAGTTTTGGAAGACCTCCTGAAGTAGAGCTTGAGCACCTATTAAAGACACCTTGAAGGATTCTTGAAGATATTTGAAAGACTTATAGAAGTTGGTCTTGGAGATATTATTGGAGACCATGATGCGTTGAAGCCATCATGAGGTGACTTTGGAGATCTTCGTTTCGGTATCATGAAGAGCAGTGGCGACACCTTCATGATAAGAAAATGTTGTCATTGATGAAGTGATTTAGAGAAGACATTGTTGAAAAGATTGACAGGGCTCATTGAAGAAGATATTGGGAGCCGTGAAGAATCATCAAACATATCTTGATGAATTGAAGCTGAGGGTTGGAGCCCTAGAGGTTGGAGCCTCATAAGAGACAAGGTTGGTACCTTCGAAGATAGGGTTGGAGCCCTAGAGGATAGGAGTCTTCAAGAGACCATGTTGGAGCCTGTACCAGAGATAGGGTTGGAGCCCTAGAGGTTGGAGCCTTGGAAGATAAGGTTGGGGCCCTAGAGGTTGGTGCCTCAAATTGACAAGGTTTGAGCCTTGGAAAGACCAAGTTGGTGCTTGGCACAATACAGGTTGGAGCCTGGAAGATTGGAGTCTTCATCTAAGGTTGGAGCCCTATATCATTATTGTACTTTACTTATTATAATGAAGAAATTAATAATAGTATATATTTCGTCATTGTTTATTTTGTGTTCTAAATATAAGTGATCTAACTGGTAAAATTAACAATTGAAAAGAAATACTGATTCACCCCCCTCTCAGTGTTTCCAACAATTGGTATCAGAGCCAATATCTTCACTCAAAGCCTAACAGCCTGAAGGTTGATCATTAGGACACAAATGGCAAAGCCAAGGAAGAAAGTCTCCAATCCTCCTAAAGATGTGTCTTCCTCAACCATTAAAATTGAAGTCAATCAATTTGCAAAGGCTCCATTGTTCAATGGAAATTTTGATATATGGGAGGCAAGAATGAGGAATTTCTTGAAGACTCAGGGAATTGAAGTTTGGAAATCAGTGATTACTAATGACACGATGGACGAAGAATCCAAGGAGTACAATACAAGAGCAATGAAGGAAATATTGAATGGGTTACCAAATTCTGTGAAGACCAATTTTGAAAAATGTTCGTCAGCAAAAGTCATATGGGACAAACTTCATGATCTTCACTTAAAAGGAGCGTTGACAATGATCTCTAGTCAAGAAGATAATGGAAAACAAGAAAGAAGTCCAGAATCTATCAAGGAAGCTGAAGATAAGAGAGATGACAACAAGGCTAAAGAAGACCTAGAAGATGAAGAGAACAAAGAAGACTTTGAAGAAAATCACCTGAATAAACTTATGGCTTCCATGGAAGAGATTAACAGTTTGAAAAAGGAAAATGAGGAACTTAAGAAGAAAGCGCAAGATGGTAACCAAGACAAGACAAGGAAGGAAGTTGACTTTGTCAAGCTTCAAGTACAAGAAAGAGATGAGGAGCTTGCCAAACTTAAAGAGGAATTTCATCAAAACGAAAGAAAGCATCATGAAGAAGTCATATCTATGACAAATCAATTGGATAAGGCAAAGAAAAGGGAAGAAACTGTGTCAAGCCACCTTGAAGAAAGACTTAAGAGCTTGAACAATCTTGAAGCAGAGGTTGGTCAATACAAGGAAGAAGTCTCTTCTCTTAGATCTCAACTAGAAGAAGCAAGGAAACAAGCACAAGGAGCCGAGAAGGTGATGAAAAATTTGGCATTCATAGAAGGAGAAGTTGATGAAGCAGAAAATGAGAGAAACACCATGATATGCCAACTAGAAGAAAAGGATGAAGAAATCTTCAAACTAAAATTAGACATCAATCTTCTCAAGGCCCAATCATGTGAGGCAACCAAGATGAAGGAAGAAATGGAGATCGATCTATCAAAGAAGGGTGAAGAATGCAAGAAAATGAAAGAAGAAATTGATATCCTTAAAAAGGAAGTTGATCATCTGAACAAGAGCCTAAAGAGCTCCCAAACCCTAGATGACATCTTGAGTCATAAAAGATCTCCTCTTGATAAATCGGGTCTTGGTTATGCACGTGAATCTTCAAACAAGAATGATACATCCCTAGTGTTTCAAACAACAAGGATGTGGAAAAGCTTGGAAGAAATATTGATGCCGCCAGTTCCAGCAAAGGCAACAAGAAGAGTCAAGATGACATTGTAAGAAACCCTACTCCACGAAGATATGCTGCTGGTGTCAAGAATGCTAGAGGCAATAAATTTGAGCTAAGGATCCCAAGACAAAATTATTTTAGAAGTACATCAAGGAAATATCCATCCTCCAAGTACAAAAGTATATTTTTTGGTTATTGTTATTCTTGTACAAATTTTGGGCACATGGCAAAGGATTGTAGGGCATACCACAAGGACAAATATAATGGTCCCCGTCAGTTTCCTAGAAGAAACTTTGCAAGAAGAAGTCATGATCTTTCATTCATGAATAAGATAGAGTGCTTCAATTGCCATAACATTGGACATATGGCACGTGATTGTAACTTGACTTGGTTTCCTAAACAAGCTAAAACCATGACAACCAACCCAGAGAAGAAAGTTACACAAGTATGGAGAAGGAAGCAAGTTGAATTCGGAAGTCTCTTGAACACTCCAACCAACAACACATGTTTTTGACTTGATGAAGTCATCCTTGATATTCCAAGTAT
This sequence comes from Pinus albicaulis, assembly GCA_034641835.2. Taxonomy (NCBI): domain Eukaryota; kingdom Viridiplantae; phylum Streptophyta; class Pinopsida; order Pinales; family Pinaceae; genus Pinus; species Pinus albicaulis. The sequence continues at coordinate 180,782,079 of CM076578.1, forward strand.
TTGATCGTGAGACTCTGCCAAAAGGAGACCATATAGTTAGGGAGAGATTTGTGACTCTTGAGCTTATGATTCTTAAGCATTCTTGCAAAAACTATCAGTGAATGGGCCCTACGACATTCTTGATGAATCACACATGGAAAATCATCCTTTGATAGATCATCTCTCAGGAGAAACTCCATTGAAGAAATGAAGACACATCTATCATGGACCACATTGCCAGAAGGAAGAGCACCATGACAGGGGGAGTAACATACCTATGAATAATTACTATTGATGAAGAAAAGAAGCCGCTCGAAAGGGGGAGTACTTGAGCACCTCGTTTGCCATTGATGTCAAAGGGGGAGAGAATATTGGAACGGCAAGAATATTGCCATCAATGACAAAGGGGGAGATTGTTAATCAAGGTTGTCATTGATGTCAATATTCTTGAGATGCCTGGTTCCAGATGATGATGACATGACCCTTGGTTGATACCAACAATGAAGATGTCAAGTCACAAAGAAGTCAAACCACTAATGAAGGAAGCCCTAAGAAATACTTGATCTAATGCCGCATGCAATTGATGATCTAGACCTTAATCTTTGATGACATATGGAGAACTACACGTGATGATGATCACGTGGTTAGAGGATTAGATGATGACATGGAAGATCTCATTTGATGGTTAGAAGATTATCTTACTATCTTGGAACTTGCCTAATGATGAAGTTGCCTATGTCATATCACTGCACTATGACATGAATACATGATGACACTATGATGAATCCCTTGGTGACATAAGAGGACATGGAAGACCTCATGATGACGTGGAAATAATATAAAGACATAGTTGGAGTCATAACAATGAAGAAGCCCTAATAACCTCTTGTTGTCCCAATCACTTTCTGCACATAAAAATTCAAAGACAGTTATAAAGAAAAATAAATTTTGACACCTTGGAGGCAGCCTATCACAATGAGTCCTAGACCATCTGAAAGAGGACTTTTTCCTCTTTCCAATGAGCCTTTACTTGGCCCGAAACTCCAAGTGGTTTGGGAGATATGATTTTTTGAAATTAAAGAAAATAAATCTGTCCTTGAGCCGACCTGTGCTAGCCTACTCATACATGTCGGCTTACTCCAAAAGAACATGTCTATTCATCATAAATCAAATCCTATATATATATGACGTCCAGCACCTCATTTGAAGCAAGAATTTCGGTCAAGATTTCAGAGAAGAGGTAAAAAACGCAGGAAGGCTGAGAAGGAAGTTGAAGAATATGTCTGGGCAAAAGTTTGTGTTGGGTTGTCATTCAAAAAAAAAAAACTCGGATAACAGAATTGTTGCACAGAACTGCCATTTGGAAGCTCCGATTATATATTCTACAAACAGCAACCTGTGGAGACTTGTTTTGTAGCTAGGTATTGCAGTATTAAAGTGTCTCTTACCATCAGACTTAGCATACATACTTTCAGTACTTCGAAATCCACAAATCTGTGAACAATCACCATAACACCTCAGACTTGTGTCACAAGCAGAATTTGGAAACGTAGGACAGAACCTGTAAGTATTGTTTGGACCCACATTCTCGCACTTTTTCAGACTTCTGGTGTCTTCTGCTTGTAAAACGAATCAGTGGATCTGTGAAAGAATTCAAACCTGTTCTAGCTTGGATTTGTAGTGGGATTTTTTTGGACCAGTGGAAGCATTTAAAATCAGATCTGTGGTGACAATTTTTTGTGCTCTGTGGAGGACATTTTCTTTGAATCATTGAAGCTCAGATCTGTGGAAAATAGCTTCGTCCAATATAGAACATCAGCAGATCTGTGGAGCATCTCTTCTTGACGTGGACAGTCTTTTGAAACAGTTTATTTAAAAGCAGCCCTTTGAGACAATTTGAGCAGACCTAGGAGGCATTTTGAAGCACTCCCTTTATGTCTTTAGAGCAGCCCTTGAAAAGATTCTGAAGCAGCATTTTGTAGACATTTTGGAACAGTCTTTGAGGAATTATTGAAGGTGTTTAGATCAGAATAAGAGTCGGTTTCATAGCAGCTTTAAAGACAGTTTTGGAAGACCTCTTGAAGTGGATTTTTTGGAACATATTTGAAGTAGAGCTTGAGCACCTATTAAAGACACCTTGAAGGATACTTGAAGATATTTGAAAGACTTATAGAAGTTGGTCTTGGAGATATTATTGGAGACCATGATGCGTTGAAGCCATCATAAGGTGACTTTGGAGATCTTTGGTTGGGTATCATGAAGAGAAGTGGCGACACCTTCATGATAAGAAAATGATGTCATTGATGAAGTGATTTGGAGAAGACATTGCTGAAGAGATTGACAGGGCTCATTGAAGAAGATATCGGGAGCCGTGAAGAATGATCGAACAGATCTTGATGAATTGAAGCTGAGGGTTGGAGCCCTAGAGGTTGGAGCCTCATAAGATACAAGTTTGGTGCCTTGGAAGATAGGGTTGGAGCCCTAGAGGATAGGAGTCTTCAAGAGACCAGGTTGGAGCCTGTACCAAAGATAGGGTTGGAGCCCTAGAGGTTGGTTCCTCAAAGTGACAATGTTGGAGCCTTGGAAGATAGGGTTGGGGCCCTAGAGGTTGGTGCCTCAAATTGACAAGGTTGGAGCCTTGGAAAGACCAAATCGGTGCTTGGCACAATACAGGTTGGAGCCTGGAAGATTGGAGTCTTCATCTAGGGTTGGAGCCCTATACCATTATTGTACTTTACTTATTATAAAGAAGAAATTAATAATAGTATATATTCCGTCATTGTTTATTTTGTGTTCTAAATATAAGTGATCTAACTAGTAAAATTAACAATTGAAAAGAAATACTAATTCACCCCCCTCTCAGTATTTCCAACAATGGCTACGTCAGATTATCTGATACGATACGCTTACTGGTATTGCCGCATGAAAAAGTGACTTGTGGGCAAATTCAATCTGGTAAACGCTTACTGGTATTGCCGCGACTTGTGGGCAAATCCAATCAAGTAAAGTGGTAGGTAGCTCGATTATTTTTTTTGCCAAATGTCGTCGCACGCAGATAAAGAAATGCTCTGTGAAGAATGAGAAAGGATCGTGACTTACCTGGGGCTGGAACTGGGACTAATAATTTATCAGTGGCAGCATTAGTATTTTCTTGCTGCTGTTATCATAAAGAAAAGAGAAGACAATGGCAGGGAGGGGTCCGAGCGACACAACAACTCGGCGTCTATCGAGAACACAGACAACGGGGAACGTGACGAGGACACAGACAATGGTGAACCTCTCTGAATCAGCAATCGACAGTGAAGTCGTCCCTTCGTCCCTTTCCGTGATCATCGGGAATCTTCGTGTGGCTAACGAGATTGAGAATGACAGCCCTCGCGTGATCATCGGGATTCTTCGTGTGGCTAACAATGACAGCCCTCGCGTCGCATATCTCTGCCAATTATATGCATTCGAAATAGTCTGGATCCTACATCGACCGACAGAGGTGTTCGCCAGTTCAAGACAGCTCTGTTGCAAATGATTTCTCGCACACGGTTCAGGACTACCGCATAGCTCTTTCTCAGATGATCTTGCTGAAATGATCATGTTCGGCACTGTATGGCATTTATCACATATAGTATGGCTCGGACTACTCTTGTATAGTTTGGCCTTATCACGAGTCACAATATGTATTGTCAAGACATCGTATGCAGTAAAGAATGGGAAAGTGACCAATGGAAATCAGAGTTCCTCATGGCAGACAATATGTATGGATGATATTATTCCTCATGGCAGACAATATGTATGCATGTTATGGCAGACATATCTTATGTGTCCAGACAGATACACTGCATGGCAGACATGTGATGGCTTCGACTTCATCATAGTTGTGTCTTAATATTTGACATCTTGGTCAGGCCCCTATTATAATTAAGATGAATAAGCTCAACAGTTTGTATGAAATGTGATAGGATGGCAAATGCTAGTGACATAATGTTGACTTTGGTAACAAATTTACCTATTGTCTCAGTTTAACAATGATGAAATTTAATATGGAAGAAGATCTCTCTGAAAAACGTGAGATTGCATAACCTTTCTAGAAACACTATGGTCTGCTTCAGTATTTGAGATTGATGATATAGGATATATCTCTTGAATGTTTATCTAGCAGACTTTGAAAATGAAGTATTCAGACCAGACCTCAAGCACTAAAGATATCATCCCCTACTTGTGTGTTGTTCCAAAACCAAGAGACATAGCAGCCTTGTCATCATTTGAGGAGGTAAAATCTGAAGGTCACAAAATGATGTGCTCTGTGGTCAAACCAGAAATATGGCATATTCCTGCTCCTGTGAATAATCCTCATCTCGGGAAATAGCTCCAGTATTCTTGATACCCTGTGTATCAAAAGACGGTGATCTGATGATATTTAACAGTAAGGGCAACAGATAAGGTTTGACATACCACATAAAGTTCAGATGCAGCAGACAGTAAGAGCTGTAGTAAAATATTTCTTTTTTTTCGATACTGCAGTCTTGTTCACAATCGAAGATGTGAACAAGACAGTAGGATAGAATATCTTTTGAAAAGTTATTATCTAAGAAGGATCTTCAAGGATCTTCCAGTAAAGGAAATTGCAGCAGCCTTAAGGAGGAATGCAAAAGAGCTGTTAGAAGAAGAAATGTATGACACTGGAACAATTGTACTTTGTGACAATCCTCATCAGCATAAAATCAGAAGTGTCTTGGAGAGGATATATGTCTGATTCTATAACAAGGATAATAAGCTGGAGATCCTGTTTTTTTGACAATCCAAGTTGCATTAATCTTCCTCATAAATGAATCAGTTGCCACATGATTAAAGGTTGATTGCTAAGGATTGCATTTTCGATATTCAGAGGGAGTTTTTAATGACGTCTGATTGATGACCCTCCAGTTTGTTAATGTAAAAGGAAGCTGACTTTTACGGTCAATGATCTAGCCAGGTAGTCATAGCTCTTAAAGTTCTGATGAGATGGAAAGTCTATTGGTTTGCGTATGTATATCTTGTGGATCCCTAGTATCCCTAGCCTATCAGTCATATACCTATCTATGAAGGCTCTGAGTCGATTTATGAACAAGCCTCTTATATTGAACAGTTGCTTGCTGTTATATCACTTGGATGCTATAATCTGAGACTCACTGCCAGAACAGAGGATTTCATGGCTACTTTGATACTGACTCAATTAGCAATATGTTGCATCACATTTTGACTCTGTTAAAAGCATTATTGAGGCTCAATATATATGGCAGCTAGTATGGAGCCAATTGATTAAGGAAGCTCTTCTGTCAGCCATGCGAGGTAACTCTTTAGTGAGTCCTGTCATATTGAAGAAGAGGATTCTGAGAATCCTGTACTTCTCACAACTACGGTATGGATCAGATCAACAGGAATGGAATTGTACTTGAAGAAAAGGTTAAACTCAACCTTGGAGAAAGAATTGAAGATCATGGCCTTGAGACATGTCTGTGATTTTATGAACAATTTTCCTCTATCGTATATGCCTCATCTTTTCAGTCTCAAAGGGAGCAAGATCACAGTCTTCTTTTTCAAGATAAACAAGAAGTTGAGGACTGCTAAAGTGCTCCTATGATCTCAAGGAAGGCATAGACTATGACGATATATTTGCACCTGTGGCCCGATATTCCACCATCCGATCTATCATAGCCCTTGTTGCTACACAAGGATGGAGTTTTCATCATATGGATGTGAAGATCGCTTTTTCTGCATGGTTCGATAAAGGAAGAGGTGTATGTGAAGCAACCTTTGGGGTTCGAAGTCCAAGATAGAGACTCTCATGTATGCAGGTTGAAGAAAGCCCTCTATGGGTTGAAGCAAGCCCCAAGGGCTTGGTATGAGAGGATAGATAGCTACTTGATGAAGCTGGGCTTCACTCGAAGTAATGCTAATCTGAACCTTTATTTTAAGGTTGATAGAGAAAAGCCTCTCATTCTGGTTCTCTATGTGGACAATCTCTTCCTAACAGGTGTTGACCGTCTCATTCATCAGTGTAAGAGGGAGCTCACTTCTGAGTTCGAGATGAAGAACCTAGAACTGATGCATTACTTTCTAGGCCTAGAGGTCTGGAAGAGACCTAGCGAGATTTTTCCTCTCTCAAGGAAATACAATGTGAAGCTGCTAGAAAGATTTGGAATGGCGGACTGTAAGTCTGTGTCGACACCGATGGAGCACAACTTTAAGAAGTTGAATGGAAGCGTTGTTGGGCCCATGCTAACAAATCCTACCAAGTATTGTCAACTTGTAGGGGCCCTGATGTTCTTAGGGAACATCCGTCCGGACATATGTTGTGCAGTGAACACTTTGAGTCAACACATGGTTGATCCTCATAACATTCACTGGGTTGGTGCCAAGAAACTCTTGAGATATCTTTGGGGCACGATAGACCATGGGCTAAGATACACTGCCAAGAGTTTGAGACTCTGTGGACATACTAATGCCGAATGGGCTGGCAGTGTGGTGGATCGCATGAGCACATCTGGATGTTGCTTCACATTTGGGTCTGCTTTGGGCAAAAAGCAAAAGTCAGTGGCTTTGAACACCGCTGAGGCAGAATACATTGCAATGTGTATGGCATGTTGTGAAGCTACTTGGTTGCGAAAGCTCTTCAGTGAGTTGTTCGGACATGTGCTAGATACCACCGTTATCCTTTGTGATAACCAGAGGTGGATTTGTTTTTTAGAGAATCATGCGTTCCACAATCGATCCAAGCATATTGATATCTAGTACCATTTTGTCTGGGATATGGTACAACGAGGCACCATAAGGCTCGATCATATAGGAACTGATGAGCAGGTCGCAAATATTCTCACAAATCCCTTGGGGAAGGTCATGTTCGTAACCTTCCGTGAGAATCTTGGAATCGTGGAACGACCCTATTTGAAGGGTCATGTTGGACGATGAGCTCTGGGAGCTCTAGGGGGGCTTTGGGGATAGCTTCTTGGAGCTATAAGCAACCACAGGGCTAGACTTTTCAAACCTTGTTGGTGTGCTTCCGCCCCACCATGATGATATTGAGTTGGTTTACCTCTCTTTGATCTGTGCCCCGTATGCATCCTACCCAAGGAGTACCGGACTCATGGGAAGTACCTCTCATTAGGCCAATGAGGTGGGAAATGTGGATAGAGACCGATAGCAAGACCGATGGACGCATCGGAGATTGTCGTACTCTCTATGTCTAGGATGGCACATGTCCAACCACTTGATATGGGATCAAGTCAAGTGAGGTTTCGGACCTCTAACTGACTTCGAGTCAATTAAACTAACTTCAGGTTAGTATATGACTCTTTTGAGTCCAAGTGAGGTTTCAGACCTCCAACTGACTTCGAGTCAGTTAAACTAACTTCAAGTTAGTATGAGACTCCTTTGAGTCCTGTAGAGGCTTTGGACCTCTAAGCTGATTTTGTCAGCCGAGAGTGATGTCTTTGTGACACACCTTTTTGTTCTGAAATAAAGAGCCAGCAAAGCAAGTTACGGCGGGATAACGCACGATGTTTGGATGGCATAGGTGGATGGAGTTCTCCCTAGTTGAGAGGCAGTGTTAATTTTGGGCAACTAGGTCCAAACTCCATGTTGTACTGCTCAAATGATGATACCAATATTTTTATTGGATTCCTCTTTCGGAGAGGTGCAAGATCGATCTAAAGATCATCTTGATCGAATAAGCAGAACATGTATTTTGAATTTATTCCACATGTGCAAGGTCGGCCAGATTTATCCCACATGCATAAGAGATGTGTCACACACCGCCATAGATGACTATATATTGGAGAGACTTGGAGTTCATTTTACACACACATTTTTTGGAGGCATTCTCCTCTCTCACGGATGGTGCTGCGATTAGGGCTTCTCATGGTGATGCAGTTAGGGCTTCTCATGGTGATGCGGTTAGGGCTTCTTGGTGCAGCATCTTGATGGAGCGTTTTTTATGAGCAGTCTTGGGGTTGTGTGACACATTGGGTTGGCTAACCTTATGGAGACTTTGCTGGTTGAAGCATCCTGCTGACCGCTGTAACGCCACCATTCTTTATCTCTGTTTTTGGCTTGTCTTCCATCGATCTATTGGTATGTTCTATCTACATCTTACTTTCATGTGATTGAGCCCTAGAAGTTAAGTAAATTTGCATCTAGCATAGAAATTTACATTGTGTAACTACAAAGAACCTTGAACCTTAAATAAATTCCAATTAGCCTTTGAACAGCCTCGCGTCCGGTCCCTTCATGGCATTTCGGCGATCCAATCATTCTACGTTATAAACCTCCTCTGTTCTCCGATGTGATTTAACAAAGGAAAACCACATACACCCGGACTTGAAATCTATTAAATAATAGCTCTGAGTTGCATCGCATCCGGTCCCTTTATCGCATCTCGGCATTCCTTGGTACTTCTACGTTATATTCACCTATTCCACCTCCGATGCGATTTCTAAACAAAAGGCCTTATACTCAGATTTGAAATGCTTTGGTCTTTAGCTTTGAAACTCCATCGCGTCCGGCTCCTTTTATCGCACTTTGACAAGTCAGCCTTTCACCGTGGTTCATGGGTGCTATCCCTTCTGAGCTTCTGATGTGTGATATGCGATTGGGTTCCACAGCCAAACTTTAAATCCTTTAGGTTTTAGCTTTGAAGCTTATTGCATCCGAGATCTCATCGCTCTTCGCATTTCGACATTTCGACGTGGTACATAAGCACTATCCCCTCTGAGCTTTGCGACTTGCAATATGCGATAAAGGGTTCGGGTCCCACCGAGGGTGCCATGTCATAATACCACGTCATCAACTTTTATTGTGATATGTGGGGTCGGGGCCATGTTATCTAGCCATCTCATCTAGCCACGTCACCATCTCGCACTTCGCATTTCACAATTTCTCTGTCCTCGTTGTTTTGCGATACTCCTTTTGCTGTGATTTGCGATATTTCCGCCATCACTGTTCTGAATGTAAACTAGCCTGACTCTGCCCGCGCGTTCACGACTTTCTCCATTGGTTGAATGCATTCATTCCTTCACAATCTCTGCCCACTCGTGCACGACTCGACCCAACACGTTCACAACTCTGCCCAGCACGTTCACAACTTGACCCGAACTTGCTACCTTTGTTGCCTTTGCTCCTTTGCCTCTAATGTTGCTCCTTTGCCTCTCTTTTACTCTTTGTTGCTCCTCTGCCTTGCTCCTTTGCCTCTAATGTTGCCCCTCTGCCTCTCTTTTACTCTTTGCTGCTCCTCTACCTCTCTTTTATGTTTCTTCACTGCACATTTGCCTTCTTTGCCTTATTGCTCCTTTATACTTCAGTTGAACCTGATTTGATCTTTTGTCCTTAATGATAATTCTAGTGCTGCTCCTTTCTGCTCCTTTGCCATCAATGACAATATTTCCAACAGTCTCCCCCTTTGGCATTGATGGCAACACATCCTCCACCTTTCATTCTGAGAAGTCTCTTTCTTCCTCAGGTACCATTTCACATTTCCTCCCCCTTTGACATCAATGGCAAAGGGTTACACCTTTTTCCAGTGTATTTTCATCATTGCCTTACTAGAGTTTTGCATAAGCATTCTTCATTCTGTCCACATACCTGGCCGGGACTCCTGCTCCATTTAGTGTATAAGCATTGTTGGGAGAACACTTTGGGAATCATTGAACTTGTATGTATATACAAAGTAAGTTGATACCATCCCAAAACACAGACTCCTTGCACTTGTATAATGTTGAAAGTGATGATAAGGACACTCCATAGAACAAACTATACCAAACTTATATAATCAGAAATACACCATTGGAATAATACTAAAATACTGAGAATGCTCCATATGATATATAGAGTCTGCTCCAAATATACATCAGTCTATATTATGATCTTCATCTGAGATACATATCTGTTGAAGAAGATTGTAGATGGAATATGTCTTCTTCTACAATACACATCTGCAGTACACATTTGATATGATGATGCCAATATATCTTTTGCAACCACGGTTCACCCTTACAGCCAGATTACACAATGATTTCGTTGCAAATTCAAGGATGTCTTTGCACATAACTTGGTTCATAGGCCAGTCGCTCATATATTCTTTATAAGGGATTCTCAAATTCAACCACATACCACTATTACATAACTTTTAGGTGTAACACATGCTTAAGGAAGACTAATGGTTAGAGCTTGATATATCTGATCTCTGCAGTATACACTTATGCCAAAAGTGTCTATGCATCCAAGGCCACGACATAATATGATACCCTTTGATAATCCATGCGGTAATCTCACTTCGGCTCGCACCGACAACCATAGTTACGATACCGTTCATACTCTTGGTTATTTGCATTGAGCTCTCCACTGTTCTCAACAACAATCAACAATATACAAAAGCTGATTCTGGCATCATTAACCTTTTGTACTGGTGGAGATGCGGGATCAATCAATTGTTTTATCACAATACGTTTCAGGAAGACCTTTTCAATTTATTTAATCCGAGTCTCAAAGACGAACTGTTCACAGTTTTATCATTCATTTATCTGCTTACCTCCAAAACAAAAACATGCCCAACTTCAACGCAAGCTCAACACATCAGTAATGCTTGCTTTGACATTTTACTGACCTTTCCATGCTTTGATAATGCAGCTAGACATTCTCCAACATTTGCAACCAGAAGATACTTTGCACTAATCAGAGCAACCAGAACTTAATCCACACATATTATAATGTTGATAACACTTGGACTACCTCCTTGATGTATTTCTTCCATACCACCACCATGATGCATACCATAGTATTCCGATCCTGAGGACCTGTATCATAACACAGAGGAATTGTCCTTTCCAATCCTGAGCTTTTAGCTATTCTTATTCCAAGGAGCTCTTCTTAGACTACTTTTATGGGGACTTTTTATGAACTGCTCTCCCCCTGGGATGTTGCTTCTTATCTATTACTAGTTGGATATCTGTGTTGCTTCCTAGAGCAGCTCCCCCTGAGACTATTATGGATTCATTATGTTATTGAAGTAACAGGCTCCCCCTTTCTCTTTTCCTTCCATACTTTATTGGGGTTCTTCATAATGTCTGAACTTCTTTTGTATTCACAGTTTGGTCTAATTTGATTGGATTCCATCATTTGTCTAGAGTCCTTTAATGTATATGGCAGCCTACAATCATTTGCTTTGTGTCTAAGCTTGTGGCATACATAACACCTTATTTTCCCTAGGTACGTTTGAGCTGATGTATAGCATATTGTGCTCCTTTTTGAAAATAGTTTACTATCAACAGATTTATGTCCAAACTCATTGCATGAAAAACAGTAGGCATGGAAACGATTAGTGTACCTGGTGAAAGCTTGTCCTTTCCATTTGCTTGCTTGAGGGAGTCTTCTCATTGGGTGCATCTTTTGTTGGTTAAACTGGATTTGCTTTGTCTTGCAGTGTGTTGCTATATGTCTAGGTTTAGGGTAGGCAAAACATGTGATACTCCTCACAGGAGGAAAGAACCTCCTTTGACATCTTCTGAATTTGTTCAATTCATATTCAGGAGTGTATGAGCCTTTTGCAGCTGACTGTTTCTTCATTTCGTTCTTTGTCACTTGAGGTTGTTGCTTGTTTCTGTGTGTTTCATTACACATCATGGCCTTGTTGGCTTCTAATGTTGTGAGTCCCCTTTTTGCTGCTTCATGATCCTGTACAGCTTTTACAAAAGAGATAGTCTTCTTACCTTCTATCTTGGTCTTGCTGCATTCTCCTTCATACCCTATCCCAGCTTTTAAGAGTCGAGATCTTTGAGCATTTAGTATCCTGTCTAGTTGTTCAGATCCTTTTATCTAATGAGGGTTCATAGTTACTTCAGTTTGGACCTTCTCTAATTTCTTTCTCAGACATATTACTTCTTCCAATTTCTCTTGCTCCTGATTTTTATCTTTTATTTGCTTTATCAGAGTGTCTTCTACCTTCTTAGCTTGTTCAAGTTCTACTTTCAACTAAATGACGTTTTCTGAACTTGGCTCTTCCTTTACATATTTCAGGAGAATGTCTTTCAGTTTTTTGCTCTTGAGTTCAAGTCTGTCTATTTCCTTCAAGGCACTAATTAGCTGTTGGAAATACTAAGAGGGGGGTGAATCAATATTTCTTTTCAATTGTTATTTTTACCAGTTAGATTCTAAACAAATTAAAAAACAGATAAGTGTGTAATAATAATATTATTAAGGATCAAGAAGAACTTCAATCCTTTTTCAAATAATTGAGTACAATAATTATGTGAGGGCACCAACCGTTCAATACTGCAGGCACCAACCTGTTGCCAAGCACCAACTTGGACTTTGGTGAGGCTCCGACCTCTAGGACTTCGACCCTATCCTTTCCAAGGCTTCAACCTTGCATTTAGAGGTTGGAGGCAGCAACCCCTAGGACACCAATCCTTTTGATAGAGAATGTTGATGGTACTTACTTGAATGTCCTTGACATTTTCTTCAATGTACAATTAGCTCCAAAATTGACTTCACTGCATGATCGCCTTGCTTCACTGTGTTGACATTATTGTTGAGCTTAATTTTATCAATTTCAAGAGTTCTTCATTGTCTAAGGGAGGATCACTGTGCCACTGTTCAAGGATCCAAGTTTTAAGATATGATCACCAGTTCTCAAGAGCTGCCCAAATCAACCAATCCGAAATAGGATAGTTCATAATCTGAAATATAAGTGCAACCTGAAGCTTCACAGTCAAACAAAGGTAACAAACTTTCGTGGAAAAATTGATACACTGTCCAACAAGAACAATAAATCCGGAAAAGCAAACACCATATAAAAAAACCACAGTCCGAAAATATATACAGTCACAGTCCAGAATAAATGAAAGTGCAAGGTATGGATTTTTCCACAATCTAGCGAAGGTAGACTCCCACAGTCCAACGAGAACAGGTATGGTACTCTCTGCGCAGAAGTTGTAGATACAAAAAAAAAAACTGTCTCTTTTGCTGTATCAATCCTAAAATTAAGGCCGAAAGACTATCCACCAACCCGAGCTAGATGTATGACTTGTTCCTGTGGTCTTTTTCCTGAAGGTTCACAAGATGTGAACCTGTAGCTCGTTACCTCCATAATGATGATCAAACTGGTGATGAAAATGAAGGTTCAGCCTTCTATAGATACGGTTCATTCTGAAATGACATGTCATCTTAGGGCAAACCGACATGAGAAGAGGTTTAGGTCGGCTCAGTGACCTGATATATTTCTTTATCTTAAAAAATTCATATTTCTCAAAATACTAGGAGTTTTGGGCCAAGTGATAGCTCATTAGAAAGCTAAAAATATTCTCTAGAGGATGGTGAAGGTCTCATAAGGAAATTTTGCCTTTAAGGTGGTGAAAATATTATTTACTATGACTGGTTATTTATTAGTGTAGAAATGGTGGTAGAGGGTTATAATGTCAATGTCATCAATTCATCATGCCATAATCATAAGAAGTACCAAGACATCATGTAGTCTACCATCATCCAGTATACGTGTCTGACATTTTTTCATCATCATCTAGCACCCTATATTGACATCAATGACAACTTAGATTAACATTAGCCCCCCCTCAAGATCTACCTCACCTTCTTCTTCATCTTCCAAAAGGTATCCTTCAAGCTCTTCCTTGGCCATCAAAACAAATTCAGAGGTTCCTTCTTCATTGGAGGACTCGTCTGAGCTTTCAGATGCACTGCTATCTTGCTGAGCATAAAATGATTTTCCATTAAATCTCTTCCCTTTCTGCCAATTATTTATTTTGTTTTTCTCTGTCTCTTGTGTTTGATTCTCTGCTCTCTTATGGGGACATTTTGAAGCATAGTGCCCCACTCTTCCACAATTAAAGCACTTAAATGGAAGTTTACCTTTGTACTAAAATGTGCCTCTATCCAATCTTCTGACGAATTTCACTTCTTCTTCATTAGAGCATGAGCATGTACCTTCCTTCTCTTCTATGCACTTGTCTGCCTTAATTGAGTTCTTCATGAAGACAACCTCCTCCTCTAGCTACTCACACAATCTGCTCTTTTTATCTAGCTGTCTTCTAGATGAAATGATTTCAGATTCTAGTCGTTCATATTGTATATCTCTCTCCTTGAGCTGGTTATTAATCATTCTTCCTAATCTCCTTGCTTCTTCAAGCTGTGGCTTCAGGCCAACAAGTTCTTCCTGATACTCATATTGTCTCTCATCACATATTTGCACTAGTGTCTTAAGGTCTTTGTTTTCATTCTTCAATCTTTCTATTTCAGTCAAGGCTGTGTCAAGTTTGGCTTGTTTTTCAACTGTAATTTCTTCATGGCAATCACATACATTCACCCTAGCAGGTATCTCCTTTGATTGACCTTTTTTCCTTTTGAAAGGAATTTTTCTTCTTCTTCTTGTTTATCTTCTCCTTCTTGATCATGCAACCACTAGTGTCTCCTTCATGCATGAGATGCAATCTATTCCAGATTTTTTTTGCAGAAGTTAAATCCATTATTGAATCCAGTGTTATCGGAACTGAACCGATTTTGAAAAACTGGTTGGTCCGACCGGTTTGGAGGCAAAACTGGTCTGAATCGGAAATGACCGGTTCAGTACCAAACCGGCCGGTTCCGTACCGGTCCGGTTCCGACCGGTTCTTCCACCGGTTCACAAGACTAGGCATTATAGATTAAAGAAAAAAAATATATCTATTTTATTTTTTTTATTTTTTTTATTATTATTTTTCCTAGTTACTAATGCTATCCTAGGCCCCCCCTAAAGCTACTTAAACACCCCCACCCCCTCTATTTCACTCGCACTATTCATTCGAGTCTCTTGCAATTCTTGAGTTGAGTTCGGTGAGGAGAATTCAAATAGTTTTTTGTAGGGTTGTTCTAAGGGAGATTTTTTGCAGATTTGAAGAGCTGATTGGAGTCTTGCAGAGTTGTTGGGTTGGAAAATTTTCGAGATACTTCAAAGATTTTTTTTTCCCAAAATCTTTGGGTTTTCTTCAGTGGTTTTTGCAATTGGTGGAAGATTTTTTTTATTTTGTTGGGGTTGCTAAATAGTTGATTTCAAAAGATTTTGGAGCTGATTTTCTCTAAAATTTTAGAGGGTAAATCAAGGGCCATGGAAATCAAGCCATAATCCCATTGTAGACTTGGATGCTACTCATTCTTCATATGAGGATAAAGAGGATGATCAGGATGATGATTCTGATGATGATTGATGATTGATGATTTGATCATTGATTCGTTGTAGTTGTAGCTTGTAGTATTGTAGGTTGTAGTATAATACTATGATCTATGATGTTATTTTGGACTATAAAGGCATTTTAGAGCCTGCTTCTTGATGTTTGTAACATTTTTGGTTCAACGATGTTTTGCACCAAGTGCTATTTTGGTTGTATGCACTATTACTTGCTATATAAATGAGAACTTTTACATATTTGTGTATAAATGGTTTGGATTCATATGGATGCACATGAATATATTTGTTTTTTCTTTAAAATATGAATATTTTTATGTGTTTTTGGTAAACCGATTTTTTTCCGATTCCGACCGGTTCCCGGTCCACAAGGTTTTCCGATTAGATGACAAGTTCGGTTCCGATAACATTGATTGAATCAAGATCCTTGTTATGAATATTGTTATTGCCTTGGCATTCCATTGTTGTTCTTGCAAAGAGGGAGATTCTTTGCAGTAACCATCACATACAAGCTTCCATACCTCAGGTTCATAAGCCATTAAATCTGTTTTAACCTTATCTCTCCATTCAGGAAAGTTTGTTGTACTCAACATGGGTACATTTTGATAGTCCATGACTCAACCAGATCTCCTTCAAGCTATTAGGCTTACAGCAAAGGAACCAGCTCTGATACCAAATGATGAACCCTTAGCTATACTGAGAGGGGGGGTGAATCATTTTAGTACATTCATGGATATTAAAACACTTTTCTTTAAACCCATTAAATACTTCATTTTATAAGCAACTTAATACATAATGAATCAGCAAACTAAATGTGTGGACAGCAAGTAATTAAGTAGATTAAAACATCACATCAACACATAATCATCAAGCACATAAACACCAGATATAAGCGGAAACCCATAACGGAGAAAACCACATCTTATTATAGTTGTGATGCAAAGGCAAGCTCCTACTTCCACTCACAACTGATTTTCTATAGGCTCCAACCTACAAGAGGATACTACCTCAATTTCTGCAAGCTACTACTTGCAAGGAAGCTCCAACTCCCATCTATTTTCTGCAGGCTACAACCCACATGAGGCTCCTACCTCAACCAGCTCCAACTGGACATCTATCAAGCTACAACTTGAAACGGAAGCACCAACTCCCATGTATTTCGTAGGCTACAAACCTGGCTGTGAGGCTCCTACCTCAACTAGCTCCAAATAGACATCTATCAAGCTACAACTTGATACGGAAGCACCAACTACCATGTATTTTCTGCAGGCTACAACCCACAGGAGGCTCCTACGTCAACTTCTGCAATCTACAGCTTGCAAGGAAGCTCCAACTCCCATAAATTTTCTGCAGGCTACAACCTACAGGAGGCTCCTACCTCACCCAGCTTGAACTGGAAATTTATCAAGCAACAACTTAAAAGGAGACTACAATCCCCTCACTCATCATGAAAATAAAATGTTGATTTACCTAGATATCAGCTCTGTTTTCTTCCATCTTCACTGATGCCTATTTTGCCTTCATTTATGCTTCATATCAGCTCCTGATGTGCACAGCATCTCTATCAGCTCTCTCTTATTCTTCCGCTCTATAACCTCTCTATGCACACTAATATTACATCTCTAATACAAATAACTCCTGACTGTTTGCATTGTACAAGGAATACGAAGTGAACAGGCCTGACTCTATGCATTCCACCCATTCGATTCCTCGCACTTCAGTTCAGGTTATTACATCAACGAAAATACATAAATAATCATTTCAGCACTCATTGGAGTTTTGCCTATGCCTATGGAGACTTGCCTTTGCATCACATACAATAAAAAATAATTTATTCATTTACATTTACAGTTATAACAAATATATTTCACTCAGCCCTTTCAGCTCTTGGCTCGTTGTGCATTTGTCCTTTCTGTTGTTGTCACTATCTTTTTTGTTTTTGTTGTTATATTATAATAGTTCTGCACAAACGCCTTTTGCCCGACTCGAACCAACTAGCGCGTTTCCAACAGTGCCACCATATGCTCCTTTTGCCAGACTCTGCCTATCTGCCTTCCTTCTCTTGCCCCCAACGTTCAGCCTTCTCCTTGTCTTAACACCTGACTTTGCCCCAGAGGTTTTGTTGAGTCCCATGGTGCCTATCTCCACATTACCACGACGTTCAGCTTTCTCTGCCCTTTGCTCTATGTCAGTTCACTTACCCGAGCCTTTCTGCCCGCGTTAAGACTTTTATTGTTTAAAAGCCACAACCGCATCAACCACTGTTCTGCACGAGTCTCGAGTCTTACCCAAGTCTACTGCCTGCGTTCACTTTTCTTCATAAAATAGTGTAACTACAAAGAACCCTGAACCTTAAATAAATTCCAATTAGCCTTTGAACAACCTCGCGTCCGGTCCCTTTATCGCATTTCGGCGATTTAATCATTCTACGTTATAAACCTCCTCTGTTCTCCGATGCGATTTAACAAAGGAAAACCACATACACCCGGACTTGAAATCTATTAAATAATAGCTCTGAGCTGCATCGCATCCAGTCCCTTTATCGCATTTTGGCATTCCTTCGTACTTCTACGTTATATTCAACTGTTCCACCTCGGATGCGATTTCTTAACAAAAGGCCTTACATCCGGATTTGAAATTCTTTGGTCTTTAGCTTTGAAACTCCATCACGTTTGGCTCCTTTTATCACACTTCAGCAAGTCTGCCTTTCACAGTGGTTCATGGGTGTTATTCCTTCTGAGCTTGTGATGTGAGATATGCGATTGGGTCCCATAGCCGGACTTTAAATCCTTTAGATTTTAGCTTTGAAGCTTATCGCATCCAGGCTCTCGTCGCTCTTCGCATTTCGGTGTTTTGACATGGTACATAAGCACCATCCCTTCTGAGCTTTGCGACTTGTGATATGCGATAAAGGGTTCGGGTGCCGTGTCACTACCACGTCATCATGCCATGTCATCTTGCCATGTCATCAAACTTTTATTGTGATATGTGGGGTCCGGGCCACATCATCTAGCCATGTCATCTAGCCACATCACCATCTCGCACTTCGCTTTTCGCAATTTCTCTGTCTGCGTTGTTTTGCGATACTCCTGCTGCGATTTGCGATATCTTCGCCATCACTGTTCTGAACGTAAACGAGTCTGACTCTGCCCGCGCATTCACAACTTTCTCCACTAGTTGAACGCATTCATTCCTTCACGATCTCTGCCCACTCGTGAACGACTCGACCCAACACGTTCACGACTCTACCCAGCACATTCACAACTTGACCCAAACTTGCTACCTTTACTGCCTTTGCTCCTTTGTTGCCTTTGTTGCCTTTGCTCCTTTGCCTCTAATGCTATTCCTCTGCCTCTCTTTTACTCTATGTTGCTCCTCTGCCTTGCTCCTTTGCCTCTAATGCTACTCCTTTGCCTCTCTTTTATGCTTCTTCACTGCACATTTGCCTTATTTCTCCTTTATACTTCAGCTGAACCTGATTTTCTCCTTTGTCCTTAATGATAATTCTGGTGCTGCTCCTTTCTACTCCTTTGCCATCAATGACAATATTTCCAACATTACTATGTTTATGCACTGGTGAACTCGTTGATCAGATGATAAGCAAATAAGCACATTTCTGAGTTCACCAATAGCTCCCACAAGAGTCCTATCCAGCTGAATAATTTGTGCATCTGCCTTATCCCATTTAGCATTGATTTTCTTAGCTACGGACAATGGCATTACATAGCAGCTCCCGCTAGCTTGCGATCCTTGTAAGTTCGAAGATTAAAATATTAGCACGAGCTTTCTTCATGTCTTTGACTATGTTGTAATCAAGCACAGTGGACATCACCGAAGTGTCTGGAGGAGTGACTTTATCTAATACTTCCGGAATGATAGACATACTTTTACCGTTGGCGGAAGTATTTTTCGTTGTAGCAATATTTCCAGACTTATTCTGAGTGTTTTGAGCTAAGTTGACAGGTGGTGTGATCTTCCTTAACAAATGTTCTTCCAATTTCTGCCATGTCAACTCTTTTTCGGAAACCGACCCTTGGTTTCTCAACTTATATCGACTATTTTGCTTTTGAGGTGGATCCTCACTCAGTGGCTGTTCTTCAGTAATTTTCTTTTCAGTTGTGAATACACAACTGAAAGTATTCACAGTGTGCCCAACACTCGCAGTTTCTTCAGCGGTAGTAGTTTCTTCCTTTTCTTCTGTTGGCTCAGTTTGCTCATCTAAAAATAATGCATCAATGATATGCACAGCCAGAGCGTTCATGCTGTGATTCCACTGTGGGCATGTCTTTTCTAAATGATACTCTTAATGAAAAGAACAATATTGATCCATGCCCATGCTCTCGACATTCAGCACAACGTTTGATCTTTGTGCAAACTTAGCTGTCTGATTGATACTGTTGCTTGAGTTGGGAGCCCTTCTCAGGAAGTTCAATTTGGGGGCTTGTTGCTAACGGTGGTCTCGCTTGACCTTTGTTTTAACTCTGCCATCCCATTCGACAAAGACTTGATGGTTTGGGTCAAGCTTTCTAGATCAGTGACTTCACTATCCTTGACCCTACTTGAAAGGGCCTAAGACCTTTTACCCGTGTCCTTGGATTCTTTTGATGGTTCGTCATCAACAGTGACTCCAATTACACGCAAGTCCTTTTCAATTGCAATGGCTTCTTCATAATTCTCAGCCAAAGTTTCTTTCGCAGTACTCTTGATGAACTGCTTGACCCTGCTTGAAGGGGCCTAAGACCTTTTACCTGTGTCCTTGGAGTCTTTTGATAATTCATCGCCAACAATCACTCCAATTCCACGCAACTCCTTTTCAATTGCAATGGCTTCTTCGTAATTCTCAGCCAAAGTTTCTTTCACAGTACTCTTAACGAACTGCGCGATGCTTGTTGGTAAGGCAGACGTGTAGTAATCAATCGTGATGGAGTCATAAGGTTTCGTGTTTGTGGGAAATTTGTTCAATATACTATTGAACCTCTAATTAAAATCTTTACCTTTCTCTTTTTGCTCCATCTTCAGATTGCCTAGTTATTTTAAAAACATGGTCGGGGTTTTCTCATTAATGAACCTTTTCAAGAAAAATATTTTTAAAACCCTTCCAATTCTGGATTCAGTTTGGAGGAAGATTGTGGTACCATACAGCTTCTCTACCCTCTAAGGTACAAGGAAAAATTCTACATGCAACATCATCGTAACGTACCTCAAGCATCTGCAGGTGTAGGTAGAAGTTGTCCAAATGGTCTTTTGCTTTAACTGCTTTGTTAGGGTCATACTTCGTTAGCAGCTTCTCCGAGTGTCTCGCCATCTTGTGTAAAACACCCAATAGAGCAAGTGGGCCCTGAGACATCAAATCCAAATC
This sequence comes from Pinus albicaulis, assembly GCA_034641835.2. Lineage (NCBI taxonomy): Eukaryota > Viridiplantae > Streptophyta > Pinopsida > Pinales > Pinaceae > Pinus > Pinus albicaulis. The sequence goes on from CM076578.1 coordinate 180,802,613, forward strand.
TTGGTCTGCCATGTCTTCTCGTAATATCCCAAAAATGGATTCTTCAGCAGATCATGCCTGAAAAACGCATTCTTCAGGTATGAGGGCTTCAGCTATCATATCATATCTCTGAAAATGTTCAGCAACCAAATAAATAGCAGCAGCAACCTTTACTCAGCTTTTAAGGGCAAAAAGGTGGGGAAAAGTGAGGATTTTGGCCCTAAAATGAGTGAATAAGGAAATCTGCGTAAAATGACGGGTCAAGGTTCTGGAATATGTTAGAATAGGTCAAGAGGGACTTCCATGTCTAATTTCAGCTCAAACAAAGGCGTTTTTCTATGTTAAACAGTTCCTCCTTCCCGACTAGTCAAGAAAAACCCTGATTTCCCAAGACTTTGAGTATGCAGAAATTTGCTGAAGCAAGGGCAGCGTATTTCCTGAAGGAATATGATGTATAACACTATGAATAATCAGAGAATGAGTTTGGGTACAAGGCATAGGCTTTCAGCAAGGTTAAACAACAATTTTATATAGAAAACCCCTCAAGATAGAGGTGCCGCAAGACAAGAAAATAATCCAGAAACCCTATAGCGTTTTCTGCAGTAGCTGTGAGACAAAAGATGCATATATAGCCAATAATAATGTATAGCAGCAGAAGAGAGTACAAATCTTGAGGAACAACCTCTCAAGAGAAGAAATGCAAGCCTCCACAACACATGTACATAAACATGAAAAGTACTGCTATTTCTGCATAAACCCCAGACTAAGAAAACGTTGTATATGATAGAATACTGCTGCAAACTGATGTCAACACATGGATATGACAATATATGGCTCAAATACAATAGGGGAGCAAGCTCTAACCCTTACAAGCAAAAATACCTCAATCCTCCAAGGGATTGGCTGAAACACACAAAATGGCAAAAATGCCGAAGTTGCTGGGTAGCAGCTGCAACTCAATCTGGAACACAATAGAGAAGGCTGAAGATGATGCACCAACTGAAGTAGACCTCCTCCAATGGATCTCCAAGTGGAAGGCTGATCCTTACATTTGAGATCTTCCCCACAAATCAACCCGCAAACCCTCCATGAAAATAATGCAGATACTGAGAGGGACTGCGCAGTAGTGGGATAAAACTCCTTGGCCAAGTGCCAAGATCTGCAAATCAGCTCCAAGTCCTCCAATCCGATCCTCCAAAGGAAAGAGAGGCTCTCCCTCTGAAAAACAAGAGAAGGAAGTGGTGTCGTGAAGTCACCACGGCAACACCCTACAACACAGTATTACGCTGCTGCAGCAATAACGCTGTCCTAGAGGATGATGCTAAGAAAATAACCTTGCCCGAGTAGGCACTCGAAGTCCCCCGGGGCTAAGGTGAGATCTCCGCACGAAGACACTCGGTTGCACTAAACAGTGCAGCAGACGGGCTAAACAACCAGCGTGCCAAAGAAAGACAAATGTCTCACTCAATAATCAATAATCCAAGAATCCAAGCATGCCTCAAATGAGGAGGCTCCTCCATCTTTTATAGTGTTGGTTTCCCTCCAAAACCCAATGTAGCCTCTCTCTCTCCTCCACATCCTCATCCTTATCCACATCTTCATCCTTATCTCCACAGAAGCTTGGAGAAACTTCTAGAGTGTACATAGGCCCTCTCCTCCACGTGGTGTTGGGTTCCCCCTTGACATCCCACTTAAGTCACAACGTTGTGCTACTAGGTGGATGTCTTATTTCATTTAAGTGAGTTTAGACCCTCTTTACCCACTTTTTATTTATTTACAACTATAGGCGGCAAAAATAAACAAAACAGAATATTCCAATTTGCCGTCGCAAATTAGGAATATTACAGTCCCCCCCGGCAAAATGTTGCTTGCCCTCAAGCAACTACCTGAACAATTCTCCACCGATGCTGCAAAATGTGCCTGGGTCCTAGATGCGCCACTGAATCACCCTGATAGGAAAGGATCTCTCAATGCCAGGATCCCAAACTGACCTCTCATGGTACCAGCCAACCAACAATCCTCTCGGATCCCATTGCCACCATGGCCAATAATAGCCCAAGTCCCATGGCTCGGACTGCTCACTGCCTCTGGCTATGACTGAAGAAGACCATGACCTCTGCTGCTCTGCATCTATGACTGTGTAAGCTAGCCCATCAACTGTGTACCAACTCATCACCTCTCTCCAATCAACTGCAAGGGTAGAACTAAAGAATCTCCACTCAAGACATGGAGTCTGGAATATAATGAGGAAAATCTCCTCCATGTGGATCCTCCGTCCCCAAGCAATCATCCAAACAAAATGAGCCACCTCCCAACAAGGCAACTCCTGAAAATCTCCTTCCACCTCAAGCTCCGGTAATGAAGGTGGGCTGAAAATCTGAACTTGGCAAGCATCATAGCTTACCCCATGCTGTCCTTCTCTCCACTCATGACAAGTGTAGAGTGTATGCTGATCCTGGGCTGCAAAATCATTGCCCTCCAATGGCAAAGTGAAGAACAATCCTCCAGAGAAGGTTCCTCCATCAATGAAGAACAAGCTGGCCCAAAACAATCCATCAATGAAGAATAGGACATGGTCATCATGGAACATCCTAATGAGAAGTTTGCTGAAGGTTTTACATGATGATACATGATGCAAACAATCTCTCACAAGGATACAGCGCAGTCTCGTCCATTGCAACTTCAGAAAATCACATGGCAAGCAATGTACAAGATCCATCACATCTACTAATGGATAGTAAATGGCTGAATATGACAACAACATAAGATCAAACACTTGCCCATGGCTGTACAATGGATGACTATCAATCTCATGGCCCACCTCAAAATAGAACGCATATGTAGTAGCGGTGGCCATGCCTCCTCCCATGCTCCTATTAGAACATGTAGTGCAGAAATTGTGAGAATTCTTCCCACTCAAAGACACATCCAGCTCATGTGTCTCCCTCATAATCAAGCCTCCCATACAAATCTGATCTATATCAGCAAATGAAGACATGATCAGCAATAATATGAAGGGAATGTTGAAGGTTTCATGTGGTGTAAGAAGGTACCAACAGCTTCCCAAACAAGTACAGCGCAGTTTTACAAGTTGCTGCTTGATGAAAGTACAAGGCAAAATGTTTCTTCTTACATGGTTAATCATGCATGTCTTCATATGATACATGATATAGTGCTGCAAATGAACATACATGAGGTGATAAAACATTTTCCCAAAGCCACAAAAGAGATGGTTGCCTCCATCATGTAGATTGGCCCAATAAAACTCATGGAGCAATATGACAAGCTTGCCCCCTTGTGAAGCAATGCACTGCATAGGAATGGCAAGAGTGTGCAAATCAATGAATGTATAGACAAACTCCTCACCATATGTTGGAAGTAAGATGGTACATGGATCCATAAATGAGTCCTCCATAGTGTTTTGGCATGCTATGAAGAAGAATGAACCATGTGCTACAAGAAGATAATCCTCCTTATGCTTGGAAATACAAGTTAAGAAGAATATGCCATAGTGATAAATGTCTCTATCATCATTACCTCCTCTAAGTGCAACAAATATGAAGTGATCCTGGGACCTATGGGTTATAGATCCACCATATCTCTGCTGGGCACACTTCATCCATAAGTTTCTGCTCCCAAGTGACAGCACTGTGAGCTCATGCAAGTAAGCTCCTGTCAATACAAAGCTCTGTTCTTTGACATGCTCCTTGTCAAAGACTCCTCCAATAATGCTGCAACAAATGTGGAATACTTCCCAAGATGGAAGTGCTTCCAAGCCATCATCAAAGATAGTGCCATCCCCTCTTCCTGCAACATCATACAAAGTGTGAGAGCAAATCTGCCCTTGCTCTCCTAGGAACAAACCAAGCAACAAGACATTGTGTTGCCTCCCCATACCTCCATCATACAACTCATGTGATGGAGACACAATGAATGATAGGAGCAACACATCAACACCATGCATCCATACTCTACGCTGCTCAGTGATGCAAGTATCCATCCATCTTTTCCCCATCCTCCTACTCTTAAGAAGAGTATTTGCCAAGTGATGGCCAAACTCTTTCAAGAGTAACCAGTGCAGCCAAGCCTCCTGCTGCCTTGTGTCATAGATCTGCAAGTAGCCCCCTAGCTCCTTGCTCATCAACCACGTCCACTCAATCACTTGTGGATGCCTTCTTCTTCTCCTCATCCTGGTATTCCTCCCATGAGGGCTACCATCCTCCCAAATCAAGTTTCTGACTTTGCACTTCATGGGATCTTGAAATATAAACTTCTCAAGGATCAATGAGACCCTATCAAGAATCAAATAGGTGGCAGGCAAAAACCTCCCATCATTATGTGTATGGCTCAAGGGATGTCCAACACAAACATGAGAGATGTTATCCATCCTAAGATGTCCTCCATCTTCTATCCGCTCTTGTGAGAAGGGAATGAAAGCATTGCATTTCATGGTGTGAAGTGCATATCCAATGAGATCTCTCCTTGAGACCTCCCTCTCATCCATAGTCTTCCAAAACCAATGAGGTCTTGGATCTGAAAGTAGAAGTTTCTTTTTGAGCTGAGAGGAGCTCATTGAGAAAGTGTCATCTTGAAGGGAGAAAGGATTTCTTACTCCAAGATGTCTACCATCCATCTTCAAGGCTTCAAACCCCAACCTCCAATGTAATGTACAATCCAACAATGGCTCATGAGAATGATGGTTCGATTCCTCCTTGAGTGTTTCCATGTTTCACAACGTAGTGCAACCAGGCTGCTCTATAGTAGCAATGAGATTTGACCCTTGATCTACAAGAGTCCCATCCTCAAAAGTGTTGGCTGCCCCAACTGTCGATGCATGTGGCTGCTCCTCCACAAGTGTGACAATGTTTCCACAAGCCTCCTCAAGAGGTGATGTGATCTCTTCTTCTCGATTAGAATTGGAAGCGCATGGTACTTCCTCTTCTTTTTCTTCATTCTTCTTGACCTCCTCAAAGGTGGATGTATCTTTTCTAGATCTGAAAAAGAAATAACTATCCTTTTTCACCGCTCCGGTCTTCTTGGGCTTAGACTCACAGGGACTATTGGATTCCTCATGCATGGGAAGAGGTGATCTCCCAGTAGTACGCTGCAAATCTGAACTCTGTATGCTAGAAACTCCATCCTCTCTGAGCTGACAGTAATCTTTGAAGGGCAAAATTGCTTTGAAGTCTTCCCCCATGGACTTCCATTCTCTGAAATAATCTTCAAGAGGTATACGACCATGTTGCCTCGGTACTTCAGGTAAGAATGTAGGCATTGTGATCCTCATATTTGCCATAGATAGCCAGCTCCACAGGCTGAGCCAGAACTATGCTTTGATACCACTGTAATATCCCAAAAATGGAATTTTCAGCAGATCATGCCTGAAAAACGAATTCTTCAGGTATGAGGGCTTCAGCTATCATATCATATCTCTGAAAATGTTCAGCAACCAAAATAAATATCAGCAGCAACCTTTACTCAGCTTTTAAGGGCAAAAAGGTGGGGAAAAGTGAGGATTTTGGCCCTAAAATGAGTGAATAAGGAAATCTGCGTAAAATGACGGGTCAAGGTTCTGGAATATGTTATAATAGGTCAAGAGGGACTTCCATGTCGAATTTCAGCTCAAACAAAGGCGTTTTTCTATGTTAAACAGTTCCTCCTTCCCGACTAGTCAAGAAAAACCCTGATTTCCCAAGACTTTGAGTATGCAGAAATTTGCTGAAGCAAGGGCAGCGTATTTTCTGAAGGAATATGATGTATAACACTATGAATAATCAAAGAATGAGTTTGGGTACAAGGCATAGGCTTTCAGCAAGGTTAAACAACAATTTTATATAGAAAACCCCTCAAGATAGAGGTGCCGCAAGACAAGAAAATAATCCAGAAACCCTACAGCGTTTTCTGCAGTAGCTGTGAGACAGAAGATGCATATATAGCCAATAATAATGTATAGCAGCAGAAGAGAGCACAAATCTTGAGGAAACAACCTCTCAAGAGAAGAAATGCAAGCCTCCACAACACATGTACATAAACATGAAAAGTACTGCTATTTCTGCATAAACCCCAGACTAAGAAAATGTTGTATATGATAGAATACTGCTGCAAACTGATGTCAACACATGGATATGACAATATATGGCTCAAATACAATAGGGGGGCAAGCTCTAACCCTTACAAGAAAAAATACCTCAATCCTCCAAGGGATTGGCTGAAACACACAAAATGGCAAAAATGTCGGAGTTGCTGGGTAGCAGCTGCAACTCAATCTGGAACACAATAGAGAAGGCTAAAGATGATGCACAAACTGAAGTAGACCTCCTCCAATGGATCTCCAAGTGGAAGGCTGATCCTTACACTTGAGATCTTCCCCACAAATCAACCCGCAAACCCTCCATGAAAATAACGCAGATACTGAGAGGGACTGCGCAGTAGTGGGATAAAACTCCTTGGCCAAGTGCCAAGATCTGCAAATCAGCTCCAAGTCCTCCAATCCGATCCTCCAAAGGAAAGAGAGGCTCTCCCTCTGAAAAACAAGAGAAGGAAGTGGTGTTGTGAAGTCACCACGGCAACACCCTACAACACAGTATTACGTTGCTGCAGCAATAACGTTGTCCTGGAGGATGATGCTAAGAAAATAACCTTGCCCGAGTAGGACTCGAAGTCCCCCGGGGCTAAGGGTGAGATCTCCGCACGGAGACACTCGGTTGCACTAAACAGTGCAGCAGACGGGCTAAACAGCCAGCGTGCCAAAGAAAGACAAATGTCTCACTCAATAATCAATAATCCAAGAATCCAAGCATGTCCCAAATGAGGAGGCTCCTCCATCTTTTATAGTGTTGGTTTCCCTCCAAAACCCAATGTAGCCTCTCTCTCTCCTCCACATCCTCATCCTTATCCACATTCTCATCCTTATCTGCGCAGAAGCTTGGAGAAACTTCTAGAGTGTACATAGGCCCCCTCCTCCACGTGGTGTTGGGTTCCCCCTTGACTCCCACTTAAGTCACAACGTTGTGCTACTAGGTGGATGTCTTATTTCATTTAAGTGAGTTTAGACCCTCTTTACTCACTTTTTATTTACTTACAAACTATAGGTGGTAAAATAAACAAAATAGAATATTCCAATTTGCTGTCGCAAATTAGGAATATTACATCTGCCTCTCTGTGCTCCTCCTCTTCCTCAAAATTTGGGGGATCTTCCTCCTCTTCATGACCACCTAACCCGTGGAAAGTGTTGTCTGAGAGTACAACGTTGTCTCTGTCTCCTTCGTTAAAAGATGGAGGTTGCTCTGGTTTCTCTGCATTCTCTGCAGTCTCTGCTAACTCTTCAAGGGTGCCGAGAACCAACTCTTCGACTATAGAGACGACTATCCCAGTAGGAGTGGTAACGTTCTTCTTTGGAAAATAAGGAAGATTGTGTACTCCTGGGATCAACCCGCCTTTGCAAAGCGACAAGTTATAGGCTGGATGGCCCGGATATGCTCGTAAGAGATTTTACAAGTTTGTCCAAGACCAGGATGAGAAGATCTGTCAACTTCAGGAATATGAGTAGAGGACGTGTTGAGAATATTGTTGTCTTGAATAGAAGAAGTAAGATGAGGGTGGGTGGAGTTATCAGCGATAAAAATCTAGATGTCGTCCTTCTAGTGCCAAAAATGTTGATAGTGCTAGACCTGCCAACATTCAAAGGGGTCTCCCCGATATGTGGTCCCAATTAGACCTCAGATCGTTTGGGATAGGAGCCCCATTCGGAATACGGTCTGGGTATTGTTTTCTTAAAGGTTTGCCCTGGCTCTAGCTATCACCATGAGAGAGGATTGCATATGTGCCTTCGAAAAGCAAGTGAGTGTGCTTGGTGAGTGTTCGATTGTAGGTGTGTCGAGGTTCTTCTACTGCGAAGGGAAAAGAAAGTGAGCCTCTAAGAGAGAGGTAATAGTACCACCCTAGTTGAGACACACACACAAACAGGAAGGATCCATCTAACATCTAGAGGAATAGTCCACAAAGATGCGACGGTCATTGCAACCATTACAACACATTCTCAATATGATGAGCACTAAAATAACCGAAATAGTTCAACTACTTTAGTACAGCTTGAAACAAACATAAATCATAAACATTCACAGAACAGTTTTACAAATATTCATAATCCATACATGAAGACAGTGTTGGCCATCAGGCATCATATATTAAGTAAAAGTCCCAAGACACATGTATACAACGAACATCACTAGCTCCAATAGTGGAGCGTTGAGCCACTACTTGCTCCCCAAAAGAACTAGCTTGTCTCTCTAATGCCTTGTGGGAGGAGCCAAGGTGAAGAGCCATTTGTTTGTACAATGAGGGTGTCTATACTATATATAACCAATGGGGTGATCCCTCACCTCCCTTGTGACTGTTTGACTTCCCTATGACTTTTCGACTTTACATGACTCTTCATGTTTTGTACATGTCCTTTGGACTTCCACTTTACAATATATTTTGAACAACAATTTACATAATCCACAAAATGATGTGCCATTTGATGACTTGTGACTTATGACATGACATGAAATGACACTGTTGACATGGACTGCATGATGACATGGCAATGTCAAGCCATTCTTTGTTGCTTCTTGTTGTGTGTCTTCTTGAGATTGATCTCTTTTCTAGCTCCATATGGCTCTAGAGATGTGGATTCTTCAATGTATTCATGTCTTGAGCTGTGGTCGCAAACTGATGTCCCTTTGCTTTCTCTTGATTGATCAACTTGTATCTTCAGCTACAAAGGTGTCTTCTAGCATGTTCTCCTTCTCCATCTCCTTCTTCATCGTCTTGTCATAGCATGATAGTGTACCGCATCTGCAATTCACTCATGACAAGACGACATCAGTTCGATAAACCCCTAGTCTAAGATGTTGCATGATGATCCACTGACTGAATCAAAACTGGGTGGCAAGCTGAGGGAGAGGCTTAGTGATTGTACCAATTGCACAGCTCAGGCAATAAAGGGTCGGGCTTCAGCCTTGAGACTGTGCAATGCACAGTTCAGGTTAGACTATGCAAGAAGATTGCACAGTTGGGGAGGCTCGGGGAGCCAAGCTAAGGGCTTGAGCATTGATTTTGCCCACTACGCAATTCTGGAAGGTAGAGGAGGCTAGGTGATTGCACAATTGCATAGTTCAAGAGCTCAGGGCTGAGGCCTGAGCCTTGAGACTGCGCAATGCGCAGTTCTGACTAGGCAGGAGAGAGAGATTGCACAATTTTGGAGGTCAAAGGTTGAGCTTGGGCATTGTGATTGCGCAGTTGGGGATCTCAGGGAGGCAGGAACTGGGCATTGCGCAATGCCAAGAGGTAGGGTTGGAGCTTGAGCGCTGAGACTATGAAATGCGCAGTTCAAGAAGGTTGGATGAGGCTAGGTTGCCCGGTAGAGAAATTTTCCAAATTTGACCAAGTGTGGGATCCGTGACGCTGATGTGAATAGTGACAAGACTTGATTGTGATCACACACTTAGAACACTTGAAGACACAACATAGAGCACCCAGATACACGAGCAACATACTTCCCTCACTGCAACAACTCGGCGACAACTTCATTTAGTGTGACACCAAAGATACACTTTGCGACAACCATGACGACACTTGTGCGACAGTGCTTGTAACTTTGGAAATGAGTGTGACACATGTTCTAATGGTAATACCAACTCATTTACACAAAGATCACCCCTTGAAACCACCGAAACTAGCTTTTGTGCAACGTGCGACACTCCACATGCCAAAAGACGACACTTCGATTTTCTTGCAAATGGGACAAAAACACTTAGAGAAAACACATGCAATAAGTCCTAATGCTTGTGACGATAGTATGCAAGATCAAAGTAGGCTCCAAATTTAGGTGTAGGCCAAAATTTTGGAGGGTGTTATAGCAGTAACAACGCAAACATATATATCGCAGAGACCATACCAATGTAAGATTGCTTTATGCCCAAAACAGAGCTGCGACTATCATATCTTGATACTAGCGAAAGTATTATACCAAGTGTGGGATCAAAACGGAAATGCAAGACTTGGGGAGAGTTTTGAGCCATTTCAGAGATGCATGGAACCTTAATCCATAATACGTGGAATCTAAAGAGGCTCAAATATGCGAGAGAGAAAACCCTTGTGGAATTTCAGAACTAATGTATCCACACGATGTACCTTTAGGAGATCACCTCAATAGAATATTTATAGTTATTTTCCATTAACGAAGGGTCACGATCCTTGGAGAGCCGAAATATAGTTTTAAGGCCAACATGCAAACTTGAATTTGTTTTCAAATTAATAATTTCCCTCTAAACTGATTGAAGCTGACCTTGAGTTCTTTCGATTTGAATTTCACATGATTCCCTCCAATAATTAGAGTCAAGATCACTTTAATAATATTTTGGAGTTAGGTCAGTGCTAGGGAATTTCTCCCTAGCTGCAAAAATTAACAAACAGACACCCTCTGATGTTTGTTATTATAACTAATGTGGCATGTCCAATTTGCTCATTACCTACTAAATATTTCTTACCCTCCAGTTTTCTAGGTCTTTGGTTTCTCTTTGTGTTTGTAAGTTATGATCTTAAAGTGAAACAGGTTAGCACTGAGAGTCTGCCTCTCTGAAGTAATGCAGCGCAAACAGGTAAATCTGGGGCAAAAATAAAATATGTATAACAAATGGGAAAAAATTGTTTCTGTAAAACAAAATAATTCAAATTGTCAAGCGTGATTTGAGTTCAAAAGATGTTTAAAGACATGAAATGCATATGTTCCTGCCACATATTCAGGAACCAAATTCACTCAAATTGTAAGATGGGAATAATTAACACAATAAGTAGAGAGATGAAACAGACATATTGTTCACCGTAATCCCTCACAACGATAAATAGATTGATGATTTCAAATTACCACTCCCAGATGCTGGTAAGGGATAACAGGAAATGTACAATGCTGACATACAAATTGAAAAGCAATAATACTATTACTCCTAATAAAATACCTTGCACGAAGAGCACAGATCATCCATAAACTCTAGAGCCTCAGAAAGGGGTATCGTAGCAATAACACAGGCAACCCGCTTGAATCCTGAATGCTTCCCTGCAATTCTTTTTTTCAAAGCTTCAAACTCCAACTCAGACATGTATCTCCGGTGCTCCTAAGGGAACTTGAAAAACAGACAAAATATCAGCCTTTTCCATTATCGGTCCAAGTTTAAACATCAGAACTTACAAATAACATCATCACATAAAAGGCAGAGGAAGCACATTCCCCCGCATTTCCTTGGTTTTGATAAGATGTGCTTTCAGAATTAAGAAAATGAACTTCTCTTGAATAAAAAAAGAAAGAAAGAAAAAATTATCTCGAGTTAACTTTACTAAATATTCTGATTGAATAAATTTTCAAATAAAGTTGGAGATTATGCTTTAAAATAAGGATATTAAAGTCGGGCTTTGACATTTAGTGATGGAAATTCATAAGAACTATGTTAATAATTTTATTATGGAAACCAACAAAAAAAAACTTCGTTTTAATAACCATATTGTGATTTTATTACTATAAAAACCTTGCTTTTAACGTATTATAGGTTTGACAGTTTTCTACACTTCAAAGACCCCAAAATATCTCATATCTGAAGGTTACATGTGAGAGTGAGACATCAAGTCTGAATCCTATGGCTCATGAGCAAAGATGCAATCAAGTCTTGCAAATATGAAAGAAATCAGAATTTATAGCCTGCACCAAGGATATGCATGGCAATGGAAATTACCCCTCATATGGTATGAGGGTGACACTTGATTTTTATCACAATGGATGGGTTGCAGTATGGTGTCTACGGTCTTGATGGATTGGGGGTATAAATTTTCAATATTATTTGATTCGGCTAATGTTTTGGATTGGAGGAGGCTCACTCTTCTCAGATTGTCATAGCTCAATCGGTGGTACTTTCTTCATATTGCATGCCTTTGCTTGACGAATCACCCTCCTGGCATGTATTTGGTGATGATGTTTGCTTGCTACCTCATGTCATTATGGTGTTATACTCGGTGTACTTGGTACACTTTTTTCTCATGTAAGATGCTCTAACACTCGAAGGGGTTGGATAATCGCAGTGTCAAACATAACATGGCATACTTCTAGTGGATGGCAATTGATGGATTCAAGGGAATGGTTATGGATGCACATACTCTTCTAGGCACTTCACTCATGGCTTGTCTAAGCACTAGCAACAAAGGTTGTACCATGTCTAGAGGAGAGTATGTAGCAAAGTACACTTGTTTGATTGCCCCACTTTAGAGCTCATTGGCATGGTGGATTAATTCTGACAATTTATTATTGGTATACCATAGTTAGGAGATATGCCTTGTCTCCTTGCTTAGCATCATCATATCTTGTGTGAAAATTTGCATCAACACATGCAGCGTTTGAGAGGTATTTGAAGGTCTTGCATAGTTTTGATCACACATCTGATTGACCCTTAGCACATTCATGAAGGAGGATACCCATCAACTACGGGTTTCCTTAACTTTTATTAGTTAATTATAACTCCTAGATTGGTGATTTAATTATTGGCATACTAACTATGGTTTGTGCTCATTATAAAATACCTATAGTATTTCTCTCCAACACACATTTTGATGGTGATCTAGCACATTTATCTTGATGATGTGAATGTTAATTTTTCAGTGTTCTATGCTGTTATAATCACTTAAAACAATATCCTTCAATTTCAATCACCCCAGTAACAGTTAAGTGATTATTGATGGAACAGTAAACAGTAAATGCACAATGAGACACAAAGATTTTGGTCAAAGACCAGGGAAAAACCCCCACAAGGGGGAAAAGCCAAAATCAATTCTTCTTCTTTTATTAGTCAATCAAAGTTCAGCATGAGATACATCATTCCAATAGTACATCCAATAATCAGTCAAAGTCAAACTTAGAGTTTCCCAAGTCAACCAAGACAAATCCAATCAAATGAGAGAGAGTCAAATCTGGTCAACACATATGCCTGTGGGAGACAGTGAAACTTCAGTCAACGAACCCTGCTATTTTTGGTCAACTGTCACAGTCAAACCTGTGGTCAAATCTTAGTCAACCCTGCGGTCAATGCCCAGCAAACAGTGCCAAAAGATCCGGTCAGCACAGAGAATATTTGGCAATCCTTCCTTAGTCAGAGTTCGGTCAAACCAACAACAGAAAGACTTGGTCAAAGGAGACAGAAAATCATAGGTTTGACCTGTGGTCAAACCCTCGTCAGAGCCTGTGGTGAACCTCAAAAAATGTGCACAGAAATTCGGCCAAAGTCTCATGCAATTCAGCCTTCCAAAAAAGTCAAGAATTTGGCCAAAGATAGCCCAGTCAAAGAGAGTCAACGCAGGCAGAAGCAGAACAGAAAGTCAACTTCGGTCAAAACAAAAAATGTCCTCCTCCCTTCTTTGCACATGTGAACTTGATCTGCGAATTTCAGATTATTTGATGTCTGCATGGATATCAAAATGACCTCCAACAAAGGTTTATTTATAGTTAACTTAGGAGAGGTAATTTCTCTTGTGGGGCTGACTTGTCATCTTTCACTAGGCCGACTTGTCAAACACAAAATAGTAATTTCCTTTGAGCAATTTGAAATTTCTTTTCAAGTGAAACGGTTCCTCCCTGAGGTAGTTGGGCTTCTCCTTGGGGAAATTTATCCTGTAACTGCCAATTTTAACAGTGAACACCCTTGAAGATATTGGCTATCTAGTAAGGAGGTGATATTCATTGGTTGGATGGTTGCTCAAGGGTGTAGAGGACTGCCATTATTGGCATCTTTTCACATGTGGAGCACACCCGTTTACTAGCACATATTGGTGGTTTTACCCTTGGCTTTTGCTTTCCAACCCATGCTATTGCATTATAATATGATTTGTAGGAGGGAATTTAGTAGTATTTGTGTTCATTTTCTTGGTTGACCACATGTATGAGGAGTTATTGCACACTTCTGTAGGGCACACTCTCCTTTGGGCTTATTTAAATATTTGTTGAGGGAGGCTACAACCACTTTGCACATCTCCCTAGGGCACAACTCTTTCTTGGATTATTTTATATTATTTGAATATGGTTGCATGTTAACATGTCCACTACCCTAGTGGAGCACTCCCTTTCATGGGCCTATTGTACATACTTCTATGAATTGTATTCAAGGCATGTTTGAGGAGCATTAGATGTAGCACCCTAACCACTTATTCCATGTTTGGTATCTTTGGTATTGGTTGATGTGTGTAATGTCTCCAATTAAATTAATTTTGCAATTTTGATTAATAATAGCCCAAGGCAGTTTTGGCGGCAAACATAGGAAAAATCAATAATTTGATTGATAGTGGAATATGGGTCCAACAAGAAGTACGCACTATGGGACAAGGGAATTCGAAGTCCTTCGAGAAAAATCGAATTTGTGGAGGGACCCACAAGCATGCATGCCTAGCAATTACAAAAGGAAGTAATGGAGGAGCCATTTGCATATTTTGCCTATTGAAGAAATCGAATTGCCTTAGCTGCTTAGCTGAGCCAACATTGTGTTGTTCAGCACAAGAGCTTCCCAAGGAATGAAGCTCAACCATTTTTTGGTGGACTTCGAGTGCCACCCAAGGAAGGCATTTTCCTTGCCTTGAGACCAGAGGAGCGAGTACCTACAGGTTCTGCATTTTTCCGGAGAGATTGGGATGCAATCCAGAGTCTCTATTGCGCAATGCTTGGAGCCATCTAACTAGTGTGGAGTGGAATTTCCGGAAGATTCACCGGAGTAGCTACAAGGGTGATTGGAGATCTACTTCTGGAGTGTAGCAGCAGTGGCAGCCTGGGAGGAGAAACCTCTACGCATTTCTCAATCGGTATTCACAGGAACTACGTCAGCCCTTCCCTGGACTGCGCAGTGATTGGAGGAGGCTCTCTTGTGGGAGTTGTCTAGGAGTGATTTTGGAGTTGAGGTGTTGGGGGATTGTTTGGAGGCTTGTTGGGATTTTGGAGGACAGTTTTTTACTGTAGCAGCTGCAGTAACAGATTTCGAATTTGGAGGAGGGTCACGCTGTAGAAGGTCAAATTTTGAAGGTTGGAATTAGAGGAAACCCTTTTTGCGTTTTTTTGGGTTTTGGGCAAGGATCATATTCCCAAATTCCTAGAATTTTCTAGGCAGTTTTGAGGAGGTAAATCAGAGGGCGAAGTCTGGCAGCAGTGTAGTTTTGAGCAACATCGCGGTTTTCTGGAGGATTTAACTATTGCAGCTGTTGGGATTTTTTGTACTCATCACCCAGCTTGTAGCTTGCCTTGTGCAAGCCCAAGTGCATTTTCTCCAACTCATTTGTACCACATCTCTATTATTATAAATTCTTGGCCAGTTTGAGGATTTGCAAAAATTTTTGGTTATTGTGTTTATGCTCTGAAAAATCTTGTGTTTGTATAATTGCATGTTTTGTTATCATTGTAAATTTTCCATTTGGAACATTACAGTGGTATCAGAGCATGATCTTGGCCAGCTGTGGGGAAGCTAGCAATATCACGGAGGTGCTAACACACAAGCATAGTGATTGCTGAACTTATGGACACTCCAATGACACAAAAAGGGAAGAGTACACAACAGATCATGGAGGATTTGATGAGGCAGAGCTAACAATTGGTGAGGCGAAACCAACAGATTTTAGAGGGGATGCAACAAATGATAAATAACTAGCAGAGAAGCCACACACTTGTACACTTAGTTCAACTAAACAATACCCATGGCCAACTCATCTGACCTACCATGCCTCATTTTCTAGGTGACCCTGAGAAGGAGAGGGAGCCAAACAACTTTGTAGATTTGATGAGGCCCTCCATGGATAGGATTGATGAGTGTAAGGCACTTGACCCTAGGATCAGGAGGGCTTTCTCATTTGAAGAGCATGGAGGAGGATAGTTAGAGGATGAGACAGAAAGGCGCTTTTGTTGGTGGAGACCTGGCTTCAGATATCATGAACCTGAGGAGGAGGTTGAGCAAGAAATTATGGGTGCATAAGAATGTGAGGAGCCTGTTGATGTGTCTAGTGTGACACAGGAGTCACCCTTGTTGGAGATCCCTTTCATAGCTCTGGTTGACACCCTAGTGGACAGAGTAGAGCATACACTCAGAGGGCCATGTCCGAGTTTCTAGGTGATAGCAGCACACACAAGGTTGATGAGGTGTTGGGAGACGTATCCATCGTTGATGAGGAGTCAATAGGTACAGAGGCATCCAGATCTGTGGTGGAGATTCCAAACGATAGCTACCTATCGTTGATTGTTGAGGATGTTATGCATGATGAGCTATATTTGGAGGGACAGATAGTGGCTCATGTTGAGCCCATGGTGGAGGAGGAAGAGTAGTCCTCTTTTGGGCTAGCCACCGATTTAGACCAGATAGATGCACAGACTGTCAGTAGAGCTACAATATTTCCAGACAGTAGCTCTCTTCAGGCCTAATATAGATGGGGCTTGTAGCATTGCTAGGCTACCTCTATACAGGGGTGAGAGAGAGGTGGGGTTACCTAGACATACTATATGTGTTGACCAGACCGACAAGACGAGGTAACATGAGTTGCGCAGCATGCAACATTTGCAGGTTGGAGGGCTAGTTCAGTGTACGAGGGTTTGTGCTTTCGATTGTTTCCTCGGGGTTGGATGGCGAATGATTCTGAGTTGGTACCTGGTGGAGTGAGCTAGGCTTATGGAGTCGTTTATAGGCCAGAGTGAGAGTCAGCAGGCATGTTCAGGCATCGAGGATACTAGAGGCCCAGGTTGGCATTGGGATCCAGGTGGGACTACCTATCATTTGCCAGATACGCAGATTGACAACGGCATTGGTGGTATAATTGACCCAGCAGTCAAGCGCACACATTTTCTAGGGAGGTTTCAGTCAGCAGTGACTAGTCAATTTGCGAGGGAACTCCATGGGTCGTCAAGTTATGTTGTGTATGCATGGAGTCACGGGATAATCATCACACTTTGGCAGGATATTGTTGAAGGAGGTGGCATTACCAGGCCACCAGACAGTGCCTTGTATGGGGTTGGCGATTCTCCACAGTTATATGGGGCACAGAGGACATGGAGGAGCAGAGTAGTGGTGGCATCACTACTAGTACCTAGGGAGATTCACTTCTTGGGTCCATCCAAGAGGATTTGGAGGGGAGATCCATTCATCGAAGGGTATGATGATGCGAAGGTAGAGATAATGATGACATTCGGGTGCAAGCCGACACGTATTGTCTCAGCTTTTGGCCATGACATCTAGGGATGTGTATGAGCATATAGTGACGAGCAATGGCCTATAGAGGAGCACGAAGATGCATGGTTGTTTGTTGTAGCATGTTGGTGTGCGTTGTGGAGTAGGAGGAGCGACTCCCATCTCACTGAGTACACACAGGGAGTGCCAGGTATAGTGACACAGGCTGGATACGAGACGATACAGGATGGTCCAACAGTAGCACGGGGTATCCATTGGTGTATAGGGATAGGCCGCAGGGTACAGTGGCATGTTGTTGAGGACAGGGACACTTGGTGGTATGCAGTGGCATATGGTGCAACAAAGTGGACTCTTGAAGCGTTGCCTCCAAGGAGACTGATGGATAGGGCATTATATGGAGACAGTGCTCTCTCATTGATGTATTGGGCACTACAGCAACTGAGGTTGGACATGGTAGTGTTATTCCTAATTACATGTGAGGAGTTGGGCCACTTAGGTGTACCTAGGAAGATGAGGATGTGTAGATCACATCGTGGTGGGTGTACTAGCAGAGTGGTGGATGTATCGGCACATATGGGATGCCCTATGGTACATGGTGGCATGGCATTGAGCATTGGTGTCCAGTGGTGCATGGAGTTGTGTCACGGATTTCAGTGCTATGCAGAGGAGTGTAGGGGTACGTATTTGAGTGCAACAGAGGATGATGATGCACGACAGGTTGTTGAAGTGTTTCCGCTAGAGAAATTTCCTGACGAGAGCATCAAGCACACTATTGGGTTTGGAACACTCATATTTGGAGAGCCAGTTGACCACAGGGCCAACTGTGAGCTTCCATTTATCACTCTCCAGCATTGCAAACAGACATTGGTTGTTGATCAGTGTCAAGTTCTCGTGGAGTGAGGTTTGTCTCACAAGATTTTACGTGTCAGTTTCTCTTCATGATTTGACAAATTCATCAATCATAGATTTGTACTCAGAATTTACTGCATAATATATAAACCCTTAGTTGTTGCATCGGTTTTCCCACATTGGGTTTTTCCGAGGACATTAGTCCAAAAATAACGGTGTCAGATGTGTGTATGATTTTCTATTGCTCAGATCTTATTTCTGCACTTGTTTTTCTTCGGCAGTTTTATTTGTAAAGCCTGTAGTGAATGGATTTCGATATTTGCTTGTAGAACACAATAAATAATTTGTTAAGTAAATAACAAATAGAATACTTTCCATCAATTGTTGCAGTAGGATTTCGGGTAATATGAATTTTCACACTATACACAGCGATCACTTTTGTGTGGTTCATTTAAATTCTACAGCATCACATCGCTTGGCTCATTCGCACTAGAAGAATCACAGAATGCATCACAAAATAGAGGCATGCCATTAACTCAGTGAAATCGATGAAGTGCGGTTCAATTTATGTGATCGCATAAGTATCTCTGTGAATTATTTCAGTGGCCCTGCTTGACTGTGAATTATTTCAATGGCCCTACTCTACGTCTTAATTCTTTGTACCAAATCTTTGTGGCTTGATATATATATATATATATATATATATATATATAGTGGCATCGCTCACATAAGTTCAGTGGCTCGCTCACATCTTGGTGGTTCACAATAACATCTCTGTGGACTTAGATTATAATGATTGATATGGATTTATGTTTAAGCTATTTGTGGGCCCCATGGTTGGCTGGGCAGACATTCATAATACTGGTGTATGTGTGTGTGTGTGTGTGTGTGGCAGCTTAGTTGTGACAGAAATTGACAATACCCTTGATAGTGAAGACAGCAATCTTGACAATGATAATACATGATGATGGTATGATATATGATGACAGAAATTATGTTTGTATGGTTTTAACATTGAGACAGTGACTATGATATGATTTGGCAACGACCTATGGACATGAGCATTGTCAAAGACGGTAACCCTAGATATGGCAGTAAACTATTATGACAGTAATCTTCTATGATACATTTGGCAGTATTCCTCTAAAATACGTAGGGGCATCCGTAATTCTCATTGACCGAAAGGTCAAAATCATTTACTAGAGGAGTTGGTTCCTCAAAGTATGGTTTGTTAGATTAGGATTATTTAAAATTGCCATGTAATTTATTAATATTAGACAATTTGTTGCGGTGGTTGTAGTTTGTTTAATTTTCACCAAATTGATCCTTGGATCCTATCTTCAAGCATATGAACCGAACTAATGTAATTTTAAATATTTCTATGATTAATGAGAAAGTTGGCTAGTGTGTGCAAGTGCAATTTTTTCCTACGAAGAGCTCTGCATTCGAATTCCATTCCTTCTACAATGTTTCTTTACACATGGTCTTGTGATAGCCTTGTGTTTTAATACGCCCAATATTAGCATCAAAGTGGTTGTAGGAGGGCAGAGAAGGGAGAGGAGTCACCTTAAAGGTGTCGCAGAGCTGAGCGGAAAGGCCCAAAGAGCCTAGAGGATCGAGAGGAACCAAACTATCGAACCCGAGAATAAGCCTAGAAAGGCCAACACTTACCCATTGTATGCTTCAGGAAGATTCTGTCAATTGTCGGAGCTCGGGATCGTTTGTTGATAGAATCCCGTAACAAAGTCTTAGCCCAGAAAGCCTGGATCCTGTAATTTTATTCTTAATAGCACCGGGAACCAGGGACCGTCAATTGACGGTGACGAAAATTTCTTTCCATTACCCGAACCTGTCAAGTGCCGGAAAGAGTTACTCGGAAGCAGTTCAGCCCAGAATCTCGGAATCCCGTAAGATATTTAAATTAAGCATCGGGGACCAAGGAACTAGGGACCATCAAGTGACTGCGACAGAAAAAAATTCCACTCCCCGGATCCGTTAAGTGACAATGTTGTGGGGTCCGTAAGGTGGGAGAGTGTTAGCGAAGTTTTCCTTTACTAAAGATTAAGTGGGCCATACCAAAAGGTCAGAGCCCTGTAAGGAATTTTAATTACATTTTAAAGAGTTTCTAGGACCCAAGGATGCAGGATTTGTATGGAATAGAGAGAGCCTATGAGTTGTGTTTCGCACCTGTTTTCTTTATAATTTCCCCACTACATTGAAATCTTCCGACAACGATTTTTAACAAGAATTTGATCCTGGGGGGATTGAAGGAAGGGCCTTTTGAAGGGACCAACCCTTAGAGGAAGCGATTTAAGCAAAACTTTGTTGAGATTTGCATCAGATTGTTGTGACCTTGGACAGTGATCTTACTCTTATGACAATGATGACACTTATCTCTATGACATGGATATTGGTTCTTGCAGTAATAGCCCCATGACTCTCCCCAGATCTATTAATTCATCATGAGACAGTAAACTGGCTTGAGTAAGCCTAGGAGGCTTGAGGCTTGATGCCTGAGCTCTCCTATGCTCTGTATTCCTAATTAGCACCGCTAATTGGAATATTTGATTTTGTATAGTTTTGCCGACTATAGTTAATTATTAAATAAAAGTGAGAAAAGAGGGGTCAACTCACTTAAATAAAATAAAGTGTTTCCCTAGTAGATGCAATGTTGTAACTTAAGGGGGGAGCCAAGGGGGGCCACACACCACGTGGAGGAGCCAATGAAAGAGAGGACGTTGGTTTTGGAGGGAAACCAATGCTATAAAATGGGGAGGAGTCTCCTCATTTGGGGCATTATTGATATTGTTGATGATATTGAGCTAGACTTTTGTCTACTTACACGCCGGGCTGCTTATTTGCTCAGCAAAGATCGTTTAGTGCGACCGAGTGTTCCCGACAAGGTCTCACCTCGGCCCCGGGACTGTGACAAGCCTCCCGCAAGGTTTTTCTTCATTCTTTAGCAGGAGATTTGCGTGTGTGTTTTGTCGTAGCCAGTCGAGAGCCGAGCCACGGTGATCACAAGTAATCCTTGGAGGGATGGGACGGCAGCTTGAGTTGGAGCTGCTTGGGCAGAGATTTCTGTAGAGATTCAGCCTATTCCGGTGTGGAGGTTCCAACATTTATCATTTGGTGAGTTTCCCTCTCATATACACATGGCCCATTTCTACTTGCCTATCCAATGGGTTCTGCGCCGGTCCCGAGGGACATAATTCCGCAGGAGGGTGGTTTTTGGGGTGATTTTCGGAGGTGGTCCATTTTGTATATGGTTTCTGGGTTTTGTCCGGGGTGGCGAGTTCAGGTGGTCTGCCGATTTTCAGCTCATTCCGGCAAGGGGATCAGCCCCTAGCTTCAGTTCATTTCAGCAGCAGCAGTTTACGGCAGTTTCTTCCAGCAGCTAGGATGCAGTTTCTTGTAGCAGCCATTTCCTGTTTTTCTGAGAGGGTTCTTCACTTGCCTTGAGCAAGGATAGGTGCATTTATTCTGATTATCCATTGTATCTCATTATATTCTCAAATTAATAAAATGGCTTAGCATTTCCGGCATTTTTTATGTGTACTTGCTCTATATTCTAGTTCCGGCATTTTTGCTATATAGTTGCATGTTTGTATTTCTGTGTATTACTGTCTATTTCCCGTTGGGGATATTACAGTGGTATCAGAGCATAATTCTGGCTTAGCCTGTGGTCTATGACATTGGGAAAGAGATCATACAGAGGTTTGCTGGAATTTTGGAGAGCAATAGCAGTTGCAGTACCAAAAAACGAAATTGGAAAAAAAGGGCCAAAATATAAATGGTCAAATTTTGAAGGTTGGAATTAGAAGAAACGTTTTCTGGGTTTTGGGCAAGGATCACCTTCCCAAATTCCTAGAATTTTCTGAGCAGTTTCCAGTGGGTAAATCGGAGGTCGAAGTTAAGCAGTAGTATGGTTTTGGAGCAGCAGTGCCATTTCATGGGGAGCCTGTAGACACATAGCAGAAAGAGCCGATGGCAGGTGATGATGATGAGAGGAGATTTAGAGAGGCGCTCCTCCAAATGCAGGATCTGTCACAGAGACTCACTGCGCTGGAGGTTAGGCAGCAGGAAACCCCAAGGGGATTTCGGATTGGTGAGGGATCAGGCACATCCCACCATTTGCCGGAGCATGATGCCACTCAGCATATGGCATCACATACACCCACACGTTCTACCATGCCCACTTTTCTAGATGAAGACACAGAGGCAGGAGCACAGCAGGAGCCAAAGCCTGGCCACATGGGTGATTATTTCGCTGAGTATCAGGCATATGGGCCGGAGCTCAGAGATCTTATCTCATTCAGAGATTTTGTTCAGCTCCAGCGAGATAGTAGACCTCACAACTTTCGCAGAGGGAACAGGCGCTCACATGATGGGGGCTTACAGCGCACAGTGGATAGATTCCATCTACCGACATTTGACGAGTCATCCAGGCGCTCAGAAAAAGCTTGGGTGGATAAGTTGGATACCTCTTTCCAGCTTGACCGAGTATCGGAGAGGGAAACCATTAAAATGGTTACCTCGCACTTGGAGGATGAGGGCACACAGGATTGCAGGGAGTCCGAGGTTACACCTAGTGTGACACAGGATTCACCCTCATTGGAGACCTCCTCGGCCGTGTCGGTTGATGTGATAGTGGAGAAGGTAGAGCCTACCCCAGTAGAGCCATCCATTGAGGTGATGACCGGAGTCGCGCCCGAGTCTTCGGGTGGTAGCAGCACACAGATGGGTGCAGTGTCAGGAGATGTATCCACCTTCGATGAGGCACTAGCAGGTACAGAGGTATTGGATGATGGTCGCAGACAGCGGTATCATCGGCTTTGGACGGACCTTCGAGTTTTGAGAGAGAAGGCCACGTCAGTACGGGAGGCCATTTTGTTGCAGGACCAGGAGCTGGAGGGTATGAGAGTGACTTGTGCCAAGTCGGCGGCCAAGTTGGTCCGCATTGGGGAATGACTAGATTCCCTGATGGTACAATCAGAGGGCACGTTGGAGCGTCAGATCATTCCCCTTCAGGCATGCATGGATGGGACTAGCAGTGTTGTTGGGTCATCTCTCCCCGTTGGAGAGAGAGAGGCAGAGCCACCTAGTCAGATCTCATATGTTGACTTGGATAGCGATATGAGACGATCAGAGTTGCACAGGGTACAACATCCACATGTTGAGGTTGGATGGCGAGAGATTTTGAGTTGGTACTCGGTGGAGCGGGCTATGGAGATAGTGATGGATCCGAGTGTAGCTCAACAGGATTTTCTATGCATGGGGAATACAGGAACCCCAGATTGGCATTGGGATCCAGGAGGGATCACCTACCGTTTCCCAGGCAGGTCGGCTGACTATGTCTTGGAGAGTACAGTTGGCCTAGCAGTAGAGCATGTGCAGTTTCGGTCAGCTCCAGTGGCCAACCAGTTTATGGGCAGACTCCCTAGGTTGTCTTGGCACGACATTCATACACGGGATCACGGGGTGGTCAGCACACCTTGGCAGGAGCTTGTCGGAGGAGGTGGCATTGGCAGGCCACCAGATGGCACCTTGTATGGGGCCAAGGATTCTTCACCTTTGTGTGGGGCACAAAGGACGCAGCGGAGCCGAGCAGTGGTGGTAACACTACTGACACACAGGGAGATTCACTTCTCGGACCCCTTGAGGAGGATTTGGAGTGATGATCCTTTCGTCGGCGGGTATAGTGATACGACGGTGGAGACGATGTTACCGATTGGTGGTAGTCCGACATGTAGGGGCACAGCTCTAGGTCATCACATCCAGGGATGTGTGGGAGCCTCTAGCATTGAGCGGTGGATTGTCGGTGGACATGGAGTAGCATGGTGGTGTACCATAGTGTGTGGGACTGCATTGTGGAGTAGGAGTATCCTACATCACATTGAGAGCATGCGGAGAGTGACCGATGCCTGGACACAGTCAAGGCACGAGATGGTACAGGGTGCTACAGCAGTAGCACATGGTATCCAGCAGTATACCGAGGTATGCCTCAATGTGCAGTGGCATGTTGAGGAGTATATGGATGATCAGTGGTATGCGAGGGCATACGGTGCTGCACAGCAGGGTCTTAGAGCATTGCTTCCAGAGAGACTCATGGACAGGGACACTGGGCTTACCTTTGGGGGTATTTCACCCAGGATCGATGAGGAGACAGAGGAGCGATACTTGATGGTATCTGTGGGGACTCACACATCCGACACTCTTCTACATCACTCGTGGGCACAACTGATTTTTTTATTATCCTTTGGCACTTTGGGCATGAGCAGCAGGGTCCGTGAGGCACACCCATGACATTTGGATGGCCCTCAGCACACTAGGCGAGAGACTTCTCAGCGGTGGCACTGGGTCAGTATGCTAGTTGACAGCCACAGTTTAGGGGATGAGATGATCCTCTGCAGTGGTGGCACATTAGTCATTGCTGAGCCTACGCTTGGGGAGAGGGTCATGAGGGAGACATGCATCATTTTTCCCTCAGGGCATGTTGAGATCATGCATGAGCAGAGGATATTGGGTTCAGCAGAGGTAGCATCCCAGCATGCGTCTGGACTCCAGACATTGTATCGACACTTCATCGAGAGGGTGGATGGCATATTCACTGCAGATGAGGTGGTGGAGGTAGAGCAGGAGGGCATTCCTTCTGTATGCCAGGGTGAGGACTCTCTTTCATATGAGTCCATAGGATCAGTTGTGGTTGCTTCTGTGGAGCAAGAGCAGTCATGCAGGTATGATGACAGTAGATTGCAGCCGTATTACAGTGTGCAGGGTGAGCAGTCAGGGGACTGTATAGGAGATACTCTGGGTGATGAGTCACTTGTGACGCTTTAGCTAGAGCAGCACATGAGGGAGCCTGAGTCAGCAGAGGAGGATACTATGGACATCAGGCATGACATTCCCTTGGGTGAGGTCCAGATGGGTGCCCACATTGAGCCTATGATGGATATGTGGCTAGCATTGGGGTCATCCTTTGAGGTGGAGCAGTCAGATGCATAGACACCGAGTACCGTGACAGCAGCTACAGATCCATATCTTCTGGAGATGTTGGAGGTAGAGGTGATAGTTTGGCAGTGGGAGATGATTACGAGTTGGCGGCAACCTTCCAGGCAAGTTCCACATGCAGTTGTTGTTGCTACATCAGATGCTTCCTCCAAGATGGACTGGCGGGAGATCATGAGTTGGTACCCTCTTGATGGTACGATATTCTTCGTAGGGAGCACAGTGGAGCAGGGGCCCTTGGACATAGTAGATGTTACAGATCCCAGTCGGCAGGAGGGCACCAGTTATCGTTACTTCAGGACTCCTTCCCAATTTCAGGAGAACAGGATCAGCATGGGATTGAGTCATGACTTGGATTGGAGAGAGGTGATAAGTTGGTATGCAGTTGGAGGGGTAGCATATGTAGCTACAGGTACAACGCAGCAGGAGCCCAGGAGCATTGATGCTTATTGGTGGTCTTCACCTCTTAGAGCATTAGTCATAGCCAGAGGCAGTGCACAATCCGAGCCGTGGGACTTGGGCGATTATTGGCCATGGTGGCGATGGGATCCGGGGGGATTATTGGTTGACTGGTACTGTGAGAGGCCAGTTTGGGATCCTAGCATTGAGATATCCCTTCGTATTAGGGTGATGCAGAGGTCAGAGAGGTTTCAGTGGGACCCAGGTACATTTTGCAGTATCTGTAGGGAGCATCAGCTAGAGAGTAGGTTTGTTCAAGCGTTGCTTGAGGACAAGCAATTTTTGCCGGATGAGGATGCCACTTGGGAGAGCGAGGAGACATTGCAGCATCCATCACTTCAGTTGCTTGAGGACAAGCAACGTTTTGCTGGGGGAGACTGTAATATTCCTAATTAGCACCGCTAATTGGAATATTTGATTTTTGTATAGTTTTGCCGACTATAGTTTATTAATAAATAAAAGTGAGAAAAGGGGTCTAACTCACTTAAATAAAATAAAGTGTTTCCTTAGTAGATGCAACGTTGTAACTTAAGGGGGGAGCCAAGGGGGGCCACACACCACGTGGAGGAGCCAATGAGAGAGAGGACGTTGGTTTTGGAGGGAAACCAATGCTATAAAAGGGGGAGGAGTCTCCTTATTTGGGGCATTATTGATATTGTTGATGATATTGAGCTAGACTTCTGTCTACTTGAGCACGCTGGCTGTTTAGTCGGTCTGCAGCACTGTTTAGTGCGACTGAGTGTCTCCGGTCGGAGATCCCACCCTTGGCCCCGGGGGACTTCGAGTGCCTGCTCGGGCAAGGTTTTTCTTCAGTCTTTAGCAGGAGATTTGCAGGTGTTTTGTTGGGAGTTGCTGAGGAGCTGAGCTTCATTGGGTGACTGCGCAGTCCTTGGAGGGAGGACGCAGTTTGAGTTGGAGCTGTTCAGTGGTAGAGATTTCTGCAGGAGATTCAGGCCTATTCCGGTGTGGAGGTTCAGCGTTTATCATTTGGTGAGTTTCCTGAGGAGTTGTGGCCCCATTTCAGTCTATTTCAGTTGGTGTCTGCGCTGGTCCTGGAGGGACAACGTTTTTCTAGGAGGGTGGTTTCTGGGGGTGATTTTCGGAGGTGGTCCATTTTGTATATGGTTTCTGGGTTTTGTCCGGGGTGGTGAGTTCAGGTGGTCTGCCGATTTTCAGCTCATTCTGGTGAGGGGATCAACCCCTAGTTCCAGTTCATTGCAGCAGCAGCATTCTACGGCAGATTTCTCCAGCAGCTGGGACGCAGTCTCTATAGCAGCCATTTCCTATTCTGAGAGGGTTCTTCACTTGCCTTGTGCAAGGATAGGTGCACTTATTCTGATTATCTATTGTACCCATATATATATTCTCAGATTAATAAAATGGCTTAGCGTTCTGGTATTTTTATGTGTACTTGCTCTATATTCTGTTTCCGGCATTTTTCTATATAGTTGCATGTTTGTATTGCTGTGTATTACTGTCTATTTCCTGTTGGGGATATTATCAGCTCTACTCCATTCCATCATTATTTCACATACCACTTGCCATTTGATGGATGTACCACGAACATGTCACTGCCCTTAGAGGCTGAAACCACCTAATAGGGTCTTTGGTTAACCTTCTTCTTGAACTTGGAGACACTTGTACGTTCTAAAGCCCACTATGGAAGGGCATGCCACTATGAAGTGTCCACTTGGATCCATGATTTGTAAGCTCATTTACTCAATTGCACTAATGTTTGGTTATACGGGAAGGTGAGGGAACATATTGGATCTTATACAAGATTGTAGTGTTGAGATTTTGTGTATTTGGGGTAGCATCAGTTGTGCTCTAGCTCCCAAACTTTGTGGAGGGACTAGAGTACACTGGATCTACAAGACCCAAAAATGGATTTGGGAAATTTCATCTGGTTTAAGAGATATTAAATTAATTAATTATTTTAATGCATTTCTTAAGTTAAAACTTAGGAAAATAAAATAATTAAAGTGAATTTAATTAAACATGTGATGAAATTATCTTAAGTCACACGAATCACACTTTCTTTTAATCTCAGCCATTGATTAAAGATTTAATCTTGGTCGTTGATTTGTCAACGAGAAAAGTATAAAGGAAAGGCTTGGGGTCATTTGTAAGACACACATGGAGGCAGAGCACTGAAGCTAAGCTGAGATTCTAGGGCGGGGTTGCTAAGAATTCTCAAAAGTGTTTCAGTTGCAGAGAGAGGAATTTAGACCAAAGGGATGATCTGATCCCGGAATCTAGAATACACAAGAAGCAGAGAAGAGATCAGCAAGGACAGCGCAGAGAAAGGCAGCAGCGGCAGTAGCAGACGGTAGCAGCAATAATGTCTTTCAGGGGCGACGCTGGGGTTTCTAGGCCTAGATCTGGCTAAGTTCTATAAATCCCGTTTGAGGGTGTGGATCAGTCAGTATTTTTGTTCTTAAATCAGCCAAGAGCTGCAGATGTAGAGTTTTCTCTGTAGGTTTTTCCAGATCTGGAAACCAGAGTTGTGTATTCAGAAATATTCTTAATAATAGAACTCTCCAATAGCCAGAGACCGGTTTTCCCACATTGGGTTTTTATTTGTCCAGAAATAACTGTCACTATGTCTATGTGTGCATATGCTTATTTTAGATCTGAATTGGTAGAGATCTGTTATGTGTTTTGCTTTGATGTTAACTTGAATTTATTCAGTTAATAACTTGTATAAGTAGGAGAAGCTTAACCAGATTAACAATAATAATTTCTGCATAAGAATTAAGATTTAGAAATTTCTACATGGTATCAGAGAAATTGTAGATCTGAAGGGACAACGCAGTTGACAGGAAGGGAAAATCTGACATGAACCAAGAGAAGGGTTCATGCAACCAAAAGGACTCACGCAGTCCTCCAGAGCATGCAGAAATGTAGAGGGAACATGACATGAAAGTGTTGGCATCCAGACTAGAGGAGGATCTTGCATGTGTGTCAAGCACAACTCCTCCTGATGTTTGGTATATTGACAGTGGAGCATCTACTCACATAACGAGGGTTCGAGAATGTTTTTCGAACTATCAAGAGGAGTAGATGAATTTCCAAATAAATATGGGAAACAAACGAAAATGTACCCCCATTGGGAGAGGTACCATAACTTTTCAGACGAAAGATGGCCACAAGATTCGAGCCACGAATGTTCTGCATGTACAAGGGTTGGGGATGAACTTACTCTCGGTGTCTCAACTTCAGAACAAGGGCTATGATGTATACTTTATTCAAGACAAAGTATATGTCAAACATCCTAACTGGAGCAAAAGGGCACAAATTGGAGTAAGGAGTCACAAGCTGTATAAGCTTCAGCTTGAATCTTCAGTGGCCCTGATCGGCAGTACAGAAACAGAGATCTGAATGAGTTATGGAACAGAAGGATGGGGCATCTACATCATGGAGCCTTGGGGATTCTCAAAAATACTGTCATAGGGGCTCCTGAACTCGGCACAAAGAAAGACGATGTTTGCAGAGCACGCGTACTAGGGAAGTATGCTAAGGCAGCGTTTCCAAGAAGCAGCAGCAGAGCCAAAGGTGTATTAGAGTTAATACACTCTGACATTTGCGGTCCGATGTCTACAACAACTCTCAGTGGGGCAACATATTTTTCCACCTTCATTGATGATTATTCCAAGAAAACTTGGATCTATTTTCTGAAGACCAAAGATGAAGTCTTTAATCGGTTTAAAGATTTCAAAGCATTGGTGGAGAACTCTACAGGAAAGAAGATCAAGAAGTTAAGGTCAAATCACAGTGGAGAATATATCGATAAAGACTTCACAAATTTCTGTGCGCAGGAAGGCATCAAGAGAGAGTGGACAGCTCCCTACAATCCAGAACAAAATGGAGTTGCAGAACGGAAGAATCGGACCATAATAGAAGCTGCAAGGGCAATGTTGTACGACTAGGAAATGCCCAAATTCTTATGGGCAGAGGCTTGCAACACAGTAGTTTATATTTAGAACAGAGTTCCAAATAGGGCTTTGGGGAAGGTGACTCCCGAAAGTGTGTTCACAGGCAGCAAGCCTAAAGTGAGCCACATCAGGATATTCGGCAGCGTAGCATACTGCCATGTTCCAGAGGAAAAGAGGAAGAAACTGGATCAAACTGCAGAAAAGGGTTTTCTGATGGGCTACAGTGAAAATGCAAAGGCATACCACGTCTATATTCCAGAGAGCAGGAAAGTCGTGGTAAGAAGGGATGTAAAATTCCTTGAAGAAAGAGCCTTTAGGAAATCTCGAGAGATGGCCACAGATACACAGATTGAGAAAGTTCCACTAGTACAGCCTCAACGACCTCTGGAGGAGAGGTCCAGTGCCTCTCCTAAGCACAATTGTTCTGAAGGAAGCTCCTCCGACGAAGAACAGGAGGAAGAACAAGTGAGACCACCCACCACTGATGGGAGACTGAGCAGAGAACTCCAACAGATTCTTAGGGATGCAGAAGGATTTGTTGGAACACCTAGAGAAGGGAAGAGGATAAGGAAACCACCTGATAGATATCAGACACTGGTAGCTCAGGTTGGAGAGCCCTCTACCTTTCCGGAAGCAGCTCAGCATCAGGTATGGGTAGATGCCATGGTGGAGGAGTATAGCTCCATCATGACAAATGATGTCTGGGAAGTAGTCTCTACACCACAGGATAGATCTATTGTAAGATCTAGGTGGATCTACAAGATCAAATACGCTGCAGATGGGAGCATAGATAAATTCAAAGCAAGATTTGTAGTAAAGGGGTATGCCCAGAAAGAAGGCATTAACTATGAAGAAACCTTTGCTCCAGTAGCACGATACACTTCTATTAGATCCAGCATCTCTGTGGCAATGCAGATGGGATGGGAGATTCACCAGATGGATGCCAAGACTGCGTTCTTGAACGGTGTGATAGAGGAGGAAGTGTACATAGAGCAGCCAGAGGGCTTCGAGACACATGAGCAAAAGACTCATGTTTGCAAACTTAAGAAAGCCTTGTATGGCTTGAAACAAGCCCCTAGGGCATGGTATGGTCGCATTGATGGCTACTTGCAGAACATGGGGTTCATCAAGAGTGACGCAGATCCCAACTTATACTACTTGAGAGTAGGAGATGAGCCACTTATTCTTGTTGGTATGTGGATGACTGGAGTGCACGGGTCATCCAAGCTCATCAAAGACTGCAAGGAGAACCTGGCAACAGAATTCGACATGAAGGATCTGGGGCAGATGCATTATTTTCTTGGTTTAGAAGTCTGGCAGCAGAAAGGGGAAATCTTCCTAGGACAAGGAAGATACACGATAGAAATTCTGAAGAGATTTCAGATGGAAGACTGTAGACCCATGGCCATGCCAATGATTACTAACTGGAAGAAGATAGACACATCAGAGGATGATGAGGCTAATCCCACATTGTACAGACAGCTCCTCAGATCATTGATGTATCTAGTCAACACGAGACCCCAAGACCGCTATGCAAAGGAATACCCTCAACTTGCTCATAAAACCAAGGAGGGCTCAACGCGCAACGAAACATATTCTTCTAGATACTTGAGAGGGTGCCGAGTATGTAGCCAAAGTACACGATGAAAATGAAATTCGAAGTATGTCTGGTTGTGATGCAGCATCGGGCCGGAAGCATGAGATCGGAAAAGT
This sequence comes from Pinus albicaulis, assembly GCA_034641835.2. Classification (NCBI taxonomy): domain Eukaryota; kingdom Viridiplantae; phylum Streptophyta; class Pinopsida; order Pinales; family Pinaceae; genus Pinus; species Pinus albicaulis. Next base: position 180,833,784 of record CM076578.1, read on the forward strand.
ACCGCAGTAATCGTCGTGCCTTGATCAGAATGGAACTCCTGGTGTAGCAAGAAACAAAAGTCCGTAGCACTGAGCTCAGCCGAGGCAGAGTACATGGCAGCAAGCACGACTTCGTGTGAGACCATATGGCTCCGCAAATTAATTTTGAACCTACTTAAGAAACGAATAGAGCCGACCAAGATCGTGTGTGATAATCAAAGTTCCATCAAGCTCTATGAGAATCCTGTGTTTCATGATCAGTCGAAACACATTGACATTCGGTGTCACTTTATCCGAGACTATGTTCAAAAGGGAGCAAAGATGTGCGATATGGGTTGATCGATGCTAACCGCACATACACCGTCACTATATGGCTGGGGAGGGTTTACCAAGGACACACATCCATCCTTTCCTGGAATAATGTATGTATATTTCTTTTTCGTACCAGCCACTGCCAATGAGTCCCAATATAGATTTCCGTGTTCATCATGGCTAACCACACAGAACCATGTTGATAAAGGGGGTGTTTGGGCTAATGACTGGTGTTTGGAATAACCGTGTGGATCAAGGATTGGTGTTTGAAATAATGACTTGACTGCTTCAATATATGGACTAAGGACTGTTTCATGATGGCTGGGAATGGACTAATGGCTAATCCTGCTGAATGGAAAGCTGGCGTTGACCAAGGCTAACCACACCTAATGGGAATGGGATAACGGTGTTTTAAATACTGGCCTGGCTGCTGTTGATCAAGGACACACTTCCCAGAATAATGAATGGCTGGTGAATGGAATACGAAGTAGTACTGATGGTACGTAGTTCTTGTGGTCATCCACCAGGCCCTCCACCAGGAATACTGGATACTGGCTGGTGTTGATCAAGGGCTGTTGGGATAATGGATGGTGTTGGGTATAAGGGCTATGGCTGGCGTTTACAAAGGACTGGTTATGGGTTGGACTTAATAACCTCCTAACACTACTGGGACATATGAATCGGGTATACCCCTTATCGATTCATCCCCGCGCACCCCATACAATACAACCAACCAACCCCATTACGGTTGCAGTCCCTGAACATAGTTCTTTACATTACTATTCATTTGTATATGGAATGAATGGGGGAATCCATATTGTATTACCGTAGGGACTACTCATTCTTGCTATTTCTTGTCTGGCAGACTCCGCCTGCTAACGCAAGCTCCGATTGGGCAATGCCATCCCGGAAAGCATACTTCTCTAATTCCCGCCTGCCCTATTTCATTGGGGTGATAGCATTGTATATAGTGTGATGGCAACATAGCGTAGATAATGGTGTTGGGATCACACGAATGAATGTCTAACTAATTCCCACAAGGCATATCATATTCCGCAAATACGTTAGGATCATGGTGTTGGGATCACACGAATGAAGATTGGGCATGCATACTGGTAGGCGGACTGAAAGCGTAATGGGGGGGATTGGTTCCTGAAAGCATAATGGGGAAAATGCATACTGTTCCTTCCTTCCTGGGTGATTGTACTGGGCAGGCGGACTGAAAGAGGGGAATGGGGATTGGGTACTGAAAGCAGACTGAACGGAATGGGATTGGGTACTGAAAGCGTAAAGAGGAATGAGGATTGGGTACTGAAAGCGTAAAGAGGAATGAGTATTGGGTACTGAAAGCGTACTGGGCCTTCCACCGACCCTTCAACGCTTCATTTCACTTCGAACTCGCTCCCCGACCCGCCTTCCTTTCTGCCTTCGACCTTCGACTCGATTGAGATCTGCCCGGTAAAATGAGTTCTTCCAGTCATTCTTTATGTATGTAATAACACAAACAGATTCTCAGAAGTAGTGGTATCACGGATAGAACCAGCATTCAGTAAAGTGTGTTGCCAGGATGGGAAATTCAGAAAGAAAAGACGGGGCGTGTCAAGATGATAGAGAGTGCGGGCCTATCGAGATGGGAAATTGACTAGTTCAAGGGTGGCAGTGGTTGCGACAGATGGAATCTTAGCAATAGGTGTTGGGGCAGATTGAATCTTACAGTTTGACGTCGGGATGGCCATCTGATGGTTCAACGGTTGGACAGATTAGGTCTGAGGAAGAGACAAGGAGACACGGGCAGCAAGAGACCCACTTTGGCAAGCAGCATAAGCAGAAGGATTCATCAGTTATCAATCCAATCTGTTGAACTAATCCAATCAATATCATCTGTTGGTAACATGGCTTAGTCAATATGCTTGTATGGTAACGACATGTCTCGATCTCATTCTTCTGGTGGGGAAGGGAACTCACATAGAAGTCACTGTCGTGTCATAACAAGACGATAGTTCCGCCTCCGGGCAAATGCGAACGGCTTTAGTGAACGGCTTTGATTCGGTTAGTGGCGTATGTTTACACCCAGCACAGTACAGCACACGGAAAGCTACGGCTAATGGCTTACGGCACACAGCTTACGGTACGGCACTAGCATTCCAGCAGTCCATTCAGATCAATGCCAGAACCCATAACGAGAGTTGAGTGAGGTGCAACCACCTTACAAATTTTCGCATGACCTGGTGCAACTAACCACTTCTCCATGCCTGGTGGGTGCAACTAAAAAGGCGAAACCATGGCAGGATAGGAAGGAGTTACAGCATACCCGTGATGTTAAAGCCAGTCCACCTCTTTCTAGACTCTCATCCCTCCAACCTATAAACTCTGCCTTGGAACTAGACTTTGAAACCTATGCCTCAGACCTCACCCTGGGGGGGACTTGGTAACCTCATTCCTATTGCCTTTGGAAATCAGACTTGGGATTATACCTTGGAACCTCAGCCTTGGGAACTTAACCTCCGCCTTTGGTGGGACTAGACTTTGGAACCTATGTCTCAGACCTCCTTGGCACCCTCCTTACACTCTTCCACACTGCCTCAGCCCAATAACCTCCGAACGAACCTTTACAGACTCTTACCTCCTTGGTACCCTCCTTACACTCTTACTTGGGAACCTCATCAACCTCTTGGGACCTTCCTGAAACTAGATTACCTGAGAACCTCATCCATACTGCCCCTTTTTACTATCCTTTGATAACTCATCCCTACAGCCTCCTTTTTGGAGATACTTTGTAACCTCAGCAGCCCCCCTCATACCATACCTCCGACCAAACACCTTCCGACCCCTTGCCAGCCTACCCTCTACATCCGAAGAAGGAAGTTCGCCATAGGAAGTTCGCATCCATAACCCATTCCAAGTTTGTTAGTCAGGCGGGTGCACCCATACTGATTTGATTCTTACACTTATGCTTGCTGGCCCGGAGGAGCAGACAATGGGGACGGAAGAAGTTAAGGGGAGTCATGTTAGGTGCTTAGCTTATTGTGCGTGGTGTATTCACTTATATAATGCAATAAGGAAGTTTTGCGAGTTAGGTCACCAATGAACTGAACCCACAATACATGCATTATGTGTTACCCATGAACGGGAAGGAAAGAACGGCTTAACCTTGCAATCATCCCTAGAACCTAAGACTTACCCTCTGAATGAACAACCTTCCCTTCAACTATGAAATTGCCGAGGGTGGATGAAGGACACACTAACCTCCCTTCCTTCCAACAAGATCTTGCCGACCGATCGGCGGGCAATCAATTTTCTATTCGGGCTTCTATCCAACCGGGCTTGTTCACTTCTATCCGGGTTCCGGCCAATCTTCACTTTACAACCCAACCACCTTCTCGGGATGTCTTGCCTTCCAACCAGCCAGCCTGCTGAGAAGAGCTGTAGTTAGTTTATAAAGAAAAGCAGTTCCAACGATCCAACGCAGCTGTCCAGAAATAAAGTGGGCTTATAAAGTAATATGAATGAATGGTCCAAGTGCCTAGCCTAGCAACGAATTCATGAAGCAAGTGGTGAGTTTGGAAGCCCGTTCACTCTCAAAGTTAAGGTAATGGAGCCGGTCCTATCAAGGTTTGTCAAAGACGCAAGGTTGATAGAGCATAATGCATGCGTGCATAAGTAAGGGCTAAGCTTATAAAAGAAAGTAAATACGACTGGTCAAAGTGCCAACCCAAGCACGCACGTACGTACATGTAGTCAGTATAGAAGGGTGGTTGTTGTGGGTAAGTTGCACAAACATTCCATAGGCTAAAAAGGGAATACAACTGGTCTAAGTACAAGTGCCAATACAAGCACTAACATCGGAATAAGGAAGTAGTCCATCCATCCAACAGGACAGTTTCCACGCAGCATGATCCAACGACTGGTTGTTCCTGTGCCACTGGCACCCCCACCTACTGAACTTCCATTGTTATAGTAGGCATATAAAGCGCCTAAGTGCCTCTCCTCGACCTCGTAACCTCGGCCGAGTCGATGGCGGCCTGAAGTTCTTCAAGTTGATGGCGGCCCTCGACCTCCTCTGTTGGTCGAGCGATAAATCCCTCACTACTTCGGTCGAGTCCCTCCAGGCCTCTCTTTTGGGGCCCCTCCCCCTCACCATATGAATAGTGAGTGACTCCGTCCCTTCTTTGGTCGGGAGCCGCCATCGTTCGTAACCTCTCCGATTGTCGAGAGTTCGGTAGGCTGACCCTCGACCTCGTAACCTCAGTCGAGTCGATGGCGGCTTTTTAGTCGAGAGTTCGGCAGGCTCACCCTCACTTCTTTGGGGAAGGTGAGCGATAAATCGATGGCGGCTTTTTAGTCGAGAGTTCGGCAGGCTCACCCTCACTATATGAATAGTGAGTGACTCCGTTCCTCCGGACCTCTATTTTTTAGGAAATAGAGAGAGAAATCGATGGCGGCCCAGGCTCGAGAGTTCGGCAAGCTCACCCTCACCCCCTACCCCAAAAGAGAGTTGTTCGTCTTATGGCGGCCTTTGTCGAGAGTTCGGCAAGCTCACCCTCACACGTTACCTCACCCTACGGGCCTTATAGTCAAGAGTTCGGCAACTAATGGCTCACCCTAGCAACAAAGCATGATTTAAGAAAGTGTTGTGTTGTAGATCGCTCCAGTGCCCTACCTAAGTTCAGATAATGGATCCGATCTCTAAAGGTTTTTTCATACGCCAGGTAGTGAGAGCAGTAGGTAAACTTAATAAATCTTGGGGGCTAAAAGTAATACGAATGAATTTTTTAAGCGCTTAGCTTACCTCCACTCCGTGCCTCAAGCAAGTGTTGTTGAACGTCCGCCCGTAGGTAAACCCATAAGGTGCAAGTAAGCAGCATCTAAAGTTCCTGCAATGGATTCTTCATTCATACCTGTATCTATTTGGAAGCCCGTCCCGATAAGTATGTAGCAGTACCCACCCCACTCGATTCATTCATAAAGTGTCAAAGGCTACAGGTTTAGGTCATAAGGTGTGTAGGTTGTTTACAACGGGAAGGGGGGTTAATAGCATGCCTCCCCTACATAGCATTCCTGGTTGAAGCAATGGGTTAGACAACAGTCCCTCCATCGTTCTAGGGTGAAGGGCATTAAGGGAAGGGTAAGAGAAAATCCCCAATAATAGAAGGCATAAGGGCTTCATGAAAGTGTTGGGTCTAGGTCTAAAGCAGGTCTAGTTCTTGGGTAAATTGGCTATGTGGAACCAAGGCAAGGTAAAGGTAAGGGATAAATAGTATAGCATGCCATAGCATCCATCCTATTTATACTTCCTCGTCGCTGATGGAACTGTAACCACATGAGCTATGTATGTTGTAGCTACTTTTGTGTGAACCGTTTCGACATGAGTTCATGATTGACCGTATGTTCCTCCGCTGGTTATCTCTGGTTCATTCGCTCGGTCAACTTTCACCTTGGCTGCTTGCGCTTCTCTGGATAATATATCTAAATAAGCCTGGCTTCCTCTTACTCTGTGGATTAAGGGACCTCAACACCTAGGAATGTGGGAGAGTCATCCCCAACTTGCACCCATACCATATGATGCTACCCCCTGCCCTCCCTACAAGGTCAACTGCTTAAACCACTCGATAAACTACGGGATAAAAAGAGCTGGCACTGGTGAAAATGCAGGAGAACCCGGATCTGGAGATTACTCTTACCACCTCACTTTAAGTCATTAATAACAATACACTTATATGATAGGAGCTACATTAATGCCATGAAATACATGTTTGAGAAAAATATGGTGTATTGGGGGGGGATAGTGTTGATCCTCTGTTTTTGACCCCTATAATGAGCTCTAGGGTCCCTACGATTGCGAGTAGGAAGTGGTATATCGTTCGTAACAAATCTAATAAGGTGGAGGTCATTGAAGTGAAGGGGGTGTGGGGGTATCAATCTCTCAACATGGCTTGCAGTGATCTATTCATGTGTGTAATCTAGCTAGGTTGTTGATGGTTCTTGCTAGACTCAAAGAATAGGCTGCCTAGTTTGTTGATGGAAGTTGGTTTATGGATTATTGATTCAGTCGTTCCCTCACACCCAATACCCCCTTTCGCTCCCGTTTACCCGCACTCCCAGTTTTATTGAGTTGTCGGGCCTTCGCTCTTACAATACTAGATTCCTTGACTTTATTATGGATCATTCAGACAGAGGGAAATCGTAGTATCATGTTATCATATGACGCTGTGTGAATTATGATGCACTGTTCATATTTATTTATGATAACCGAAGTTGCTTATCGATCCTTATCATTGAGTGGACAGGCAGGGGTGCGCAATCCGAGGTTACGAGGTCAAAGCTGTGGTTCAATATGTGGTGACTTATTTCCCCTCTCTTCCAATTATATATCATATATAGAACAAACATTTGTAAATCTCATACATATCATGATCTACGCCTCGGGTCCAACAGTCTGAATTTCCCTAAGTAGAGGATCGGGGCTAAAGGGTTGAATTGACCTAATCAAAAGCGATGGTAACACATTTCACAAGTCAAGAAAGTGTCTTTCGATCCTCTTCATCGATCGAAACGAATCGTAGTGATCTAATAATCTGGATCGATCAATTAACCCATAACGATCAATTCACTTAGCAGAATCTCTAATAATTAAGCACTTAGCAGAATCTCCCTACGAGCCATCACGTAGCAGGTTTCGCTATCTAGTAAATACCAATTTTAGGTGGTTATAGAAGAGACGATAGCATACCCAGCAGCTAGAGCAGTATAGGTAAAAGTGTCACCAGGGGCAGGTCAACACTTTCCTCCTAAGAAGGGAAGGGGAAGCACCACCAGCATCAGTAGTTTAAGTTGACCGATCCACTACGCACCAATTCGACATAACGGCTGCCTATTAACGTATAGCAGGAGGTTAAGCGTTAGATGCAGAGGCACAGGTAGTAGTAGAACCAACATCCCTTTATGTCCCAGTGCCCCTTCACTCAGTTATAGATCCGGATCCATGCCTTTGCTAGAACCTGCAGAACCAATAGTAGTAGTTAGGCCTGTGCCAGAACCTACTTTGCTTTGTTTGGTTCCAAATTGAGCACAAGATATTAAGTCATAGACCTTCCAGTTTGCTTAGATCGATGATAGAAACCGGCTCAGATGCCTCTCCTTTTAGTCGAGATTTCGGCTGGCTCACCCTCACAACAACACGAGGAAATGAGAACATGGGTGACGGTACCTACATGACCAAACCACAGTCTTGTACTCTAGAAGAATGGCCATGATACCAGCCAGGGGACACCATATTTCTATTCATAGACATAGACTAGGTTGTTTAGAGAGATCGAATTTACACCATACCCTTTTATTGTGCCTTGCCCTCACTGATGAATTGACTTAGCACTGGCCAAGATACAACATGATTAGACATGAGCAGGTCTAAGTGGAGATCTGTAATCTCAACTGACGGGATCAATACGAATTACACACGTACGGAACCGATTTGATATACCTCTCCGTGGTGGACTTGACCTAGAGGATTGAATACTTTTCCGTACCCCAACCAACAACTCACCTTTTTAGAGCTATTTCAGCAGGAGGACACCTATGTCACATCATATACCAGATTGATTGTTTACGCTCCCATTAGCTAAAATCGGGCCCACCTCCCTTGAATACTTAGGGCAATGAACCTGCTTTAGTAGCCCTCACCAGCTGCTACTTAATGACCAATACCTACTACAGCTCCTACTTAATGATATGTATGATATGGCAACC